>CM024335.1:13276278-13811857 GCA_014170255.2 Drosophila triauraria
TGACAACTAATTTCTTGTTATCACAGCTGTTATCACTCTTTGTTTTTCTAGGCAACATATTCATTGTGATATTGTGAACTCTTAGAGCCAACTGGACGTATACTTGATATAAAACTGCCAGTCATGCTGGCTTGCAAAATTCGGCGTGTGAAAGTATTTTTGTTTGTTTATTTTGTTTTGCTTTAGCGATTCGCTTTGTTTTGTGTTCCGAGACCTCGCTCAATTTTAGACTCTCTGTTCTCTATACTCTGATAAGGTGGATCTATAAAAGAGCCCGGTTCTATTTTTTAGAAGTCAGTCCACAATCAAAAGTTGAATAAAGAAATATAATGAATATTTTGCAAAATGCGCAGCGGGCGGCCTTTTCAAGTGCTTCGATTCGCGCTGTGAGGTCAGCTTCCACACAGGCACATCCTATGGTCAATGTGAGTTAATGGAATATCAAAACGACTTAATAATTATAGAAAATTATTCAATGAATATCAGCAGGTAACAGAAAATGCAACCGCAGAGGCCAGGCCCTACAGGCGAGATCCGAGCCCTGGAAAATTTGAATTTATTCGAGCATTCTTGCCAGGCGGCGAGTTTCACGATGCTTCCATAGTGGACTATGCCACGGCTATGAGAAATCGCTATGGCGATATCTTCATAATGCCGGGAATGTTTGGCCAGCGACTGGGTCACCACCTTCAGTCCCAAGGATATCGAAATGGTGTTCCGTAACGAGGAAATTGGCCCCAGAGAGAGACCTTTGGCTCGCTTACCTATTTTCGCACACACATAAGGCCGGATGTTTATGGGGACACTCTGGGCTTGGTATCTGCGTAAGTTTGGACCAGACAGTACCTTTGAATTAAATTATTAAATCTTGAATTAAAATTACAGGCAATCAGAGGCTTGGGGTAAGCTGAGATCAGCCCTCAATCCGATTTTTATGCAGCCCAAGGGCTTGAAGTCATATTACGAACCACTTTCTGATATAAACAATGAGTTTATTGAACGGTAAGTGTTTAGCATAATTCTGTAAAATGTACCTAACTTTTTTATTATTATTACAGAAATTATTCAATTTTAATTCTTTCCTTAACCAGCATCAAAGAGGTTAGAGATCCTAAAACCCTAGAGGTTCCCGACAACTTTTGAGGAGATCAACCGCCTGATTTTCGATTCCCTGGGACTGGTGGCCTTTGATCGGCAAATGGGTCTGATCCGAAAGAACCGAGATAATCCCGATGCCCTGAAAATGTTCAAGCAATCGAGGAGGCCCTGAGATATGTCTTCGAGTTGGATGTTCAGCCCTCGATGTGGAGGGTTTCCCAACGCCGACATATAGGAAAATGATGCGATTGCTGGACGAGAGCTTGAATGTGGCACAGAAAATCCTGAAGGACACCCAGGATGCGTTGGAAAAGCGACGCCAAGCGGGGAAACTATAAACAGTAATAGTATGCTGGAGAGGATGATGGAGGTGGATCCCAAAATGGCAGTGGTCATGAGCCTGGACATTATATTTGCCGGAGTTGATGCCACAACCAATCTGCTCTCGGCTGTGCTGCTCTGCCTGGCCAAACATCCGGAGAAGCAGGCGAAGCTCCGAGAAGAACTACTCAGGATTATGCCCTCGAAGGATACCCCGCTCAATGAGGAGACCATGAGGGATATGCCTTACCTTCGGGCTGTGATCAAGGAGGCCCTCCGTTATTATCCCAATGGCCTGGGCAACCTGCGCTCGTGCCCCACAGATGTCACCCTGTCGGGTTAATGTGCCCAAGGGCAGTACCGTGGTCCTGGGCTCCAATGTCCTCTCCTGGACAACAGCTACTATCCGCAGGCCGAGAAGTTCCTGCCCGAACGCTGGCTCAGGAATCCGGAGACTGGCAAGAAGACACCCGTCCATGCCTTCACTTACCTGCCCTTTGGATTTGGTCCTCGGATGTGCATTGGCAAGCGACTGGTGGACCTGGAGGTGGAGACGAGCGTGGCCAAGGTGATCAGGAACTTCCAGGTGGAGTTCAACTACGACGCCAGTCGCCCCTACAAGACCTTCTTCATCATGGAGCCCGCCATACCTTTCCGCTTTAAGTTCACCGATATTGATAACTAAATATAATTCCGAATTGGCTGATGAAATATAAGTGCTACTTATGGCCGTAAAGACTTTCCCACAAGATTAGATTAGTTCCAGTAGCCCGAGCACACGCGACCGCTGTTATCTGTGCGTGGCTCCTCTCGAAATTGATTTTTAATTGTGAGAACCAGAGCCAAAACCGAAAGCCGAACAGCATTTACGGCCCAACGGTTCCCGTAATGTTTCGGTGGTTTTGGCCAACCAGGTGGCGAGTGTGGGTGTGGATGTGGATGTGGATGTTCCTGGTGGCGTTGGTCAGGTGTGCACCAATTTGGGAAATTGGGGAAATGCAATTTAATTAGCGGCTAATTTCGTAAAACAGCCGTAAAATTGAAAATTAAGCAGCATGTCAATGGGGCTGTGCCTCTCTGATGGTGCTTGAAAATGTGCTATAAAATGGGGAATCCTAGTTGGTATTTCAATAAAATCAATGGGCTTGGATCAGTTTTAATAGTCAGGCTTGGTTTTATTTAATATTTCTTTAATTTAAAATTGAATTTTTTATTTTCTTTAATTTAATTTGATGTTCTTTCTCTTTTATTGGAAAATAGAAGCAAGGCACTACAAAGTGTTACAAAGACTTGCTTTAAATTTTTTATATCATAAACTCTTAAATATATTAATAAAAATATGCTTAATAATTTCCCTAGCTCCCAAATATATTTTTTACCGGGAATACTCATTTTTAGATTTTTAATCGATTTCTAATGCATAAACTCTTAAATATATTGAAAAAAATATTTTTATTATTTCCCCCAGCTCCAAAATATATTTTCTACCGGGCATTCTCATTTAAAAGCTTTTTTAATCGATCAGCTGTTGGTTTATTTTGTTCGAATCATGGTGATACGTCACCTATACTTGATAAGAAACTGGAATGTCATGCTTGGCAGGTTTGTTTTGGTTTGAGAGCTTTGCTCTCTAATTTTCCCTCTCTCTGTTATTTTATTTACTTTACAAAAAGATAAGAAATATCTATAAAAGCGTTGTTTCAGTGTCTACAGGTTTTCAGTAGTTTGCGAGCTGTAAAATGAATACCTTAAACAGTGTGCGATGTTTGGCCGTTGCCGCCGGCCCCTACCAATCTCTGAGATCTGCCTCGGCCTTGGCCCAGGCCCAGGTCAAAGCCCATGTAAGTCAAACCCGTTTAAAATAATTAGAAAATATTACAATGTAACTTTCTTTTAGACAAACGAGGAATCAAGACCCTTTAATGAGATTCCTCGACCAAGTAAACTGAAATTCATGAGGGCCTTCATGCCTGGTGGGGAATTCTACGACTCCTCGATTACGGAATATACTTCCACGATGCGAAAGCGATATGGCGACATCTTTATAATGCCAGGCATGTTTGGGCGCAAGGATTGGGTCACCACGTTCAATACCAAGGATATAGAGATGGTTTTCGCAACGAGGGAGTGTGGCCACATCGTGATGGCCTGGACTCGGTAATATATTTCCGGCAACATGTACGACCCGATGTTTACGGAGAGGTTCAGGGCTTGGTGGCTTCGTAAGTTCAAAAACCTTTACTAATTCCCCAAAATATAACTAAATTAATTCCCAGGCAAGATGAAACTTGGGGCAAGCTCCGCTCAGCTATAAATCCCATATTTATGCAGCCCAGAGGCTTGAGAATGTACTACGAACCCTTGTCGAACATCAATAATGAGTTTATAGAGAGGTAAGGATCGATTTATGTCTCTATAATAAAATAAAATAAATATTTTTAATATTTCCCTAATAGAATCAAAGAAATACGCGATCCCAAGACCTTGGAAGTGCCCGAGAATCTCATGGACGAAGTTTCCGTTGTATTTTCGAGTCCCTGGCCCTGGTGGCCTTCGATCGGCAAATGGGTCTGATTAGAAAGAACCGGGATAATCCCGATGCAATGACTCTGTTCCAGACCACAAGGGATATCTTTCGGTTGACCTTTAACTTGGACTTCCAGCCCTCTATGTGGAAAATCATCTCGACGCCCACCTACAGGAAAATGAAGAGAACGCTGAACGAGAGCTTGGATGTGGCCCTGAAAATTATGAGGAAAACCAGGAGGCGCTGGAAAAGCGCCGTCAGGCAGGAAACTATCAATCCCAACAGTATGCTGGAGCGACTGATGGAGATCGATCCTAAAATAGGCGTGATCATGGGCCTAGACATCCTCTTTGCTGGCGTGGATGCCACTTCTACCCTCCCTAGCTGCAATCCTGCTGTGTCTCCAAGAATCCGAGAAGCAGCTGAAGCTGCGAGAAGAGCTGCTGACCATTATGCCCTCGAAGGACACGGCCCTCAATGAGGAGACCATGAAGGAAATGCCCTACCTTCCGGCTGTGATTAAGGAGGCTCTGCGTTACTATCCCAATGGCCTGGGAACTCTGAGAACCTGTCCGAATAATATCACACTATCCGGCTATAATGTGCCCCGGAACTACCGTCCTTTGGGCTCCAATGTCCTCATGAAGGACAGCACCTTCTACCCGCGTCCCGATGAATTCCTGCCGGAACGCTGGCTGAGGAATCCTGAGACTGGCAAGAAGATGCAGGTCAGCCCGTTCACCTTTTACCCTTCGGCTTCGGACCTCGGATGTGCATTGGCAAGAGAGTGGTGGATCTGGAGATGGAGACCACGGTGGCCAAGCTGATCCGCAATTTCCATGTGGAGTTCAACAGGGATGCCAGCCGGCCCTTCAAGACCATGTTCGTTATGGAACCGGCCATTCCCTTCACTTTAAGTTTACCGATGTTGAACAGTAACTCGAGGTGTTTATATTTATATATTGCACCTTTAACTTTACTTCAGCTTTAATAAATAAATAAATAAAACATTGCCACTTGTGGTGCAATACGTTCCTTACAGTCGTAGTCGTCCTTGTTGTTAACAATAAATGGTTTTGTTGATATAATTTGTTTGTTGATAAAGCTGGTGCCATTAGGTTTTTTTTTGATTTTGTTGTGCAATTGCTTGATAAGATTTCTTTGTGTTGGGGTATCCCTATCGCAAGTGTTTCATTATTTTTTTTCATTCTTTCTTAAAATATATATTTACCTGAGAGAGTTAATAGAAGGTTGTCTGAATCTTTTTTGATAACAGGCTAAGTGCTGTGGGAATTATGAGACAGGTTAGTCACATTATTTTCCTTTTACTTTTATGTGAAAGAAAACAAAGCAAAAGTATATAAAATATTTATATAAATAATAATAATATTTATATAAAACTATTTATATAAATCAGGAGACATATTAAGCTACATTTTACTTAGAAAATGTTCATAAAATATATATGTAATCAAGGTAGTCTGAATATTTTTTGATAAAATGTTAAGTACTGTGCGAATTATGAGACAGGTTAGTCATATTATTTCTCTATTACTTTTATGTTATAGAACACAAAGCAGAAGTACACAGGTAAAATATATATATATTAATTCAGGAAAGATATTAATCTATACTTTATTTAGAAAAAATGTAGCTTTAAGATTTTGTTATATTAATTGTAAAATATAAGTTAAGTTATCCGATGTGATAAGCTAAGATGAAAATTTTCTTAGCTTATCACATCTATTAACTTAACTTTTTATAAAATAATTCCATACTTCTATCATAAAACCTTCATTGCAAAAGAGATAAAATTTAAATTCTAGTATTCAATTAATTTTTATAATCAAATCTAAATATTTGTTTATATTTTCCCCTTAAAATTTCGTTCTCTGCACTTGATTTCTCTAGTTTAGAAATTATGTAGCACGCTTTTAGCCAGCTCACTGCTTCTGTTTGGCGTTGGCAGCCAGGTGAGAGGCTGTCCTTTGCTTTGGCGGAAATATTTCTAACAGCAGCATCAGCAGCAGCAGCACCACAGCAACATCAGGAGAAGCAGGAACAGGACCCAGAGCAGCAGCAGGAGCCGGCAGGAGCGGCAGACATATTCGCCTGCGGCCGGCGGAGTTATGCTAACTGGCACTCAAAGCAAAGCGCGGCCAAAAGCTCGGGCGGTTTGCCCTTTGCCTGGCTGTTGTTCTTGCCAACGCCATAGCCAGCGTTGCCGCCACTCTCTGCAGTGGCAGCTGGTAACAATAATTTAAGCGATTTTGCGCTTTTTGCGAGTGGGTTAATGGCATGCCCAGGAACTGGGAGCCAGCATTCGGGTATCCTTGCCGTGGCGAAAATTCCACTCTTGTAGCAAACGCACATAGCTTATGAATTCCGCAATCCAGGATGCGGTGCAGCAAAGTGGTGATGGTGATGGTGGGAGTTAGGAGTTCAGGTCCTCTCTCGTCCAGTACAAAGGAAAAATGCAGAACATGTGATTGAGATTGAGAAGAGGGGGAAGACTCTACTGTCTCTGGGTCCAGTCCTTGGCCAGCCGCCATATGGCTCTCTCTTTGTGTCTGTGTCTGTATATTAAAATTCAATTTTAAAACCCACCACGCACAACCGGACGTATGCGTAATGCGGCATGCAATCATTTGCGTGCGCCTTGGCTTGGAAATTCCTTTGCCATAACTAATCTCGAGCTAAGCAAGGACCAGTCCTGACGTTTCATATTTCTAGCTGGCCGCACTGCCAACCCTTTCCCTAACTGGCCCCATCGTCTTTCCTTTATATTATTTAATCTTTTCTTTAGGTTTTCTTTTTTTCTGAAAAATTTCATACTCATCAAGTTGACAAAGAAAAAGTTTTCATTATTACATTTCGCTGTCATTTGGGCGCAGAAATAGCTTGGAAAAGTTCTCAGGAGTCCCTTCTCCCTGCTGCTGGTGTAACTCGAGTGCAGCGCGTAAATGAGCCACCCCTTAGCTGAGGCGCCCGCCCGCAGCAGTCAGCGCTCATCATCAGATTTCCAAGAGGAAAATGGGTTAAGATGGGTTGCGGGTTGGGGTTGGGGTTGGGGTTGGGTGAAAGCCTGCCCAGTGCGTAGCTTGACGTAATTTTCTTGGCCCTCGTGACGAGTCGCATCCTTGCACATTAATCCATTGGTGCCTGGATCTGGGATCTCAGATCTCTGGCTCGGGCTCGGGCTCGGGCTATGTCTCTGGCTGTGTCGCTGCCTCTGTCCCTGCTCTGTCTCTGGTTCTGGTTCTGGCTCAGCCTCGGTCCTTGGTCCTTGCTGCACGCAAATGAGGGTATGGTCAAATCACTCACTGTCAGCCTGTGTCCCAAGGAATGCGTTCAGCATGTCCTTTAATTTTTTTTCTCTTCCCCCCTAAGACTAGCTCTATTCCCCTTTTTGTGCAGTGCAAGAAAAGGTTTGGGAAATTTAATTTTAAATTAGAATAAAGTAGTTTAAAGTGCAAAATAATAAATTGAGATTAAGGAGGAATGTAAAGGCAACTTAAAATTAACAAATTAAGGATTTTTGTAGACTTTTTCTTTAGGTAAATGTCGTTAAATAAATAAAACAAGTTTCTATTAGGGATAAATATTAAAGTATTAATTATTTAAAGCTTGAATAACTTTGTTAAATTATTTAAATGAAAAAACAGAAAGTATTATTTCTAATCAACCTCCAATTGATGACTTTTCAAGACTTTTCCTTTAGATATATTTCGTTAAATAAATAAAATAAATTACTATTAGGAATAAATACAAATGAATAAATTATTTAAAGCCGGTAGATCTTTGTTAAAATATTTAAATAAAAAAACAGCAAATATAAATTTTAATAAACCAGCAATGAATGACAATTTTTTTCCCTTGTGCATTCCCGGGCATTTTCTATAACTTGACGTTTGCCACTGGCCCCCACCCCAACCATTTCCCATTTGCCATTTTCCAGCCCGACCCCCATCCTTTGTCCGGCGTGTACTTGTGTTGCTTCGCTTGCCGCTTTGCTGCCTGTCAGCGCAGCTTAAGATAAAAACTTTCCTTTCCACCCGAAAAGGGGCAGAAATAGCACCAGAACCGGCACCAGCAACAGCACCGCCACCGGCCAGATGAGAGGGCACAAAAAAAAAAACAGCACGAAAGGGTTGACTCTGACATTTAGCTTTCGCATATTTGCACACACCCGCGCTCTGTGAGGCCTCACCCTCACCCTCGCCCTCACCTCACCCTCCGCCAACAATATATTTTATAGACTAAGGCGAAGACATGACAAATGCTCAAATAGAAATTCTTCAACAAGATTCTTGGCCGAAACTAAAGTTCATTTTTGGTTGTGAGCATCGCAGAGCATCGCATCGGGGCTTTTGTTAGAGCGATACCAGAAAGAATTCAAATTAAATTGCGATTGCTCTCGGCTCGGCTCGACTCGACTCGATTTTCGTGTGCCTCCGCCTGACACGGCCTGTCAATGGTTTTTGCATTTGCCAGCTCGGAGATGAAGCAACCATTTTCCATTTGTATGTGATTCCAACGATTCGATGGACTTTTTTCTTCTTTTTTTGGTAATTCATTCTACGTAGTACAAGCCAATTTGAAAAAGAAATACCTTTTTAGAATTTTTTCGTGGTATATGTGGAGACTGTTATAAAGGATTAATCAAGCTAAAATACATATATGTTTAAAAGAATTATTTTAATTAAATTAAAAAAATTTTGAAGGGTTCTGAAACCGAAATATTTAAAATATAAATAATTTTGGTATATTCTTTTCCATTTCTAGAACTAAGATCAGTAAGAGATTTATTTAAAAACACGAAAATAAATGAGTAACATCAGTATCTCACAAAATAAGTTTAAAACACTGAAAACTTGGTCCAAATTAAATGGTTCCGCTTGGAAATATTTATCTGAATATTTTATAAATATTTATATTATATTTGTGGTACATACAAAATTAAATAAATGAAATTGTGGGGTCACTACCAATTATAATTATTATTAAAAGGCATAAAAGTATTTTTGAAATCATTTTAATTAGCTAGAATCTTCCTTAAAATACCATATACTTATATTTAATTTTTTTATGAACTTACTTATCTTTAATTATAAAAAATCAATGTTTTAATTATTCAAAATTATATAAACTATTTTGTGGTACACTACACCCGATTATTATTGTTCAGAGGCTTAAGTGTATTTTTTAAATATTTGTTATTAAGCTTGAGTCTTGGTTTTGTAATATTATTTAAGTTTTCAAAGTCATGCAAAGTCATGAAATGCAAATAAATGTTAAAAAATAAATCCAAAAATTGATATAAAAACTAAAAAATCATCCTATAATATTCTGAAAACCCTTTAGAAACTCCTGATTCTCCTCTTCAATCGTGCGTGCAATAAATATCACTTGGCCTGGCATAATTCGGAACATATGACCATGCAGCTGCTGCTCCGACGCCCCCTAAATTTTCCGCTTCCCCTCTTTGGGCAGAGGGAAAATTTCATTCATCAGTGCAGCGCACACGCATTGCCAAATTTGCACCAACACCAGCACAACCGCACACCCAGCACCCGCACACTCGCACTCGCACACTCGCTGCCTCCACACAACTCACTCACCCATTCATATATTTTATGTTTTGTTTACATTGCCGGCTTGCGCAGTCACAACAGCAACAACAACCCAAGCTTCAGAGGGTGGGGAAAGCCTCGTGACGTCACTGGAGAAATGCAAACTTTATAGCATCTATAGAGTATAAGAGAAAAGTGTTATACAAAACAGAAGGCAGAGAGCGAATTTTCACGGAAACGAAGGAAAAACACGAGTGCGCAATTAAGGAAGGAACTCGCAATTTGGCTGCTCATTTCGAGCATTTTGCGGTGAGTTGAAGCTTCCGCAAAATGGCCGAGAGAGTGGGAGAGAGCCTGAGAGCCTGAGTGAGTGTGCGACAGAGAGGAGTGTGCGTAACAGAGTGAGAGAGAGGACCGAGGCAACGTCATCGGCACAGCATCAACAAGCTTACTGGCTGCCGCTGCCTGGTATCGTCATTACGCCTTGATCATCATTTGCCATCGGCGAGGAGCGAGTGCCGTGTTGTCGCAGAAACGAGTCAACGCTCGAGTACGTCGGTCATTGCGCTGTGTGTTGCACTTTGTCGGCTAACACGCACACACAGAGTCGGGCTAACACACACACACACACTCGCTAACTCGCGCGGCAACGTAAGAGAAACAGAAACTATTGCATACCGCCAGGCGCACATGGCGCTAGTCGCTAGCTCGCTGCTGGTGTGCGTGCCCCTTTGTGCTTTGTATTTGTGATACGTAAAAAGGGTTTCAAGGAAAAGCCAGGGGTTCTCCTACCAACAAAAATACAAAATATAAAGCAGAAGGCCGCCAACTACATGAATATATGAAAATATATACGAGTAAGTTGCCCAAACAAATGATTTCTTATTTACAAAGATTAAATAACTCGGGAATATCGTATTTTAGCCCGAAACGTAATCTATAATTAGTGTAAATTAAATGAAAATATTTTTAGGAAACCTTTACTGATTATTATAACTACATTTAATGATCTTACCTTATAGAGAAGGTTTTTCTATCTTATTCTTAAAATCCCATATTTTTTAAATCCCAAATTAAGCCAGCAAATCCCTGAAAAAGACTATTTACAAAAATCTACCAAGTTTAGTCAACTTTTTGTTTTATTTTTGCCGGCTTGGCAATGGCTAAGACTCTCTTAGCTGCTCTCTTAAGCTCTTATTGGCCTAAACTGGCTAAATAAGCCCAGCTAAAAGACCTTAAGAATAAATAACTATAATAACTATAAAGTATAAACTTTGAACCTTCGTTAAAAATATAACTAAACCAAGTATATTTATTTCTCCTCTTGTTAGTTTCTAGCTTAAACCAACTTGCTTGACTATTTTTGCCGGCTAACACTCTCTCTTTTGGCCGCTCTCTGGCGCTCTTTTTGGCCAACTCGCCTGCGCCAGAGCCATAAGTACGAAGGCATCAAATGTAGGAGCCGGAAAAACAAACCAAAAAGAGCGCCAAGAGCGTAGTAAAGCGGCGTAGTTCAAGTGCCGGTTGTACTATACGCGGGGTCCTTTGGCAGGTGGAAAAAAATAAGAAAAAATAAAATAAGGGGTGGCACAAGGCTGAGCACCTTTGGCCGTAAAAATATTCCGATGGCGCGCCTTCTCATATCATTAAAATTCCATTTTGTCTGGTCCCGCGCAGAGCAGAATTTTCTTTTATTCTCTTTTTTGGCTGTTGTGTGTGTGAGGCGACTATCTTTGTTGTGGCATTATTGTTATGACGCTGGCTGCACTGTATCGCCCAGACTCGACTTCCGCTGTTGCACGTGTCGCATGTTGCTGCTCCTGCTCCTTGCAGCTCCTTGCTGTGAAATTTCCGCAGCGGCGGCAACAAAAGTGCGAAATAATGACCGACTGCCTGTCACATGGCTGGCTGACTGCCTGCCTGGCAGCCTGGTACTCCGGGCCTGGCATTCCGGCCCGGCCACTCGTATTCCCACAGCTCCTGGGCATTTTCTCCTGGCTTCCACCGGCAACAATTGTCGCCGCCGTGCGCGGATGTTGTCTGTGAAGTTGGTTAAACAATTTATTTGCCCAAACAATGGCACAGTGCACTGGGTATCCGAGTCGAGTGTGACGGTTCTTTGACCTTTGACACTGGCCGGTAGCCGGTAGCCTGACCTGCCAGCATAATTAATATGCTGATTAATATATTGCTTAACCGACAAAGGCGACCTGTCATTAAGAGGTACGCGGCCGGCAATTGCCGTCATCAGAGCCAAAGGAGTCGTGTCTTTCCTGGTTTTCCGTTTTATTAAAATTCTTGAGCATCATTATGGAGGGAGGAGTTGCGTACGAATTCCAGTGGCAAGTAAAATGATATGAGAAATGGGTGAAGAGGGCACCCAAAGAAAGGAATGCGAAATTAAATCAGAGCTGCTTTAAGCTCTAACCTTTCAGGGTTTCTTCGTAAATATTCCTAAATATTTAAACTAAATTAATTCAAATTAGTTACTATTATTTATCCTGAGTGTACTCAAAGCGGGTGATGAGCATGTAAACGTCCATAAACTAGAGAGTCAAGTTAGCACCATAGCTGTTACCTATGCTTGCCAGCCAAAATCGTCAACAGGCGCCCATCGCAGCCAGCAAACCGAAACCGAAACCGAAACCAGAACGTGGCCTGCCAACTTTCAAGACACAGCAGCAACACCAACAGCAACAGCAACATCTGCAGGAGCAACAGCAACAGCAATATGAGCACCGGAGCAACATCAGACAGGAAGCCTGGCCTGGGGCGCACTGGCAACTACAAAAGGCCAGGAATCGGTGGAGTTTGCAGGCGGGGATACGTGGATACGGGGATAAAGCAGATATGGAGATATATCTGTGTGTGCCGGGGTAAATGGCAAAATCAAATCAAATTCAAGCGACTAAAGCTGAATGGTGGCGGCAGCTGAGAGCTGAGTGTGTGCTGGCAACTGTGTGAAAGATGGCGCTTCCCATTCCCACCTGGTTGCAGTGGCAGCTGCTGCACTGCAGCAATTTAATTGTTTCAAAATTAGTCCTGGCCGAGTGAGGTGGGATTTTCAGATTCTGATTCTGATTCGGTGTAAAACACAATAATTAGCTCACCAGGATACTTGTATTTCATAACAGCAATGAGTGATTGCCATGTCGCCCTAATTGTTCGGATTCAGGTTTCGAATTATAAGTCTTCATCAATCGGCAAATTGCCGGCTTATTGATGGTTTAAATAGTCAAATATATTGCCAGCTTGAAAAGCCTATTTAATTTGTATTTCATATTGATTGAAAGTCGAAATATAAGCTTTAAATTAATGCAGGCTTTCAATTATCTGGAAATTAAGTTGATGTCTATAATTAGTTCAATTTGAAGTACAGATTTTTCGATTAAAGTTTTTATAATTGGGTTAATATTGTTATTTTATTGTGGATATTATGTATTAATCATTAATATTAAGTGTATACGTTCTATTTAATTTAATTGAAATAATTGATATTAATCTGCTGACAAATATTTAAAGCCAAAAGTTTTTATAGTTAGCTGAAAGGGTTAATTTTTCTTTAACTTAACTTTTAACTTTAATTATAAACAAACAAGCAATATGTTTAATAAAGTTTGGTTAAGGTTTAAGGTTTTAAGGTTAAGGTTTAAAAATAGTTGAATAAAATATCTAAGGAAGCACTTTCCTACGATTAATTAAAAGTTTATTATAAACAAACATATTTCTGCTGTAAGAAAATGTCTTTAAGGTTTTAAAATATTTAATTAGTTGAATAAACCATCAATAGAAGCATTTCTGCTAAGATTAATTATAATTTTATTATACAAAAAATATTTCTGCTATAAAACAATGTGTTGAATGTTTTAAAATATTTAACTAGTTGAATAAACTATCTATGGAAGCACTTCTCCTTGGATTAATTATTTTTTATTACAAACAAACATATTACTGCTATCAAGCAATGCGTTTAAAGTTTTTAAATTTTAAATTATTTGAATAAAATATCGATGGAAACACTTATACTTAGATTTAATATTTTTTTTGGGCTTAAAATATATTTTTTTAAGTTATAAAATGTGTGAATAGCATCTCCCCATTGACCACCACTTCAAGCCTAATGAGTTAAAACCCTTTCAAAGTGCAACTACCAAAATCAGGCGTCAGAAAACATTATTAACGCCGCCTGTCCTTCTTTGGGGCGTGGCTGGTTCAATAATTCGAGTGTGTGTGTGTGTGTGTGCGTGTGGGGCGTGTGCAAATGCAATAAATGAATGGCCATTAAGCAAAGCGCAAAAGGTTTTTAAATTATGCGTGAATATAAATTGTGTGTGCGTGTGTGTCCGGCGAGCATAAAGTTCGGGGCGGGCATCGACAACGGCCTGGTGGGCGTGGCAGATGTAATGATGTGCCCACAGGCCAAACACCAGAGGAGACTAGGGAGACTCTTTGGGGGGACAGAGAGTGAGAGAGTCAACAAAAGCTAATTGAATAAAATCGGGAAAGGCTGAGCGCAAAAATTTACATTTAACTTGTTGCAAGTGATTGAGCTTCGTTTGGCCTGGGCGCATGCCAAACGAAAAATTTAATTAAATATGAGTTCCAGGCGGACTAGAGGGGAGCCAAATTATATACAAGGGGCCCAACGGGTTAAAAGTCAAAACAAAATTACACAAGAACACATAGGGAAAATAGTTTTATTTGTAGAAATTATGGAAACGTTTTTGTGTTAAAATAAACCCAGGAAAAGCTGTAAAAATAACTAATAAAACTCTGAAGTATTTGAAAACCCAAAAAACTAAACCTCATAACATTTAGAAATATAATTCCCTAACAAGACCTTTGACTTTTGATAATTTGTTGTGGTTTTGGTTAGTTTGCTGCGTAATTTATGCACCATAACCGCTTTTTCAATTAGAGAATTAATGTTCTCTTTAATTTTTATGAGCATGCAGACACAAAAAACGATGAAAAGTTAATTCAATTATCATGAAAAATATTTTGTGTTTATGGCAAATTACTTGCCATCATTATTCAAGTGAATCATGGACAATATTTTGGCAGCCGCATTCCGTGGAGAGCAAATAAAAATTCATAATTTATTTGGATTTTGTTATTAATTCGATAAGCGAAATACTTGCAAGGACCACGAAAGTTTTCAGCATTTTACAAGCAATTTATGTTCCTTAATTTCTTGTTTAATTGAATCAGCAGAAGCAGCAGCAAAATCAGCGAAACGAAGCGAGACAAAAGTTTGGCGGTCCAAGTTGAAACATTACTGTCAACGGGCGACACTTGCAACATCACGGCAGCCAGCTGCAAACATGAAAGAAAAGACAACAATTAAATATTTTTGCCATAGTCGAGGGGCTGGATTTAATGGGCGATGGGCACGGCATCAGCTGGGGGTTTTCCAGGGTTTAAACCAATATTTGCATTGCTGAAAGTCTGCGACAACATTGACGGAACTCTGTGCCCGCCCGGCAATGTGTTTGTTGACTATTGAATCATAATTAAAATTGTTTAATTTAAAATTAATTTTATAAGCAAGCAGACGCCGCAGCCTCCACCGTCAACCTTCCGCCGCATCTCCTTCGACATGACATGAAATTATACAAACATTTTTATTAAAATGACGACCGCCGCCGGAGACAAATATGCAAATTTTGCGGCCAAAGCAAAGAGGTGGAGGCAGTGGCTGTGTGTTGACAGCTTTCTGGTATTTGTTTTTGATACTTTAATAACAATTTCAGTTGAAATTCCCGTATCTTTTGGGCCAGTCCAGTCGCAAAAGTGCAAATTGCATACAAATCCCATCAGCCTATAGGCCGCCGGCCGTAATTATGCGAATTTATTTCAAAACGTATTAAATACATGATGACACAATTTTAATAGCTTTCCGCTTTACAGCGGAAGATAAAAACGAAAAAAGTGAGATACAAAAAACTGTTTGCTTTTAATTAAATTGCATTCGGCATTATTTATGAAAAAGTTAATTAATCTAACGTGGCGTGAAATCGAGGATTACACAGCTCTCTTCTAAGCCAACTGTTCGTTAATTGCTCTCCGTTAAATTAATGGCTGAATTAATCCGTTTTTAAGCCCTTGTATAAATGCAATGACTCGAGAGGTCTCTCCATGATCGTACAAATTAACGCTGCAAACGATATCCGTATAAATCAATTGGCTATCATAATTAAAAGCACTTCTACGCGGCTTAAAAATATATAATTAATTTATTAAAAAGTGAGGCAGATATTAATGGTATGCGGGATATTATAGAGCTGATTATTGAGCTGATTTTGTTTTAAGCTGAGTCCTGTTTGTATTGTAAATTATAGCTGAAGGCTTTTCTAAATAAGTATATATTTTATTAGATAAAAATCAATTTAAAAGAGGCTTATTTATGCCTTTGATTATAGTATATATAAAAATATTAATAATTTATGTTTAAAATATAAAACTCTAACTCTTTTCTTTGGTATAGATCCCCCGTTGAACCCATCGACTTGTAGAATACAATTATAAATATTTATTTCAGAGGAATAAATGCTGAGAAAAGCTTAGTTAAAACTCCAAGTATTTTCCAGTAAATTCTCAAAGCAATGGGTGAACACATTTACTCCGAATTTATGTTCGATTCAAGTAATATCCTGCTGTCACTTACCTTATGGCTTCCCCTTAATATTTATTTGAAGTAATCAATCTTTTGTGTATTTTCTCACTTGCGCTGGTCAGTTTCGAGTGAAATAATCGCTATCGCTGGCTGTAATCTTTTTTGATATGCGAACCGACATGGTCGTTAATTTATTTTTAGCTTTTTATTGACACTTGACTACATTTCTTTATCTTTTGCTTGCCATTCTGTACATTTTGTATTTGTATTTTCGCCCCTTTGCTTGCTTTTATTGTTTCTGCGCCTATTTGCATGCTCAACATTTTGGAATTGTCAAAGACATGAGCAAATATAGACGCTAAAAAGTTGGCCAGAACAAGTTTTGCAGCTCAAAACTTCTTCTGCCGGCGGAATGTGTTTACTTGAAGCAATGAACTGCAGCTAAGTGGATAGCAAGTGTTTATATTTGCCAAAAATTAAATTAATTTTGGCACAAAGCAGCAGGGGTGAGACGAACAGTTAATGAATGAATGTACGTACATTTGTTTTGGCCATTATCGGGGAAAATAAAAGAAATCAGGCAGAATGTGTGTGTGTTTGTGCTTAAAGCCCAAAGCTAAGCCGGAAAAGTTTCACCCCGAAAGACAAAGGGGGGGTTTTCTGCCGGCGACATGCAATGAATATCAACAGATTTTTATGAGCCACACATGTACATCTCCCAGGCTCTTTGCGTTTCCCAAGCAGCCGTCCCTTTCTTGGACTCCCTTCTGGGTTTTCCCTTGGTTTTCCCTTGGCTTTCCACCCTCTCTGCCTAAGAAGTAGCGAGTCCCCCGACTGTCCATGACAGAGATAATGATTAGTGTGATGTGCATAATAATCATTCTCATATTCCACGATTAGTTTCCAATTCATATGCGTCTGCCTTGCTTTTGTCCCCGTCTCTTTCTTCTGCTTTCTCCCCGTCTCTTTCGCTTCGCTCACTCACGCACGCACTTTGTAGCCATCTCTTTCGCCGTCTTGGCCACTTTTCCACCTTTAGCGCGTCTTGGGTTTTTGGGTACAGGAAAGCTTCCATGAGAGGAATCTCTTGAGGGAAAATTTAGGTATTGCTGAGATTATATTTGGGTTTTATAAATATTTATTTGAAAACCAGAAACATACTTATGTTAAGTGAAAAAGCATCAAAAATGTAGAATAAGTTTAAAAATATTGCAGATTTGTCTTAAACAAAATTATAGTTTTACCAAAATCGGTTGAAAAACTTGTTAAATAAATATTTAGCTTGAAAAAAAAAAACATTTTATTAAAAAAAGGCCAAAAATCAAATATTTTTGTTAATTTTAATATATAAAAAAATACCTCTAATGATATATGGTCAGTATTTTCATAGCTAATCGTTTTTAAAGCTAAAAAATAGATTAAAATCTAAATTATCTTATTGAGATAATATTATTAAAAGTGCAGCTTCAAGAATAAATATTTAGTACAATAAATAATATTTTTTAAAATTATATACTAGCTATTTATACCCAAAAACTTATGTAAGATATTTTTATTATTTTTTTCCAATTTAAGCAAGCTTAAGGTACTTGGCATTCAAGTACGACTGTACCCCGTTCCTCCATTGTTTTGTTATATTTTTTTCGGGAGGGGTAAGAGGCAACAGAAATATTACCACGTAAATTATTAATCAGTCGAATGGGCCACCTCCGTCTGCCTCCACTCCCCGGCGTAGCATAAGTTTCCGTCGATTTGTCTGTTACTTAACATGCATAAAATGTTTCCATGAATACATCAAAATATTTTCGCTTTGGCAGCAGCGGCAGCAGAAGCAGCATTAACCATGGCCCCCAACCTGCTGCTGCTGCTGGCTTGTTGCCGCTTTGGGTTTAGGCCATTGGCTTAGCTGGAAAGTGTCGTCTTGGCCCCGTCTGAGTCGGAGTTGGTGTTGGAGTCGGAGTCGGAGTCAGAGTCTTCGTATCGTCTGCTTGGCGATTCCGACTGCGAGCGCATATTGTGCCTGTTTTTTGAGCAATTTGCTTTGTGATTTTATGCACTTTATGATTTCCTTAATGGCACAGTCGGTCGTCAGTCGTCAGTGGCTGCTTGCCGTTGAGTAGGTGGCTTCCACTGGACTGTGCGAGTGTGCGAGTGTATCTGCGAGATACATTCGTACTCAAAGTGCTGTTATTGATGGCTGATACGGACAGGCGCCTCACTTGAGTCACAGATTCGAAGTTGGTTCAGTGGGAAATAAAATTCCACCATCTTAAGGGGGCCATTAAAAAATTCGGAATTCACACACAGCTTGGATTTTATAGTTTAAACTTTAAAGGCTTTCGGGATTACATTTATGTTATTTCCTTGATTTTAATAAAGGTTTATTTATATTAACAATATTTTATTTATGTCTTTTAACTCCTTCATTTTAAGAAAGTCCTATAATTTAATTCAGAAAATTAAAAGAACGCTTATAGTCTTTAATTTAATAATTTTTCCAAGAGTAAGCTTCCTTCAAGGACTCAATTCCAACTCCTAGGCCTCCCTTAAACTCCTTCATTAAGTTCGAAACCAGAGCTCAATCCCAAGCACAAGGCAAACCGCTCTGGACGCCACTTCATCTGCATGCCTGCCTCCGTAATTGTTTCCCCAAAACTCCAAGACTCCGGAGAGAGCGTTCAATGCACGGCCCCAAAGGCGGGCAGCCGCAGCAGACACACCTGTAATTAAGGCCAGGTGGACACCGTGGCGACCTACAAGTGCCTGCTTTCCTGGCCAACGAACGGACACACACTCGTAAATTTCCATTACAATTGCACAAATGTCACATTAGACGCTATCAAAGCGCAATTTGCAGCGTCTACTAAATCAATAAGCCAAACTTGGCAACCCAACGGATGCGCCGGCACAGACACACAGATACAGAAACAGATACGCATTAGCATGCAAGCGTGGGTGCGTGTGTGTGTGTGTTGTTGGGGCCAAAACCAAGAGCACTTTGCATGCAAGCCTTCGTGCAAACATAATAAATTGTAACGCGCTTTACATTAACATTTACATAATCGCAATTAATCGAGAACATCGGAGGAGAAGCTCGGCTCGCATCCCGTCGCCACTTTATGCCCCAATCAATATTAATAACCATTGCAGTGGGCCGACTTCGATTCCGTTTCCCCTTTCGACCAAGTTCGATAATGGCCAAGTGCTCCTTAGTTGGCCAGAACTTCGAGGGGAGCTTTTGGTGGCATAAACTGTGCCATTTACGGATTTGTGTGACTTCCGCCTGCAGTTGGTTGGTTCTGGGGGGAAACCTAGGGAACCCGGGGTTTCCGGAAAATCGGGGGAAGCCGGGTAGAGAGGGGTTATGGAACTGGTTACTCGCAGAACCCCCAAAACGTAGCCAAAACGGAGAGCAAGATGTCAAATTGTCAACGCACCTTTGCCACAATCAAATCTCCAAAAGGGCTGCACATGGGTTTATGTACAGTGAAAACTCCTTATTGGAGTTGCAATGTCATATGTAAACAACGAATACTTTAGAACTTATTTTCTGATTTTAAATATTAAACAAAAATACATATAAAATCGATTAAAATATTTTTTTTTTTTCAAAAGGTTCAGATTTTTTAAAGAAGAATAAGAATATTTATTTCTTTCATGTATTTCAGTAAATTTTTTTCAAAAACCTGGCAAAGTACTTTAAAAAATATTATGGAAAAATGTTTAACCCTCCGTTGTATACCTTTTCTAAAACCTTTGGTTGTACACCCGGGTCTGGCCAGACCCTATACTTTCCTATACTTTTTAACCCTCCGTTGTACACCCGGGTCTGGCCAGACCTTTTTGTCTTTGAACGTAAATTTAACACATTTTTATTATAAGTAGCGACTTGGCCGTCCAGGTAGCTTCCTAAAATTTTATTTATGCATATGAGGATTTAAAAGGATCCTAGAACAGGACGAAAAAAGGATTTAAAAAATGAAGACGATTTAACCCTCCCGGGTCTGGCCAGACCCGGGTGTACAACCGAAGGTGTAACTTTTAAATCCTTTTTTCGTCCTGTTCTAGGATCCTTTAAATCCTCATATGCATAAATCGATAGAGTATTAAATTTTAGGAAGCTACCTGGACGGCCAAGTCGCTACCTATAATAAAAATGTGTTAAATATACGTTCAAAGACAAAAAAGGTCTGGCCAGACCCGGGTGTACAACGGAGGGTTAAAAATACAATTATTTCATTTTTTTAAATATAAATTAAAGTAAAAAATTGTTTACGATATTAGTTCTAAGAAAATATGATTTTTCTAGTAAAACTTGCTGTATTCTCCAGCCAAAGTTCCAGTCACAAAACTCACATAAAATCAGATTCTAAAACGTTCTACTTAGTGACTAATACCTGTCGGTATTCAAATGCCTGGGTGGCTGGCAATTGTTGCTGGTTTATTTGCAATTATGCCAACTGCCAGCTGCCTGCACATTACACGCTTGTCATAATTCTGCTGGCAGGCGTATACGCAATGTGATTGTCAATTATTGAAGCGGCATGGTTGCCACCCAACGACCGCAGGAAGTGCAGATATATTTCAGCAGGACTTTTGGCCAGTTTTAGGCTAATTAGCTCAAAATTATCACATTTTATTGCCACAAAATAAAATCATATGTTAACTCCCTGTTAGCTAACATACCTGCGAATATCGTACACGTATAACAGTCTTCTTTTTTGGAACTAAAAACCTCTTTTTGTATACTTTTGCATCCAAAATTAGCAAAACATTATACACAAATTAGAATGCATTTTGTTTTGATTTGCCACTTGCAAATATTTGCAAACAATTTAATTTCCCGCGAATTCCGGTTTTTATGTTCAACAAAAATGCAACGCACAATTTGAAACACAAACAAAGAGAGCGCTGTTAAGAGTGAGCTCGCTCTCTTTCTCTCTCTGCTTTGGGCCTCGGTCTGCTTCGTTATTAGATGCCTCTCACGACTGGCAGAGCCGAAGGGTCGTTAACAGCGTCTCAACGTTCGGCTAAGAGAGTTTCGTTGAGTTTTTATGGTGGTAAATTGAAATTCATGTTGGCGCCAAAGAAAAATATATTGGCAGGATTATAGAAATTTTTTAATGGAATATAAAAATAAAGAGTAGATATATTTATTAAAAAAATTAGTATATCTTTATGAAAAATTAATCTACTTCTGTAGACTTATGAACTTTAATATTGTTTTTTTTTTAATTGTATTTATATTTAATAATACTTAATGGAATATACTTTAATCTTTTCCGTTTGCCAGCGAAGTCTTATCCAAAGATTCGAGGAGACATTTGCAGCTAACTTATGGCTCCCGCTTAGAAGCGAGGTTGCGATAACATTGGTGCATGTGGCAAATTCTGCCACCAGGCAGCCCGCCACCGTCTTTTTTTTGCTAACCACCTTCACGGTAAAATTTTTTTCTTTAATTGGACAGGAAGTTTATTTAGTGGGATTTGGGGCCTCCCTCGATGTCGACATCATTGTTATCCTATCTACCTCGTTGTCATCGTCGGGGCGATCACTGTCGTCTATCTCGTGATCCTGCCCATTCGAATCGATTACAATGATAGTATAGATAACCTTTTGGTTTGACGCGCGAACGATCTGGCCGGATTTTAAAGTGTGTAAATTTATTTCATTGATCTGGCATCTCATCTTTTCCATTAAAGCGCTCCACACGTGTCTTTTCTTGTGAATTTTAAAAATTTTAAAAATGAATGAGTGTTTTGTTAATCTTGGGATCTTGTAATAACTACAGCCCTCATTCCGGCACCTCCGGTTGTAGCTCCCCATCCAGCCCTGTACCCTAGTTCAGGCAGGAGCCCTTCTTCGCTAGAGCGCCGGTTGCGGCGGAACCCGTGTTCCGGTTGCAGCTCCAGTTCCGGCTGTAGAGGATACTGATGAGACCATGAATTTGAAGGAAGAAATTGATGAAATGTTTGAATGTTTCCCTGATGCCACGCAATGGGCAGATAGGAATTTTTAAGCATTTGAAGAGGCTCTACGACACACTAGCGTTTGGGATAAAAACTCCTAAGGCATGCGAAGTGTGCCGTGCGGTACCCATCTTCCTTTAATTTAATTACAATTCAAACAATCCGGCTCGAAGGACTCAATCCGAGTCTATGACTTTCTTGGAGGTTCACAAATCGATTGTTTTTTTGTAGAACATTTTTAATTCTACATCCCTCAACTTAACACTTAAATTATTATAGCACAGATGTGGCACCATTTATGGGCGTAAGCGCCGACAAGGACAGCCGCCGCCTTTTTTTGTTAACCACCTTGGCGGTACAATCGGTAACTAAGACGGGGGGATTAATATCCCCATTTTCTAATCGAAATTAATCCGAATCAAAAAGAGCCAGGAGGAAATGGAGCGCAAGTATTGGAAATCGTTTTATGCTCGCTGTATTTAACATTACTGGATTTGGCACCGCTGTTGGGGCAATTTAATAAATATTAGGTTCGCAAATTTATTTATTTAATTTAAACTAACATTTTCTTCTTTCCTTATCTCTTCCTCTGGTCCCTGCCTCCTAGCACTCAAACAATCCGGCTCGAAGGACTCAATCCGAGTCCATGACTATCTTGGAGCTTTACAAATCGATTGTTCCTTTGTAGAACATTTTTAATTCTACATCCCCAACTTAACACTTAAATTATTACAGCACAGATGTGGCACCATCTATGGCCGTAAGCAAAGCATGGATAGTATCGATTCTGCTCGATGTCTTGCCAGCACTAGCTTGCAAAGTCATAAGGCATGCAAAATTAAGTTTATTATTTTTAGCAAGAGCACTCCTCCAAGACGGGAATGAAATGATGCCCGATTGATTTCAAATTGGCTCTTTTTAAAGCCACCAAAAATTTCGAAAAGAAAAATAAACTAGCCCTGAGCGATTTAGTAAAGGAAAGCTGGGCAAGCTTCAAGGTCGTCCGCAAGCCCCTCGAGAAAGTGCTCGCCTTGCTTAAGGCTCTCCCAGTCGCTGACCCTGACGAACCGAAGGAACTGACGGCCAAGGACAGCCAGCTCCGGATAAAGCGCAATCTTCGCAAGAAAATCGACACCTTCAGCGAGGTCTATGGGGAGTGTCCCGAGATGATGGGCGACACTTGCAGGCTGTTCAAAAATTGTTTCAGCGCCTCTCACTGTTCCCTGAATCTAATTAAGGATGACACTCCCATAGTTCCGGAAAGGGACTCAGGCTGCTAGGGTGACGCCAGGAAGAAGGCAGGCAGGAAGCCAAGCAAAATGAATTAATTGCAAACCAGAGAAAGAATGTAGATGTAGAATGTAGAGACACTCCAACGAGGTCCATGTAGAACTTCCACACTTTTAGAAGGAAGTACCGTACTTTATTCGGTAAAAATTAAGATTCTTCCCTGATGAACGACCAGAAGAAAGATTTTATATGGTGCTAGGATTGAGTCAAGTGAATTGTAATTTTACACATTTTTTAGATGAATTAATATTTGGTTTCTAAGAGCTCAAATTAAAAGGATATAGTACAGTGATCTATGAATTTTTTATACTTTATCATGGTTTATATTATAGCTTTGAAAACCGGCGAATAAATTGACATACCGATTAGCCTGGTTGTCATCGCTGTTTTTCAGCTCTGCTTTAGAAAGACTTCTTTAAGAAGTAATAAACTTTGAAAAATAGTTGTTAATTTGTTGCGTTAATTTGTTTCGTTAATTTCTTAATTTGTTTGAAAATATGGAAATCGCTAAATTAACCAAGATGCGAAAAAGCAGAACAATGGAATTTACCAAGGAAGAGACAATTATCGTAGCTTCATCGTTAAACATGTTGACTTTATATTTCAAAAAATTATTTTGTCAACAAACAGCTGATTTAAGATTGGTATGGCCGCATCATTTACCTCCCAAAAATACCGAAGAGCGTTTTAAGAAGCGGTCACACTGGAAAAAGATTAAATCTGTTTGGGGTTGTTTAATTGGACAGGAAGTTTATTTAGTGGGATTTGGGGCCTCCCTCGATGTCGACATCATTGTTATCCTATCTATCTCGTTGTCATCGTCGGGGCGATCACTGTCGTCTATCTCGTGATCCTGCCCATTCGAATCGATTACGATGATAGTATAGATAACCTTTTGGTTTGACGCGCGAACGATCTGGCCGGATTTTAAAGTTGGTAAATTTATTCATTGATCTGGCACCTCATCTTTTCCATTAAAGCGCTCCACACGTGTCTTTTTTTGTGAATTTTAAAAATTTTCTAAAATGAATGAGTGTTTTGTTAATCTTGGGATCTTGTAATAACTACAGCCCTCATTCCGGCACCTCCGGTTGTAGCTCCCCATCCAGCCCTGTACCCTAGTTCAGGCAGGAGCCCTTCTTTGCTAGAGCGCCGGTTGCGGCGGAACCCGAGTTCCGGTTGCAGCTCCAGTTCCGGCTGTAGAGGATACTGATGAGACCATGAATTTGAAGGAAGAAATTGATGAAATGTTTGAAAGTTTCCTGATGCCACGCAATGGGCAGATAGGAATTTTAAGCATTTGAAGAGGCTCTACGACACACTAGCGTTTGGGATAAAAACTCCTAAGGCATGCGAAGTGTGCCGTGCGGTACCATCTTCCCTTAATTTAATTCTAATTCAAACAATCCGGCTCGAAGGACTCAATCCGAGTCTATGACTTTCTTGGAGGTTCACAAATCGATTGTTTTTGTAGAACATTTTAATTCTACATCCCTCAACTTAACACTTAAGTTATTATAGCACAGATGTGGCACCATTTATGGGCGTAAGCGCCGACAAGGACAGCCGCCGCCTTTTTGTTAACCACCTTGGCGGTGCAATCGGTAACTAAGACGGGGATTAATATCCCCATTTTCTAATCGAAATTAATCCGAATCAAAAGAGCCAGGAGGAAATGGAGCGCAAGTATTGGAAATCGTTTTATGCTCGCTGTATTTAACATTACTGGATTTGGCACCGCTGTTGGGGCAATTTAATAAATATTAGGTTCGCAAATTTATTTATTTAATTTAAACTAACATTTCCTTCTTTCCTTATCTCTTCCTCTGGTTCCTGCCTCCTAGGACTCATACAATCCGGCTCGAAGGACTCAATCCGAGTCCATGACTATCTTGGAGCTTTACAAATTGATTGTTCCTTTGTAGAACATTTTTAATTCTACATCCCCCAACTTAACACTTAAATTATTATAGCACAGATGTGGCACCATTTATGGGCGTAAGCCCCGACAAGGAGTCGCCGTCCCATGCAGCTGGCCGCCGCGTTTTTTTTGTTAACCACCTTGGCGGTACAATCGGTAACTAAGACGGGGGGATTAATATCTCCATTTTCTAATCCAAATTAATCCGAATCAAAAAGAGCCAGGAGGAAATGGAGCGCAAGTACTGGAAACGGTTTATGCTCGCTGTATTTAACATTACTGGATTTGGCACCGCTGTTGGGGCAATTTAATAAATATTAGGTTCGCAAATTTATTTATTTAATTTAAACTAACATTTTCTTCTTTCCTTATCTCTTCCTCTGGTTCCTGCCTCCTAGGACTCAAACAATCCGGCTCGAAGGACTCAATCCGAGTCCATGACTATCTTGGAGCTTTACAAATTGATTGTTCCTTTGTAGAACATTTTTAATTCTACATCCCCCAACTTAACACTTAAATTATTACAGCACAGATGTGACACCTTCTATGGCCGTAAGCAAAGCATCGATAGTATCGATTCTGCTCGATGTCTTGCCAGCACTAGCTTGCAAAGTCATAAGGCATGCAAAATTAAGTTTATTATTTTCAGCAAGAGCTCTCCTCCAAGACGGGAATGAAATGATGCCCCATTGATTTCAAATTGGCTCTTTTTAAAGCCACCAAAAATTTCGAAAAGAAAAATTAACTAGCCCTGAGCGATTTAGTAAAGGAAAGCTGGGCAAGCTCCGGATAAAGCGCAATCTTCGCAAGAAAATCGACACCTTCAACGAGGTCTATGGGGATTGTCCCGAGACGATGGGCGACACTTGCAGGCTGTTCAAAAATTGTTTCAGCGCCTCTCGCTGTTCCCTGAATCTGATTAAGGATGACACTCCCATAGTTCCGGAAAGGGACTCAGGCTGCCAGGGTGACGCCAGAAAGGAGGCAGGCAGGAAGCCAAGCAAAATGAATTAATTGCAAACCAGAGAAAGAATGTAGATGCAGAATGTAGAGACACTCCAACGAGGTCCATGTAGAACTTCCACACTTTTAGAAGGAAGTACCGTACTTTATTCGGTAAAATTAAGATTCTTGCCTGATGAACGACCAGAAGAAAGATTTTATATGGTGCTAGGATTGAGTCAAGTGAATTGTAATTTTACACATTTTTAGATGAATGAATATTTGGTTTCTAAGAGCTCAAATTAAAAGGATATAGTACAATGATCTATGAATTTTTACTTTATCAGGGTTTATATTATAGCTTTGAAAATCGGCAAATAAATTGCGCCATACCGATTAGCCTGGTTGTCATCGCTGTTTTCAGCTCTGCTTTAGAGAGACTTCTTTAAGAAGTAATAAACTTTGAAATAAAATAAAAAAAAAAAGTGAGAAAGCTACAGTCGAGTGTGACCGACTGTGAGATACCCGGTACCCAAAGTATTATGCGTGAAATTAAATAGCACACGGACATCGAAAAAAACAAAATGTTGACAAATGAAGACAAATGTTGCTAAAAACATGTTGAGCAACGTTTAAAATAGACTAATTCTGCAGCTGTACGCAGCTGCATTACGAATTAATACTTCGCTACTGCCTTTGTGGCTCAGAAGAAGAAGAGGCATTCACGAAAACTTTATTGTTTAATAACTTCCATGTTTATCATCCGATTTTACTCAGACTTTCAGAAAACGTCCGCAAATGCCTACTTATTTATGATAAAATAAATAGATAAATATTTACTTTGAGCCAAAAGTTAGGACTATAGCTTATATAAAGTTTTTTACGATTTTCGGGGGCGGAAGTGGGCGTGGCCAAATTTTAGAACAAACTTGTCAATGTTGTCACCAAATTTGGTAACTCTTGCTCTTATAGTCTCTGAGATCTGTTGTTTCACACGGACGGACAGACGGACAGACGGACAGACGGACATGGCTAGATCGACTCGGCTAGTGACGCTGATTAAGAATATATATTCTTTATGGGGCCTGAGATGCCTCCTTCACTGCGTTGCAAATATCATGGCAAAATTATAATACCCTCTGCAAGGGTATACAAATGTAAAGAAGAAAATTCGATTTCTTTAACAATGCTAAAAAACGAAAATAATTTTTCTAAATTAAAAAAGCTAAGTTTTAAGCATTCTGGGCTGACCGAAGAAAATTTAGAAGGTTTCAGCAGCTCATTCTAAAATGATAATGAAATCAGAGATGATATTCCTCTATCGGTTTGGGCAAGAGCTCTAAAAAATCAGCTACCGATTTCAGAGGAAGAACTGGGTGAATATGTTCTTATTGACAATGGTGTGGCGATTTGTGAGGAACCGTCTGAGGACAGCATTGTTCAAAATATTTTAGATGACGAACAGGACAGCGATGACAACGTCGAAGATCAAAATTAAGATCAAAATGAAAATTCACCACCTAGCGTTTTGGAGGCATTCAACGCCATTCAGCTTTTAATGACGAGAGTTTAACGCACAAAATTTCTTGTTTACATACACACAAAACCAAACAATCAAAAATTACTGATTATTTAAATTAAGAATAAATAGAAAAACCATACGTAGAAAAAAATCGTATTATACTATACTTATGAATATGCAATATATGTATACGATCTATTATGAATAACTAATGAAAACCTTATGTTATTGAATTAAATGTATTAATTTTTTTTGTTTTGTCCTTCTGCCTGTTACATATATTCTCGGTTGGCACTAACTTATAATACCCTTGTACCCTATGGGTACCGGGTATAAAAATAGGCACGCTCCTCAGGGAATGTCTTTGAAATGTGTTTTTCTTGAGTTTTAATAGGCTCTATATTTTTTAAAATTATATTTAAAAACTTGCAATAGTCCTTATTTTTTTACTAAATAGTACTTTTTTATTAGTTAAAAGTATTTTTTTATAAACTTATAATCAATGCTCGGATACCGGCGTAGCTCAAGCTGACGAGGGTCCGGTAAGGCCCGATCGAGATCCCGTGAGCAGAAAAGCTATGCATTGGAAGTGGCAATCCACAGACAACGTCAAAGACAATTTTCGCAGCCTGCTGCTGATGCACCCAAAATCCTGAGCCAGACTGGCTGGCCTCCGACCCGAGTGTCAGGCTGAAAAATCTAGCCGCGAGCCATGGATCTCCTCCGGGCTGGGTGCGTAACACTCGAAGTGCGCCCCAGCAGCAGAGTCCCACCGGAGGTGTGTCGCAGCATTGAGGGGAGATGCCGCGGAGCAAGAATATATACACTTCATATTGGGACTCCCAACCCGGGGGTGTTCCATAGCTCGCGGCTAGATTTTTATGTCTAACACTTTGTTGAGGCCAGCCAGCTTAGCAGCAGGCTGCCAAGCCTATTCTTACGTGATGTTGGTGGCATGTGCCTCGGAGTAGCCGTCACGGCCGCCCAGCTAAATTTATCTTAGCGTTTTCAGCTGATCTTATTAAAATTACTTTAACTTTTTTTGGTTTTTTAAATTTATTTAATATTTATTTTTTATTAGTTATTTTTATTTTTTTTTATCAGGTTGCCTAAATTAATTTGACGTAAACCAAACTTCTGGTTGACAACATGATTGCGATTCCAAGAACCATTGCAAATAAATGCACAGATTGTATATTCCATTCACGGTGGCCGTCATAACAACTAGGCTACGGTTCTTCCCGTATAAGGGAGCATCGGTCATAATTACTTCCATATACTCTGGCTCTTAAGTCTTTATTTCCAGGCTTGAATCCACACGGATCGAGGTAGGATAGCTCCACGAAAGATTTCATTGGTATTTAGCCTGTTAATTATTTATTATATATTTTAATTATTCGATGAGCAAAGGTCTATGTTAGTGATGATCAAATAATACAATTTTTTCTTTGGCATTAAAAAAGTATGTTGGCCCAGCGGACTTCGACCATGCTTGAAACTTGTCCTTTTTCTTCGGTTTCATTTGGGCTTTGGCTTCTTTGTCTTGAATTCCGGCCGATCATGCATTTGCAATAGGGTGTGATGTTCGCCGGTGTGCGGCAGGATCGGCCGGAGTGCTCATGTGCCAGGCAATTATTAAAGGTATTTATTTGCTTTACAGCGCTCAACCGCATCTTAGCATCTAGGCTTAAGAATTTTCGACAATTTTTGAGGGGTCCCCTGCATACTCGGCAGCGGTATAAACCTTCGTTTGATTTTGGAGGCATATCTAAAAAAAAACGGCGGAATTGCAATAATGCGAATAATTAGAATAAAAAAATTATTATAAAATCATTAAATACTGAAAGAATAACCCGATTCTCTAGCGTTGCTGAAAATTGGGCGCACGCACAATGTCAATGAAGCGCTTCAGGAGAAATCCTGGCTCTTTTCGATTCGGATTAATTCCGATCGGAAAATGGGGATATCAATCCCCCCGTCTTGGTTGCCGATTGCACTGCCAAGGTGGTTAGCAAAAATAGACGGCGGCGGGCTGCCTGGGACGGCGACACCTTGTCGGTGGCACAATTTCCGAGAAGTCTTTGAAAGATTCCGAGACTTCTCGGAAAAAAGACAGACACGCGACCGGCACACACCCACACATAAACGCTGCTCACGTTTTTTTTTTTTAATTTACATCACTCACGTTTAATCCTTTTGCAGTTGAAAGGAGATTGCGTCCACACAGTTCCACAGTCAAAGTGCAAAGGACCGGAAGATAACTTTTTTATGGAATCGATAACTTCTTTATGTCCGTCAAATTAACGACGGTGGGAAATGGAACACGGAGGGCTTTTATTTTTGAATTACAGCCTTGTTCCACTGCAAAATGTTTTCGAAAATGGACCGTCGGTTGTTTCACTGATCCATCCACATTCTTGAATAGCTGAATTGGGACGGCGTCTATCATTGCGCGGTCGAAGCGGTCATTTCAGTCATTTCGTGGACCCCGTGTCCTCTTCAAATGTAACCGACCCATTCAAGAACTTATACATATCTATACTTGGAGCTTGAGAATCTTGTATATCAAAGAAAAATTTGGTGTTTTTTTATTTAATTTATCCATCAAAAGTGTGAGCACATCGTTGCGCTCTTCGGAATGCAAGGGACCTGCATAGCTCCTGGCAAGTTATAAACAATAGACTGATGCTGTGAGCCTCCCGGAATCACACACATACATAGTTGCGGCTGCTACCGGCGCTCCAGCCGGAACTGAGGCTGGTGAACATTTTAAAAATAATAATTTTAAAAGTGTGAGGGTCAGTTTTAATTCTAGCGTTGGTTCATATATCAAATTGCGATAGTGGCGCATTTATCTGGGACGTGCGATTAATACTGCCTATCGGCTAATCGTGACAAAGCTTTGGCGTTATGGTAATTTCATGACGCTAGCACACGTCCACACTGCAGTGCTAATTGTTGAGCTTTTCTTTTTCGGGCCGTGAAATTTGCATTAAAAGTGAAGATGAGTGATTAAATTCAGGGTTTTCTCAAGGAATGAAGTGCGGAATCCGTTCAACTGCGGGGTATGGACCCCTAAGGGGGTCGCATCAACATATTCTGATCGAGGGCTGCTGACACAGGACTTTCGCGCGCAGCCAATTGGAGCCTGCGCAGTGTACTGAACTGTGACCGGGAATTCCAATTGGGAACTCAGTTCCTGCTCGCTCATGTTTGCAGCGTTGGACGCGGCGTAAGTACGGCATAGCTGTGTAAAACACTTGTATTTTTGACATATATTTTTATTAGTTTTAAAAGATATTTTCCGCAATTGTTTACAAAAAAAAAAAAAGAATCCTTGAAATCAGCTGTTTTGAAAATTCAGCAGTTCCCTATACGACTAAATATTTCGGCGATAGGGAACACCCGAAATTAAACAATTTTTTGATCATTACATCGGTACTTTAAAAAGTATACTTGTACAAATATTTTTAAGAAATATACTTAATTTCTGACTTTGGTCACTGCGAAAAAATCTATTCTCAGCGCATCGATTTTTTTTTTAAAACAAAATCGATTAAAATAATTTAAATAAAGTGAAATTTTCAAAATAAACAATATAAATTTATATTGAAAATATAAGAATACATGCAAAAAGACTCTCTTATGATTTTTTTTTCTCTAAATGTTGGCTTTATTTTTAAATTTCTTCCCGTCAAAAATGTTTAATAATAACGTCAATTACTTTATATTATTAATTAAATTTGTATTAAAATTGTCCTCCTCTAATATTCCCGTTGAACTTGCACATAACATATCTTCGTTAAATTTTAACAGATTTGTCTAGCCGAAGCTAGCCGAACGCCTCTCCTAAAAGCCGACACAGGCCGAGAGAATAAGGGGGAGAGCTGAGAGTAACAGGCTGTTATTAACAGACTGACTGTTAATAAAATGTAAACCCACTTGCGCTTGAATCCGTTGCGTTACTCTTAACATTTTTGCTCTCCCACGCGTCGCTGTTGCCGCGCTGTCGCTGTCGACGTAAGCAGCAGTTTCCAAACGTTTCGCAGTTACGAGTTTCAGTTAGAGGTGGAGAAACATCGATGTTGGCTGACATCGATGTTTTCGATGTTTCTCCACCTCTACCTATTAATATCATTGTGAAAATTTCGTTCGTCCATTTTTAAATAAAATGCGCTTTAAGAGCATCATGAATTCAAATAAAGCGGGCAGGCTAACAGCTAGAAATCCGCAGTCTGCTAACAACAGCGCTCTCTGGCTCTCGCTCTCTCTCTCTCTCGACGCCCGCTCAATTACCCGAAGTTTCCCGAAGTGATTTCCCCCCGTCTCGCCTACGAACTGTCGAATTCATTCCCAAATTCATAGCCATGATGTAAGAGAGTGGGAGAGCTAGAGAGAGTTGTGGATTCTAGGGGTCTCAGTGGGACTTGAAAGTGCTGTTAGGCTGTGTGGAGGATATGTTACTGCTCATCGATGATTCCCCGCCAAACATCGATGTTAGCGATGTTTTGAAAACATCTCCACCTCTGGTTACGAGTTTCAGTTACGTTTCAATTTTTCAAACGAGGCGTACACGCGTCGGATGATTGTTGCCGCAAAATTCAGGCGAACTGACTTCAAACTGGGAAAATTGCCGAAAATTGTATTTTCTTTCGTTTATTGAATTAATTCCAAACAACGGCAGCCTGTTGTCGAAGTCGAAGCGGAAAGACGCGTTTTGCCATTCGTCCTGTTTGTGTTCTGTTCGCCGGTCAAGAAAGTAACCACTGAGTCTCGCACTACAATTATTTTCGCCAAAAATATTTAACATAACAGCCACAATAATCACAGTATCCGGAAGATATACGAAGTGAATTTCGGATTTGTTTATGCCGTTCGTCTGGGCGAGAGTGTGTATGTGCGAGCGAGTGTGTGTGCGGGCGGGCGTATCTGTGTGCGTGTCGAGCGCGTGTAAACAAACAACAAACGAAGTGTAGCTGCCGTATCTGTAGCTGTAGCTGTATCTGTATCTTTGTATCTTCGGCTCTGATAAGGTGACAAGCTTTGATAACAGAGATAAAAACGCCAGAAGTCGCGTTAAACACAAGTGCTAACCACAAGTGCAAAATCACAGTGCAAACTGCAAAAACCAAATAAATATCTTGGAAATCGAAGAGAAAAAATATCAAAACAAATCGCAAAAGGCTAGGAAAAACCGGCATATAGGAAAGTGAAATTCAAGATACTTCGACTACTGTAAATACAGCGAATTATTGCGTACGTGATTGCGGTATCCCAGAAAAATGCAAATTAAAGCCGTGACAAAATTCGCCTGTAAATTATGCGCTAGCCAGTAACAACAACAACAACAACAGCAAATTATTGTGTGTAAAATATACAGCATAAAATTCTTATCGGTGTGCGCTATATGGCTATGGCTATATATATATAAAATATATATATATGTTTATGCTGGTTAGTTAAGTTGTTTGCGTTTTTGCGATTTTACCGGCATCCGCGACGCGTCTACGTTGAATATTGTCTCGGTGTTAGTGTGTCGCTGTGTCTGTGTGCAAACAAGTTTGCAATATTTTTCGCAGTTACCTGTGGCAAGTGTTGCAGCTACACCAGCAACAACAACAACAACAACTGCCAGTCCAGCCAAGCAACAACAACAATAACAACGAGTTAGCCAGGTAAAGGAAAATCTACACGTTGCTCTTTGAATGCAAACTAAAAAATGGGGAAAAAATAACAACGAAATTGAAAGCTCATTAACTGGCCAGTGCGAATTTGCGACTTTGATTTACCGCTATTCCGGCAGACAAGTGCAACTTATAGCACGTCCGTTGTGAATCACAAAACGCCCCGCGTTAACCCTTTGCCAGCCCCTTACCCCGGCGTTTCTTATGAGTAATACGAGTTATAAGGTGTAATAGGCAGAGAAAAAAAATCTATGCTTATATTTAGATAACTAAAAGTATCAAGAAATTTATGGGAGTATTTTCTTTATATTTTTTAGCCAAAAAAAACAAAATAAATAGTTACCTTTGGCAACTATAAACTTAAATTAAATGAAGTGCCTATAACTTTAATTTGTTTTATTCATATTTATCTTTGATAAAAAATTTTAAATTAATATATAATTGTATTAACTTAATTATTTTTATTCATATATGTTTTTCCTAATACAAACCTGTGGCTTAATAGTGAAAAATATTAGCTTAATAAAATTCGTATTTATTTACAAACATTTCTCTGCTCTTAAGCACTTTTTTCTTAACTATTTTGCTGCCTTACCTGTTTACTTTCTTATCTTTGTTGCCATAAATCATATTCATATCAAATATTGATACAAACTTGCGACACGATAAAGTCATTCATATTTTTAATGTCTGGTAATAAAACTTTAATTTTACGTCAGGTTTCACATGAGTAATCTTGGGAAATCTATGTTTAGCAAACATACAAAAATATTTACCCAATGATTAACATAGATTCCCTGACCCTGAACTATATAAACATATCTTTGTTGTATAAAAAGTACAACAATAAACCAAAATATAAAACCAAAAACCCCAACAAGAAAAGTTGATAACCTTTTTAACTTTTAGCATAATACAGTTCCCTTTATCAAACCTATTAAAAGCACTCATAGCTTGATTAGTAATTATGTTTGGGGAGCTAAAAATAATCGTGTTGGCATTTCGCAAAAAACAAAGCACCTTCAAGTGAAAATATAAACGATTTAGCTATATTTTCGCTATCTGTAACAAGTTGGAAATATAGAAAAACACACTCATCGCTCGCCACAGGCCAAAATCGAGACGTCTAATCGGTTCCGTTCCAGATTCTCGTACTGTGACTATTATTACAGCGAAATATTTTCAGCTGGCGATGCAAATGCATCGATAGTCGGGATCACGTAGTACGGTTCCAGGGCGCTGTTGATTCACCCACCGAGCAATATTCAATTTGAAATGCGGTTGACTCGCCGGCGCCGCCGCCGCCAATAATCGTATAAATATGAATAACTAAGGAAACACATTTATAGCTGCAGCTCTCTTGGTGTGGTGTTTGTGTGGGGAATACGATCGAACAGGCATTGCACTTGTTGTGCGATTATTTCGAATCGCCTTCGTCTCGGATCGGATCCCCTTACGCTTTCAGTCGAATGTCAATACAAATAGAAGGGGGGCAGGCACAGGCACAGGCACAGGTTGCCGTCCAGAGCCCGGTGTTCTTGGTACGCTAAATATTTACTGATAGCTTCAGTCTGTAATCCAATTACTCAGTGCCGAGTGTTGATAAAGGGGTTGTGCGGCGCGTGAAAAGAATGTGGTTAATACCCGTTAATGGCTTTCAAAATCACTCTTCCCGACTTAGTTCCGTCTTATTTATGGGGGTCCAGACCCAATTAAATTGGGGGGATGGATGCCAGCCAGCCAACCAGTCAGCCACCACCACATGTGCCGAAAATAAAGTGCCCCCGTCGAACTGTCGCCTTGATATACAACATATACGTCGCGGCGGGGTCTTTATTAATATTTATTTCGACTGTACGAAAATAAAATAGAGAACATAAATAACGCTTTGTTTATAAACACACAAGCAGTTTGCCAACTAAAAATAAATGACGCGAACGGGCACACAAATGAAAGGGAATCTCTCTTCCTCGCTTCTTTTGTTTTATCTGCCTTCCAGCAGTTCGCCACGGCTTCTTCCGGCTTTGATTTTGGATTTTCTTGTTATTTTGCCGGACAAATTATCTCTGTAAAATGGTTTTATTCTCCAGAGTCTGGAGTGAATTTTCCGAACTTCCCTTTTTGCGGTGGCACAACGCTTAGATCCCTGACAACAGGTACAAATCCGGAGCAAGATTTTTGCTTTAATATAAATTAATTGCTGGCAACCGCAAGAAAGCCGCAGGAAAATGTTTGGGGACTAACCCATTCTCTCAATGCGTCTTAAAACTGTTTCGGGGATACACACAGCAAAACTGAGAATTCATTTGACAGCGACAAGTCATCAAACCTAATTATTGGGGAAAAATGCGAACTTTAAAGGCCAAGTGAATAATGCATTTAAAATAAAGTGCTGACAGCCATTTAAAGTTAAGTGTTTAGTCTCTATTTTTGAATACAATTTACTTAATATCAAACACATGTTGAGATGACAATTTCTATATTTAATAGCTTACTTTGTGAATGAGAAAAATTGTTTAGCTAATGCTTGAAAGTGAACAAGTTATCAAGAACAATTAAAAACATTTAAAGTATATTTGTACATAATAATAATTGGTTTTAAATTTAGAGGAAACTAATTTAAAGTAGTTACTTCTACCTTAAGCAAATAAATAAGGGGTACGACATTTTTCTTAATAAGATTTAATGCAACAATTTTAGTTTAACGATGTCAAGAAAATAAATTAAACCTTTTTCTTAATAAGACTTAATAGAAAACCATTTTAATGAATTACAAATGTTACAAAAATGTTCCGATTTATTTCAAAGTATTCTTAACTTGAATAACACTTTGCATTAATATTTCTCCATGTGTAAAATATGTTAAGGCTCGTGTGTCGAATTTGGTTTTAGACTTTCGTTGCTTGAGTTTCCAATGTTTTCAATGTCAATCCGCGTGTAACCGCAACAGCAGCAGCGGCAGCAGGAGAAAATGAAGCGGGATTTTCTAATTGAGGCTGCGTGAGTCGCTGCACGCCGAGTGCCGCCGTCCCGTGCCTGCCGTCCTAAAGGAAAATTCCCACTCGAATTGGAATGTAAACAAAATGCGATATAAAAATAGACAAGCCATGAACATTTTCCCCTTTCATTTCATTTCGTTTGGGATTCGCTCTGGAGCAATTCACGTGTGAAATGAACAAAGTGTTGATTTGTTTCTAGGCTATGCGAGCACCGCTGCTATACGCTCGTATATGTGGGTGAGCAGCGAGTGGCGACTGCAGACTGGAGACTGGAGAGGATGGGAATAATGCCAGCAGGAAATAATACAATGTGAGAAGAGCTTGTCCCCTTTTGCGTAGGAGCAGGCAAATCAAGTTCGGGGAATGAAATTCATTTCATCTTGGTTTGTTTCGTGTTTGCTGTTGCCATGTCATGGTGCAGAGGGAGAAAAAAGCAGGGAAATCGGATTATTATAGGTGATAAATATATCAGTTTTGTAGAATAATTTACTAACCCTTGAAGTATTTAAATTGTATTTTTAAATAATTTTCTAAGCTAAGTTATTAATTTTGTTTAATTTAATAGCTTTGCCAGTATAGAAGAATTAATTATGATTTGAGGTTTGTTGTTTAGAACCAGATATATATATATCTATTAGGGTCTTAATGCATTTTTTGTTAATTAAAATATATTGCAATTCCTACTTCCTTCCTAATTCCTATTTTTATACAGAAAACGTCTTTTAGAATTATTCCGCGCTCATCTTCAGACTCTTAGGAGTCTTAGGGGCTTAGCTATAATTTTTCTGATCTAAATTTAATACAAATTCAGCTTAAAAATATATTAAAGAACTGTATATTTTCTCTCTGTGTGTGCTGTCCACAAACCAAAGAAATGAAAGATGAAAAGCAGCTACAAAATCTCACAAATGCAGGCAAAGACCCGTTGGACTGCTGATGACGTTTTCGCTGTCTATTGTTGCTGCAGCCAGCGATGATGTTGCTGCTGTGTCTGGCGATGTTGCTGCTGCTGCTGCTGTCGTCTGAGTGACTCCGAGTCCGATTCCGATTCCGAGTTCGGAAACGCAGGTCCCAAGATCCAAGTCTGGCTGCCCGTTAAGGTCGTTGCGATGCGGTTCTGTTTCTGATGTGCAACAACAACCAGCAGCAGCAGCAGCAGCAACATCTCGGGATCCCGCGCTTTCTTAGCGCTTAAAATTCCGTTTCAAAAATGGAAAACAAAACAAAAACAAAATGCTCGACTCTGACTCCGACTCCAACTCCATCTCTGCCAGCAACTCCAACTCGCAGCCAAATCAACTTGAGCAGTGAAGTGGCCACGCAGCAGCAGCAGCAGCAACATGAGGGAGAAAAAAAAAAAAACAGAAAAACAGAGGAGAAAAAAGAAAGAAAAAAAATTAAAATTAAAACGCACGTAGGCAGCAGGAAGAATATCGGGGGAAGTTAACGTTGTCTGCCCTCGTGGCGCGTTAAGTTGTTGATTGAAGGGTATTTGAGTAAAGTATCTCTACGTGGATGTTGCCATTGCAACAGCAACAGCAATCATAAATGCATATTTTTATTTCTTTTTTTTCTCGGGGAGCGTAAGAAAAGTCTGGCTTATGTGGGTTTTCTCGTTTACCGCCGAGATTAACGCGCAGCTGTGCTCGCTCCTTTATTGGTTTTCCGTTGCAAACTGGGTTAAGAGTTAATTAGACCAAAAAGCCATTCGGGCCAGACGCATGCCGGGCGAACTCCAAAGTTCAATATGAAAATCGTATCGGGTTTCGGGTTTCGGGAGGGAAATGCGAGCCTGCCGTCGTCATCCGCTCATTTCATGCTTAGCCAAACCCTTTGGACAATGGCCAAAAACACACAGCAAGCAGACTGTACCCCAGACATAACTTTTTGTTTCGCCTTCGGTCTATCCTCATCCCCCTCCTTATTTTTGTATTATTTTTTGTATTTTTTTATATAATACAAACTTGTAAAAACGTCAGGCGATAAAAATGTTCGATAATCAAAATGAAAACGACCGCCAAGGGGATCGGAGGGGGAGGCCATCGAATGGATATCTAACAATAAAACAGGAAGAGTTCAGAGCGCGCAGGACAAGTGTGTGAAAGGTTCGGGATGAAAATGCCGCTGCTGCTGCTGCTGCTGGAAAATCAATAAGCCATGCTTATTGTCAAAGACCAGGGAACCGGCCAACAAAGCGGACAGAGACAGAAATGATATGGCAGCCACACAGACACATGGGGAGACGAAGTCAAGAACATAAAAATGCCATTGACTGTGGCCCATCGTCTGTGATTGTGATAGGAATAGGGATAGGGAGTCGGCACTGGGGAAATCGGGGGTCTAAATGGGAATCAAAGTCTTTGGAAAATAACAAGAGTTGAATCAGGAATATCTTATTATATTTAAATATAAAAAAAATATATATTTAGCATAAATATACATAAATCACGTTATAATACTTTATATTCCTGTTCTCAGAGGCTTTAACAATATTCAAGTTTAATAATAAAACATTTAGAGAACAAATATGAATTCTCGTTCAATATTACTTCTTGTAAAATATTTAAATTAAATTCAAATTTAACTTCCTAATAATTATTACTTCTTGTATAATATTAAACGTAAATTCAAGTACTACTTCTTTTTAATTCTTATAGGTCAAGTCAAGAATTTATTCTTTTCTTTGCCTGTAACTTAGAAAAGAGATAGATTCAGCCTCGCTCTTCCTGTCCTCGGCGACAGTCATTTTCCCCTCCACATAATTCTTTCACTGCCGACCGAATAATGAAAGTTGCTTTTCGCCCCGGCCAAGAGCCAAACAAAACTGCATTGCAAAGTTCTAATTTGGCCAGAAGAAGCAAAAAAAGAGAGGGAAACCGCTGCCGCATGCAGCAACAAAAACAAAAACTGTACCAAAAACAACAAAACATCAAAAACGAAAAAAAGCAGGGAAAAAATGAAGTCAAAAGCGCACATGGACGGTCAACGAATTCGGGTTCGGCTTTGGTGGTTCTTTTTCAGTTAACACGAAAACGTTGTGAAAGAGCCCGGCTCAAACAACAACAAGAAACAGGTAGTAAAAATCGACAACAGACCGGGTTTACATGGCTATATGGCCATATAGTTTGGGTATAGTATGTGTGCAGGAACAGGGAGGGAAGCGGAGGACTGACAACGCTTAGAAATTAAAGAAAAACACAGGCACCAGGCACCGGGCACCGGGCACCAGGCACGGGCACAGGCCCAGGCTAAGGCTGAGTTGTGGCCGAAGCCCAAGACCGAGCCCCTGTTGACTATCATAATAATAAAATTCGAGCCGAGCACGGCCATATACATATACTTTTATACACATACCAACATGCAGTGTGTTTCAAATCGGGGTTAGTGACCCAAAACTGTGTTTTGATAGTGAAAAAGTGTTGAGCTCGGCCAAAAAAACGATCCGAGACCGATATGAAAATGTTCAGCGAAGAAGAAGTGAGCGGCATCGCAAGATAGCTGGGAAAATGAATTTAGCATAGTTCCAAAAAATACAAGAAGAAAAAAAACTTAATAATTAATAATTCTTGCGCTGCGATGAGTCGGCGAAAAACATGGGGAAAAGGCAGATTACGAAAGTGGAGCGAATTGCCTAAAAAAGAGGCAATCGGGGTTAAGGAACAACAACTATCACAAATACTCGTACCATAATTAATGTTTATATTTGCACTTATTTTCTCCCTTATTTATTTGCAGGCAGAAACCAACACAGAGCCGCAAACTCCGCAATGCATTCATAAATTATTCAACAAAAATTAAATCTAAATGAAAGTGCTGAAAATAAATAAGAAACCACAGAAATACAACAAATAAATTATATAAATAATAACCAACTTGTGCATAGTGTAGATCAATACGTATTAGGTGTATATATAATCCGTTTATATATAGGCCAATATATCCAACGCGAGTGTTAAAATGCTGCCCGTCGTCGCAGCAGCTATTGTCGTCGGGAAATCAAAATTAATCAAAATCTAAATCAAAATATATATCGCGTAAGCAAGCCAAATCAAAATTGCATCAAAAATCACCTCAAATTGTTGTCGCATCAACAATTTGAGCTAATACACCTTCTTCGCACCCATCAAACATTGAGCAACGGCCTCACAACGGAGTCCCTAGAGTTTTTGCGGTTAGAGGAAGAGGATTTCGAGATGGATATCCTACCGAGTGGAAATATCTTCAACGAGCTGGAGCGGATCTGCAACACCGGCTACTTCTCGTCGCAGCAGTCGATCGAGGATCAATGGCAACAGGTTGGTTACTATTTAACAATTAAAAATAAATAATAGAAAATTTAAAAAAGAAAAAAAATTCGTTCAAAACAAAGAAAATTTCCATGATACAAATATAAATGGGGAAATATATTAATGACCATTGCCTTGTGTACATTTTAATTTTGTTTATTTACAAATACTTCATTTCCCTCTACACCTTTCCCAAAGATTCTGAGAATACCTTTGGCTTAAATTAATTTGAGTTTAATTAGTCAATTTATTAAAGTCAAATTTTATGTTTTACCTACAGAATTTTAGGGATTTTTAATTCTCAGAATTTAAAGCCAAAGCTAGGGACTTTATTGTGTCTATTTTAAGTTTGTTTACTTCTCGCAGACACTTAATTTCCATTATAAATTTTCCGACTTCTCTAAAAATACATATCTTGTGACCCCTATTTGATTTTTAAATTATCTTTTTGAGCATTCCTATTGTGTTTCATTATGGTTTCCATAAAAGCCATATACATAAATCATATTTTCCCCCCCAACCACTTGCCTCAATAATAATTTTCCCTCAGTTGACGTCATCCCCTTAGTTGGGTTTGTTATTTATTTAACATTTAGGCATTTATCATGGACTCAACTACTTAGTCTAGTCAGTGGTATTTTATCGAAAGTATTAACCGACTTCCTTCGAAGACATTGCGCAATCGGTGCAATCGGGGAATATTATGAATTCCTTGGCATACCGAAAAAAGGTTCAAAAATCTCTTTTATGTTTGTTTCGCTGCGGGCAGTAATAAAAAATGAATGAAAAGAAAAGAAACCGTTTCAAGGTCCCACTTTCGAGTTTACCTGAGCGAGCGTGAGCTAAAATTAAATTGCTAAAAATTATAAACTCTTGATAAGCGAAACTGTGTGCGCAAGCTAAGCACACTATAGTATATAAATTCGGCCGATACATATACTGCGGCTATATGTTTGCGAAAAGCTAACAAGAGGAAGAGCCGAATAAATAGATGCCAGCCCATAAATAAGTAAAATTCGCCAGCAGTCAGCGTCGGTTATCATCTGAGGGCATGCATAATATATATACTAAGCACAAACATATATATCTGCGATTGTGTATATTTTTTTGCGAATTTTTTCGCACACTTAATATGCATATGTGTGTGAGTGTTGTTTGCCCGTCGGTTTGTCTGTGAGGTATTGCTTTTTTTCTTCTCCTTTTTAACTGTATTTTATTTATTATTTTTTTGTTGGCGGTGTTTCTTTTTTTCGGGGCGCTCTCTCTATCTTCTGATAAAAGCGAATCGAAGCCGCCGCCAGCTGATTGCAGACAGCTTTGTTGGCCTGCCTCGCTTTATTTTCTTGTTTTGTTTTTCGTTTTATTATTGTTAAGAAATGCCTTTGGCATATTCTCTCTCCCTGGCTGTTATCAAAACCTGACGCATAAGAAGATTGTGTTTCGGTCTCGGTTACGTCCTCTCACTCTTTGTTTGCCCATCAAACTCGAAGTCGTAATTCATTCGGCGAGGGAAATCTGCGATAAGGCCGAGGACCGAGGACTCTCCGCCGGAGGCTGCTCCATCTCGCAGAAGCCAGTCCCAGGCTACCGTTGGGCTTCGCACCAATTTAAAGATATTTTTCACACCTCCAGCTTATTTGTTTAGTGTACACACACCACACACACGCACAACATTATTTGATTTATCTCACTCAGTAGTGCTGCCAGGCAGAATTCCATGAATGTGCCAAAAAATAGATTTGCCAAATCAAAATACGAGTATTCAAATGAATTCCACATCCACAAATGTTTAACTAAAATTAGCAATGCGGTTCGATTTTCAGCTGGCCTTCAACTTTAGCTATACACGCACACCACACAAGAGCCAAAATATCTAAAGGCAAATTTTGGCTTAAGTATTATTACCGCATAGAGGCAGAAAATAATAAAAACACAAACTAATCTTATCGTCAGCTGAATTTTGCTGAATTTCCCCGCATTTAAATTCCACTTTTGGCTCTGTGTTTGCAACAACACACGGCAATTATACGGCATTCGCCAAAGTTCCAGTTCCAGTTCGGAGTCGAGTCTGAGTCTGAGTTCTGTTCTCCGAGTTCTCCGTCTGAATAGGAGTCGCAGTTGAAGACGCAATGCACTCGTTTCATTTGCACAACTTAAAAACTTTTAATTGAACTCGAGTACACATTTTTGCATAACTTTTCGTATTTTGTATTGCCGGCGCCATCGTTGGCAACGTTGACGTTTTTTGGTTTTTGCCGCGCATCTAGCTGAAGAGTCTTTCCAGATACCCTTAAAAAAAGCCATGAACTCCCTTTTGCTTGGAAAGTTTTTACTTCAAAAGGAAATCTTTTGAAAAGGGTTGCCAAGTTTTGTGGCAGTCAATTGATATTAAATTAAATTTATTGTAGGTAAAGTTTATGTAATTATTTTATAAAATAGATTTAGGGAATATCAACGAGGGTTTTATGATCATATTAATAGGTTTGAAGATATATTGATTAATTCTTGAAAAATATTTTAAAGCCAAGAACTTGAATGTATGTTTATTTTTATTGAAAATTAAATAATTTAATATAAATGTAATGATGGGCATGTAATCGCGACTTATTTTTCTTGCTAAATAAATTTCCATCACTCTTTAATTTTCATATTTTTCCCATTAAGAGTATTTCCCAAACCCTTTGACCACATTTCCTTGGCGCACTTGAGCGTTTTATTTCTTCGCTTAAATTTGATTCGGGGTTAAAAACTTTAAATTGCAGCATTTAATAAAAGTTTTTTGGCGGGACAAGGCAGGTAAGTGTGGTGGTATTGGGAGTGGGAGTGGATTTCGGATAGGAACTTTCTCCAGCTACCCCCCAGTACACTTCGCTCTCTATTTTCCTTTGTATCTGCTGTATTTGTATCTGTAAATGTTTGGTGCCTTTTGTAATTAGAACTTGCGGATGTTTTGTTTATTTCCGTTGACTTCCGCCAGCTTCCGATGCGGCGGCTGCGTTTTGCTGCTGCTGCTGCTGCTGCTTATTGTTTTATTGTAATTGTTATGGAGGGGAAGCGACTGTAATGGCCAGGGAAAGTCGGAAGAAGGGGGACTTGGCTGTGCTATGTTATGGTTATGATGCGTAATTCGGTTCGCCAGTCAGTCAGTCACTCAGTCAGTCGAACACTTGTGCCCTCTCATTTGAACAGCTGCTGGATTCCAATTGTTGCTGTCGCTGCTGCTACTGGCGGTGGCAAAAACAAACAAGATGCGGCATCTGCATATGTATTATTTATGAATTTACATACGGATCGGGATCGGGAGCTCTCTCACTGTATCTGTATCTATTTCTTGAGCTCTCCAGGCTGTTTATCTAAGCTGTGAAATTATGCTGCACACTCAAAACAATTCAGAGGGAAAGGGAACAGAAAAATGCCAACAAAAATAAATAACATTCATTGGGAATTGTATTTGGTTTTTACTCTTAATTTATTTCATATGCTGCAGATTGATTTCAATTCGCTTGGAATGTTTTTCTTTCATTTCTGTACAAACAGCCGAGCGCACAAATCCGAAACGAGTTTTCCTTTTGTTTTCCCATGGCAGGGGGGCCATTTTCCCATTTCCCAACTTTGCCAATTTATTTTGCGATTAATTTCATTTATAGAATTTTACGCTTTTCATGTTGTTATAGAATATATTGGTTTTAATTCGCGCATCTAAGCGGATTGCGGATTGCAGCTGGATTGCCCATTGATGTGGCTATATCGCCCTTTGCCACACTTGCCACATTCTGTTGCGGTGGCCATTTAATGTATTTAAATCATTTTAAATTAAGCCGCTTTCCCGCGCACTCACCAGCTTTGTAAAAATGCAAAATGAATTTATGTATTACATTATTTCATTTCCATTTGTTTTTGGCCAAATCCCACCCTGACTCTGGGCCGCACAAGTGCCGAAATCAGCGACGACAACCGCTTGCCACTCCTCCGCCGCACACACTAAGCAGACAATATGCAATCAGCAGTTAACATTTAGCACACGCAAAAACGTAACGAAACCCAAAAAGGCACGTACACACACGCGTGCGAAAAAAAGTGGCAAAAAATGAGGGAATAGCTGAAGCTGAAAAGAAATGCCCCCGAAAGCGAGATGCTGCTGCCATTGGGAAATTCATGAAGACAGATGCACAAACACACCCATAGAGTTACACCTAATAAGCCAAGAGCAGGGACACACACAGATACACGCGCTTCATTGGGTGCACAGGGAAAAAATATATAATTAAAGTTAGTGTAAAATTTATAATAAGTTTTAAGTATTTATTTAATGATAACAATATCTGATGATTGAGCTCCTAGGAAATAGTGAAAAGATTTCATCTTCCTTTTAAAAACAATTTTTAAATTAAATTAAATAACCCTTTTTTCGAACTTGTTACATTTTAAAAAATTTTGATGACATATAGGTCCTTAAAAACAATTTTTAAACAAACAAAAAATAACAGATCACATTTGTAAGGAATTTGGAAACATTTTAAATGTCAACAAAAGAGAGGGTCTCTAAAATCATGACTGATGGGTTTCGAATTACCATTCGACATTACCTATCGTTTTCCAATTGACAAGTTTGATGGATCAGTTCCTAGAGTTCTTTGTACCTAAATAGGAAAATAGGAAAAAAGGATATAGAATATTTATTATTCAATTGCTAATTTCTCCTGGGAGTAAACCTTTTTTACATTCTGTCTATAGCTTAAAAAAATCTACATTTATGACTTAAAAGCAGACACTATTAATAATTTATATCAAGGCTTTTTCTTTAATCTAGACTTGTAAATATAGGGTTTACTTGTTCTTCTACTTGTTTGTGGTAGCAAATTCTTGATCAGGTAATTTTTGTAATAACATTTTTTCCCCTGTGCATCCACCCAAGACGGGGCAGAGAAGAACAGTTATTTTAGCCGCGACAGCAAAAAAGAGCCGAATCGAAAGAAGGAAAGAGCCAGAAAGAAGAAAGTGGGCGCTGTAGAGATGGGGAAATCCGAAATACGTGCAATTGCTGAAAATATGCTCGACGTGAGGGGCAAGGCGAACGTGCGGGCCAAGCGTCCGTGGGCCTTAAATACTTGCCACCAAGCGGCACATCCCTCACATCCCTCTCCCCCGCCAAACAACCGCGCCGCACCTCGCACACACATCCCAAAATCCAACTAAGCGGCAGCTACCACGTTTGCTACTCCTATTACCCTCAATCATTTATCATCTGGGCTGCAATTAATCATCAAATGCGCGCTCTCGCACTCGCACTCGCCTCCACAGAGCCAGACCCAGAGCCACCCCGTGTCCTTTTATAGTTTTTGTGGGTTGCCCTCTGGATTTATGCTTATAATGTGGAATGCCAGTGTATGTTTATCTGCCGCGCAGGGTGCCGGGTGTGCGGGGAGTAGTTGGGGTATGGGGTGTGCGGTGTGAGTGTGTGCCAGCGAGTGTGCGTTGCTACAATAGATGCTCGTACTCTTATTCTTATTCGTATGTGCCGCACATAGCTCACAGCTCACAGCTCACATTTAACTATGCGACAGCAGCAGCAGTGGAACCACCAGAGAGCACTAAGAAAAAAATGTAGTAGGGAAATAGGTGATGTGAAAACAATTAAATAAGAAAGTAGGTTGCTTGAAATCTATTATGGACAATAGGTAAAACAAAATAAGGCTGAGAAAAATCAACACATTATATAAATATCAGCATTTGTGTTTCACCAACTAGTTAGTTAAGAATTATAAGAGAAGTAAAACATTCTTAAAAACCTTAAGGCTAAGCCTACAAAATAATTAAGTTCAACTTGACAACTTACTTTGAGCTAAATCAATACATTATAGAAATTTTAGCTGTTGTGTTTCACAAACTAATTAGTTGGGAATTATAAGAAAAGAAAATCATTCATTAAAACCTCAATATTAAGCTCAAAAATGAAATCTTTTTTAATATAATTAAGTTCCACTTCCCAACTGACTTTAAGTAAAGAGAGAACATTATACAAGTTTTATAAAAATATTTTAACACCTTTTGCAACATTTCTTTCGCTCAGTGCATGAGCGCATTATGGTTCGTTGCTCGATCTGGCCGGCGCTGCTCTCGGTTCTTTCCCACTGGTTACGTGCAAGTTTATGATACGACTCTTGGCTGAGCTGAGCTGGAACTGTAGCTGAAGCTGCAGCTGGAGCTGGAGCAGAGCGGGGTCTCTCGACTGCCTTGCGGTTGCACTGGCACATTGGCTTACTGCCATCCTGCTGCAGTTGTGCCACACGCAGAGTTAACCAGAAAAGTTGCTGCAACTTGCGGCCGGCAAAACCAGACTCACACTCAAAACTCAAAGCCGGCGAGCCCAGACCCGAGAGTGCGGACTTTCTTGCATAACTGCGATTAGTCTTTCAGCCGCTTGAAAGGTGTCTTTGAAGGGGGCCAACTCGGATAGAGAGAGCTTAGAAGCGGAATAGAAAGGAGAACGGAGAACGCAGACCAGAGAACGGAGAACGGAGCGTAAAAAAATCATTAAAAATGGTCAGGCATGTAATGGCTATCCGGGGATTACCTTTCTACGCCGCCTGCCTTTTTATTTCTAAGCTGATTAAGTCCACCCAACCCGTTAGTGGACACACAGTCGTAACCCTAACCCTTTCTGATTCCGTAATTATTATAATAATCGCCGAGTGCATGTGAGCTCCACTGGTCCACAATTAGGGGTTATGTGACACCCACCTTGAAATTATCCCGAACCCGAAGCTGAAGGCTGAAGCTAAAAACAACCCGCATGCGAACGGACTTAAAATTCTGCACAGCTGTTGGGGCGTTTCATAATTCGCAGAAAAGCGGAAATACGACGGGGGAGTCGAGTTCACCTGAGAGCCAGCCAACCCCGGAAAGTTTGCTTTTTTGCAATGCAATGCCTACAATTAGATTGGCAAGGACTCGTCTAAATTGCGCATAATTGAGTTGCCGGTTGCTGGTTTCCTCCGGTTTCCTCGAAAGCGTTCCTCCCTCTTTTTAGCAGGAAAACGAACGGAGAGCTGCAGGAGAGCTAGTCGTCGTATAAATCATGATTAGGTCTGGACTTTGTCCTTTGATCAGAGGGAGAGAGCCACTAACAGATACAAATACGGCATGATGATGATGATTTGGATTTGGTTTAGTGCGCTCTCGTTCGATGGTCTCTTTGTGCTTTAAGTTTGAATTATATCCATTCCTAATTGGTTGTACAATTATGTATGCTTCGGCTGCTGCCTGATAAATTTGTATTTATTAGACTCATACATCAAGTTGGCATCTTTGTGGGTCGGTGGTCGGTCTGCGTCGGTCTCCCTCTCGGAACTCTTATCCTGACATCCCTCCCCATCATTATGCTGCTATATATATATTTGCTGCCATATACTGACTGGAGGACGACGCTGCTGGAGCAGAGTGAGCTCCTCCTTTGCTCCCAAACCCATCCGAGGTTGACGTTGTCGTGGCTTCTTTTTGCTCTTTTGCTCCTCGGGTTGGAAGATGTGCGCCGTTGATAAAGTCTCTTGGTAATGAGTGGATATGTTTCGTATTAATTACAGTTGTGTTTTCCCCTCCGAAAACCCTCCTCCTCCTCCGACTGCTTTTCCTGCCTTGTTAGCGAGAGGAGTTCACTGATTGTGAGTCTGCTTGCTAATCTGGCGGCGTGGGCTGGGGTTGCCTCCCACTGCCAGTTCCCACTCCCAATCCCCTCTAGAAAAATCCTCCTGTGTGTGGGTTGACTCTTAATTTCCTTCCACACATCTCTCCAGCCAGAGACTTTCCGATTTAAGCGCCGAATGGAGCAACTTCTGGCCATTAAAGAGCCTAGCTCTAGGCACCAGAAGTTGGCCCATAAAAACGAGCCTAGGCAATTGATTGATTTCGCTGCGGAAGGGCTACTCTGATTCTCGTTGCCAATGGCTTTTTCTCGGCCGTTTTATGCCCCAAATTAATCTTTATTGGCCCCGACTCAGCCCCGCCAAAACATAGAAAAAGAGAGAGGCAGAGAGAGATTTCTGGCCATAAAAAAAGGCGCAGCAAGGTCCTGACAAATTTTACGAGCGGCACAAACTAATCCTTTTTTAATAATGTCCACTCGAGTGCCACGTGCCCGAGACCTTCGCCTTCGCCTCCGCCTCCGCCTCCGACTCCGACACTCCACTCAGTTCCACGTCGTCATCTTTCATTGCCAACTCATTTGAGCGCGAGATACACCATTTCATTATGCCACAGCCAATTGCACACTCATTGTTTTATTTCTTATGTAAATTTCGAATAAATACAAATACGAGTACGAATCCAAATACAAATTGTTTTCCATTTCTTCGGGTAAACAAGCAGAACGAGCCAAGCCGCCATCGTCAACGTCTTGGGCAAATGTTTGTGCAAAAAAAAAACAGAGAAATAAGGAAAACGAGCAGAATATTATGTAGAAAAACTGGAAATAAATGGCCAGCAACCAGACCAGAACCAACCACCCCGACAACAACCCCGAAAAAGGCTGGAGGAGGGTAGCACCAGCACCAGAACAAGAACCGAAAATTGCACGAACATTTTTGTATTTTGGAAATTGTGTATTTTAAAATTTTTTGCACACTTGCTGTTTTGTTTAATTTTGCACACGTCGAGACGACGAGTGGGTGAGGTTTTCCAAGGGGTCCACAGGGTGCAGGAGTGCCAGAGGATGGCGGCCTGGTGCTTCAGCGAGCGTGTGCGCTTGTGTGAGTCCTACATAATTTATGGCACGCAAGAAGGGGCACAACCAAAAAAATATTACATGAAATAAATAGTCGAATTGGGGTATACCCTCAGGAATTAATTCAGGGAAATTACGCTATTTACTTTATAATTAAATATAAAGAAATTCTTTAGCTAAAGATGATAATAAATGTTGGAAATAGTTTTATAATTTAAGGACTTTAAAGGCCTACATTTTCTTGGTTTACATTTTAGTTTCATTAAAATTTAAACAATCTACAAAATAGTTACAACCTCAATTTAATTAAAATAAAACCCATTTCGAAAGTAGAAATTAATCCCAAATTACATATTGCTTTCGAGTCTCTGGAGATTTCCGCAACTCCCCCTCGCTTATCAAACACCAATTTTTCGCAGCCGAAAAGGCCAACCGAATGTTTCATCCAATTTAAGTTTCAAGGGTTATTGATATATCAATCGAATGACAGGGTCTACCCTTGGTGAGGGCATCAATATGATTGCCTTGTACTTGGGTTTGTAAAGCGGCGGAATGAGTTGTATTTCGCCGGCGGCGGCTGAAGGGATTTTTAGACGCTAGACGACCGCCATTGTTTGCCGGCTGGCAGTCTGGCAGTTTGGCCTAGTCCTGGTCCTGCTTCTGTTTCTGTTTTCTCCCCCTAACGAGAGCGTAGTTCCCTTTCCCTGAAAAAAATTCTGGGGAAAATGTATGTCAAATGTGTGTGGGAGTGCGAGATGCGAGTTTCTGCGAGTGATTTGTGCGATGTGGTTAGCAGCAGTTGGGCTCAATGCGAAAGCAGTTGACAGTTGTCCCCGCCGGCGGTGACCGGAATTTGTCAGCTGCCCCAGCCAACAACGGGCTAATTAAAGGCCCGCTTCGGCCCAGGAACATAAATTACATTTGCTAAGCTTGCAGATACGAGGAACAACGAGAAACTCCGACCTTGGAGTGGCCCACAGCAGGCTGCTGTCGTCTGCCTGATGTCTGATAAGTGATAAGACCAAATGGCGCCAGTGTCTTGGGGCGGGCGGCAAGTACATACATTTAGCCTTCCGCCCGCCGAATAGGAATATTTCCTAATTCCCAACAATAGGCAGTGGCAGTGATAAGAACAATATTTGTGTGTGTTTGGGTGTGCTTGGGCTGGTGTGTGTGTTTATACAAAAGCAATTTTCGGTTGCTGACACATTGGCCATAAAAGGGATCAGGACTTGTGACCCGCCTGCTCGCATATGGCGGTAAATTGTTTTCCCTTATTTCTCAATATTTTCCTACAACATTTCCTTTATGTGTGCAATTGCATGGTCAACGCCTTTTAGATACACGGAAAGAATAAAAGATTGTTAAGGGAAATTTCAAATATTAATTATCCAAAATTAAGTTGTTTTTAAAGGGAAATAAATCAAAGAAAAAGGCAGTTACACCCTCAGTTATTAGTGAATATATTTTATGACTTCTTCGACTCTTATCACACTCATAACTCATATAGAAATGCATTGTTCTCCGTGTATAGTTCGAGTTTGACTGGTGTTGATGTTGGTGCGATGATAGGGGCGTGTCGAAGCATTCGCATTGGGTGCTAAGATTCGATGCCGGCCGGCGGCCATGGGTTAAGAGTTCGCGGGTTCGAGAGTTGGAGGATTTGTCGATTTGCCGGCGCTTCCTGCGGGGCAGATAAGGCGTGAATCAGAGGAGCTTGTTGAATCAGGCGAACCCTTTGTGTTTGCCTCATATGCTCCATATCAATTCGAAGGCCTTTTGCCCGTCCGACAACAAACAAACGACAATAACAACGAATTTATTTTGTTTCGTTTGGCCCTCTGAAAAATAAATAAAAATAAAAAACACAAAAAATAAAGAGGAAAACCCCACCAGCCCATCCATATATGTTAATCATCCATTCAAACAGTTTTCAGCTCATATAACATCACGAAAGAATGCGTGCGCCACTCCAATGGGAATATGGGAACAAGATGGGCAGGGTTGTGGGCCTGGGAAGCGAATGCACTTTGGAGAGGCAGCCGGAACAGTGGCACCCCTTGATCCGATGTCTGGGCTTGGGTCTCGGGCTCGGGTCCCATCCCCCGTTCCGAGTTATATTTCACACTGTTGTCTGTCTGCTGATGATGAGTTGGGAGACGACGGCAAGCCCAAAAATGAAATCAATTTACACACCCCACTGTGCTTGGTCCCTCTTTCCTCTTTCCCCTCCTCTGCCATCTACTGGGACCTTTTGTGTAAGGGATCTTAGCGCCTAAGTGCATCAATTGACGCGCTTTTTCAGATGGAAAGTTCCCCCAATTGCATTAAACAAATTGAAAATGCTTCGAGAGCAAGCGAGGCGAAGCGAAGAAAGAGAAAGCACTTACACTTGCCTTTAAAGTAGAAATTCTATTAAACTGACTTTTCTCCGGGCTGTCCGTGACATTTTGTAATTGAAATCTGTGGTCGGTCGGTCACCAGACCCAGACCCAGAGCAAAGTATACAGAAATTAATAAGCCAAATAAAATATCGACTAGTCGATGGATTGATCCCAACAAAAGCAATTTATCAAGTAGCCTAATCATAGAGGGGGAGCCCCGAATTGAAAAGAAATTAAATATATATGTATACGAATATTTACAAGTAAAGGTCTGAGTCTGAGTCAGACGCAGATAGAACCCAAACAGGATGGAAGTTAAGAGATGAGATGCTGCGGAGGCCGTCCCATGATAATGATTGATGGCTCTGCATGCGAAAGGAATTTTGTTGTTGCCCCTCCGGTTGGCTGATAAAAAGAGGCCTGAACAACAAGCAACACAGAATACTTTCCCGATATACACTTGTATTCTTGACTTTTTTACATTATATTTATACACAAAAGCGATGAAAGCAGTAAAAGGGAATTTTTCCTTTTTTATACTCAAGCGCAAGCCGAGATAAGTTCATTTCTCGGCTCTCTTTATCGAGTTCTGAATAAAAAATGTACAAACTTGAAATAAATATGAAATATTAATGAGTGTACGCCGAGCAAACATATGTGGGGGAGATGATAAATGTGCCAAAACCCAAGGAGCCCAAGGAGGGAGTGCTAAAGATTTGCGCCTCATTTCCAGGGGGGTTCAAGGTTAACTGTCACTAAATGACTCAGCAAAAAGACACATCCCAGGGACCTACACACACACACTTGATAATACCACTGTTGTTGATTATTATGACAAATTGATTACATGTAATTTTGTGTCTCCGCTCGGTTCCTTTGATTAGGTGCCAGCTGAAGAGCGACTCGGGCAGCTTGCTTCCGAAAATTTGTCTTATTTCTGTTGATTTATATCTTCGCCCCAGCACATAGTTTGTCTCCTTCCTTTTTCCCGGTGTGTGTGTGTGTTGGTGTGCTAGTGTGTGTGTGTCGCTTTTATTTGATTTCAGCTAAGATGATTTCGCCTTAATGCATTGAATCGAGCCAAACAGGAAACCTTTGAAGAAGCTCATAGCTCTGCTGCTGCCCAAAACATTTTCTTTTTTTTTTTTCGTGGCCAATTGAAGGAAGTGGAAGTTGGTACAGAGAAGAAAAAAGCTTAAATAGGATAGAAACTCTATAATATAAATATCTGGAAAGTATTATATTTTTTTGTACTCATTCCTTAACTAAATATAATTATTTGCCCATGAGTTACAGTATTCAAAGAGTTTCTGCATGGTGAAACCCTAATTTCTACCTCCAACAAATCACTTAATAAATAAATCAAGCAACTGTGGCTTAGAATTTATTTTAATAACATTTAACTTTAATGAAAAAATTAATTTTTTTAAATATAAACCCTTGAAGCCTTATTTTGTTCCTGTGTTTCGAGGAAACGGCCAATATATATCCAGTTATAAATTAAATTTTTCATTCTACTTACATTCGTTACGGCCAATCGTCTCCCTCTCCTTTCTTCTGGTATGTTTTTATTTACGGTAAATTTCATTTCGATTTCTTTTTCGATTTTTTCCTCCTGTTTTTTACTTTATTTTTTGGCTGAATCGGCTGTCTGCACTCCTTGAGACAGGCAACGACTGCGATACCGAAACCGAATGGCCAATCAATAACATTGGGCAAGACATGCAGCCCCCGGAAAACCCAAAAAGAAAAGAAAACCCCTCTGCGTGCCCCGACTATGGAACACTCTAAACACCAATTGATGTTTATATGATAATGATTAATGACTACGTTACTTTTACACAGATTGCTTTCCGAATGGCTTCGCTGTCGCTGTATTGGTGTGTGGAAAGCCTATTTATTTATAGGCCCATTTTCCTTTCGGCCTGCGACTGGCGCCTAGCTCTTTTTCGGGGCCCCCGGTTCCCTCTGGGTCCACTCTTTTGACAGAGTTTTAGTTGCGTTTAGCTTAATTTTTTTGCTCCGCATTTTATTTGGAGAGCGCTTCTCATTACCAGACATTCATCAATTGTTGGCAATTTGTTTTTCGAAAGTAACCGGGAAAAAATGTAGCAGCGACGGCTGGCTCCTTGTCTCTGGCAGTTTCCTGTTATTCATCGAGGTTATTCTGGGGTATTTGCGAAGGGTATCTAGGGTTTGGGCTTAGAGAAAACATTACAGGGGTTTTAAGGTACATCAGAAGATACAAATCTTTAAAACCTTCATCTCTTTTTATATAATTTTTTCCTGTATATAAAACTTCAACTGTACTTAAGAAGGGCATTTGCTTTAAGGAGTCTTCCTTAGTTTCCTTTTATTTTTATTTTTTTGTAGCTTTCCTTTTTTATATTCCTGACATTCTTCTGACCAACTTGTAACTGTTACTAATGATGACAACTTATTTTGGCCTAAATGGTCGTCGGGCAACACTTTTATTGGTTTTTGTAATTAATGATGCTGGGCCTGGAAAAGTGCGGAAATGACTTTGTGGTTTTGCTCCGAGGTGTTGGCCACACCTCCTCCCCAGCCTCGAATATCCAGCCAGAAAAAGGTAGGAACAGGTCCTGTGTGAGTGGAGCCAAGTTTCCATTAATCAAATGCACTGATTAGAGAGTTGCAACCCTGCGAAAAGCGAGAAAAAAAAAGGATGGAGAGCAAGGACCAAAAGTCGTCCGATTGTCACAGTTGTCAGTTGGCCGGCGCAAATTACATTCGTGGCAATTAAATTAGGCAAGCAATTAGGCCAGCGGCCAACGGGTAATGGCCGATGGGCGTTGGGCTAACGGGAAAAAAGGGTTGCTGCACATCGGGAATATCGATGAGCTCAAATTAATCAAAGGCGAAAGTAATCATTGAGTCCCGACATGGCCAAATGGAATGCGCCTTTCTCCCGCTTCTCCCGCTCCTCACGAAAATGTCAGGCAGGCCGGGGGCGTGGCACTTTCTGTCGGCGTTAATTGCTCGGCGTGTTCTCCTTCTCTCTCGGTTCTTGCTTTGTTCTTCATTTCTTTTGGCTGTTGCGCCTTTTTACAATTTCATTTGTAATTTATCATTGTTTGCCTTCGCTCTGGGCTCCTTTCCACTCGAAAAAGCGACGGGGAAAGCGGGAAAAAAAGGGTTCACCCCGTCAGATTCACTTTACTTTGGCATTTAAATATTTTATTGAGTGCCTCAAATTGTTAATTGTTTTTTGATGGGCCAGGGGTAAGGAAAAAGGATCCCTCCCTTGAGCCAAATCGATTCTAATTAGGGACTGGGTGTGTGTGTGGCCATATCCATATCAGGGATGGCCCGATTTTTCCTAACTGAGTTAGCCAACCCTTTGGGTCGCTCTGAAACTTGGCAGCCAAGTTTGTCAATTGAGTTAATTTGGGCCTTCGCCTTTATGCATGCCTGATGCGCTCTCTCGCGGCTTATCCTTAGAGCGGGAGTCCTTTTTGGTAAAGCAACATCAAAGGCACGCTGCCAGACAGGTGAAAATGTGCTGCGACTCCTCGCATGGAACTTGATCAAAGGACAAGCAAACAACAAACTTTTTTCTGACTGGCTCGTTTTTTGCGGCCGAAAGGTGAGAAGCGTTCCAAGAATTCGTAATGAAGCCACGATGACGTTTTAACTTCGGCAACCTAACTCCCCTTCAACTCGCAATATATGTTTGGGGTTTTGTCGCGCTGACAGCTTTTAATAAAAGTTGCTCTCTTTTGGATTTTCATTTTGATTTTTCCCCGACAAGCGTCGCAACTTGAGGCTCGTTTGCAACCCTTTTTTTGCGGCTGCCTGACCAAGTCCCTGACCTTCTTCATGTGACATATTTTTAAGTAAGTTGTCAAATTATTTTCACTGTTCTGCACAGCAGGAGCAGGCCAAATAAAATTATGCCCAGTACCCTTGCGGTTTATTCCTGCCTGCCTGCCTGCCTGTCGCTTTGTTTGCAAGGGAAATGGGAAAAGAAAAGTCAAATGCTGATGAGGACAAAGGCTAATAAGGAAAACCTTTTCGGTAATCGAATACACAAAGAAGCGAAGGAGGCAGAACAAGGAAGACGAAAGATAAGTCTGTCACCCTCGGGATGAAACTCGAAACCTGTGAAGGAAAAGATCTCAAATGCATTCTCATAAATCTTAAGAAGTGCATCCCATTTGATGCCAATCTATATATTCTCTTTGTTCACACATATCTTAACACATAAAAGTAGAAGAAAAATCCAACGAAACATCAACTAATTACGCTCTTTTTTTCGTTTCCTTTCAGGTAACTTCCAAAGTCCAGAATCTCCACCAGAATGATGCACAATTTCATGATGACGGCCAGGGCGAAGATGGTCAGCACCAAAGTCCTGCTGGGACGCTCGAACTCCCCATCGCAGTCCCTATTATTGGGTGCCATTTTTCGAGGTTTTTTTTTTAAATGCTTTAGGGCTTTGATTTCGATCTGGTTGTTAGGTTTTGATTTTCGATTTTCCTTTGTTTGTGAGTTTGTAGGCAATGCCAGAGAGAGAGATTTTCACCACTCGACGTGTGAAATGCGTAGCCAAATACAGTGAAAGCCAGCCGGCAAACAAAAGACAGCCATTCGAATGCACATTTGCGGCTGTGGCTGCAGCTGCTGGCCGAAATGGAAATTTTCACACATCCTCCCAGAGGCAGACCAAAGGCCCGCCGCCGTCGACCTTCCATCGCTCATTATAGCCCCGGCAAATTATGCCCACAAGCCCAGCAGAGCTTCTGTTTGGACATTGGCCAACATTGGAAAAGGTTGAACGAGGTAAAAAATCTGTGGCATGGCATGGCGTGGCGTGGCGGCTCCAGAGATGTTTAAACAGTAGTTTCTGTTGGTTTTTCTCGCTCAGAGTCCACCTGAGTCTGAGTCGAGCTGCTAAACTGCTGCCCAACTCCAGCTTAGCCTTGGTGCTTGCTTAGTCTTTTTCGTGTTGATGTTAAGTGTTTTTCTTTCGGTTCGGTTTCTAGGTAGTGTGTGTGTCGTCGTGTCGTGTTGCCTCAATTTGTGTTTGGCTAATGAAAATACCTCTGAGAGACAGACTGACCCGCTGTCTGTAAGCGATTTACGATATTCGTAGGCATTTTCACTCGCGAACATTCCACAGCAAATGACTTCATTGTGCTGAGAGCTCGCTACTGGCTGAGCTATAAATTCGCAACCGCAAGACAATTGGCGCCCAGAGCTGAGATCTCCGGAATCGGGGGCAGCCCCTCCACCATCCTCCCCCATTCACTGATGATGATGATGATGCGTTCGTAATGGAATTCAATGCATTTAATGGAAATTCTCGCATTTACATAATCGATGCAGGGCAGCCAGCCACTGTGCTCGAGCGAGAAAAAAATGTAAGCTCGCACGCAAATTAAGCAGCTAGGGCAAACTGGCAACTCTTGAGTCTACAACAATCTCCCAGTACGAGTCCAGTCCCAGTCCCAGACCGAGTGCAGTCCCTGACCATGCCAACTCAATTTGCCTGAACACCAGCCCAGCTTCCCTTGGTAAATTTACATTTTGCGGGGCGGGAGACTGAGCTTCAACGCTTGTTCTGGTTGTTTATGCGCTTAGATTGTCTGTGTGTGCAGGTCTTGATTTAAGATACTTGCTTAATGTGTAATTTAGTGCATTTAGATAAGTTCCATAGTGAATTTTTGATGTGTGTGGCTGCTGCTCTCTCGCAAAGGGAATTTAATGCATTGTCTTGCATTTCTGCATTTTGCATTCTGTGTCTGCTGCCTGCTGCCGATGCAGCTCCTGCTGGAGCTGGAGCTGGTGCCGGAGCTGCTGCTGGTGCTGATAATGCTTTTGTTTATTTAACGGCGCTAAGTGCATTGGTTGCATTTGCATAAATCGTTCGGTGGTTGCACGCTGGAGAGCCATCGTGAGAGGAGTGGCCCCTGGCATGGCATGGGTGAGCCGAGTGCAAGCCGACGCATTAAACAATTTGTGGCATTTAACAGACGTAATAATATTGAAAAAAGGGCTAACAGTTAACCCATTGAGGGGGATTTTTAATATATAAAACAAGACCTTAGCTTTCAGCCTCATAAAAAAAATATTTCAAGCACTGAAAAATAGTTTTTCCTCTTAAAAAACTTGTTTTTAATAACAAAATATTTTTTTTTACTTTAAATCTCTTTTATTTAGTTTATAAATAATTTCCCAGAGTAGGCACTTTAAAAACTTTGACCATAAAAATTCACCACTATTTTTCGCCATGGGTTAATGGCCAGCTATCGATGGCCTGGTCCATGCAACAAGGGTATCAATGTTTTTGTGCGCTCGCCACGCTCGCTGCCGCTGTGTGCGTTAATCACAAAAGCCAATATGCAGCTGAAAGCCGTTTGTTAATGCGTTATGCATTGCCACACTCCACACAGGCCCCAGTCTCTGTCCCTCTGGCTTTTTTTCTCCTCTTCACACCCATTGTGATGGCATTAAATCCCGCAGAAAATTCCTTTCTGGCTGGCCAGGCTGTGATAAATTACACAACACACACAGCACCGCACAGAGACTCGCATTTAATAAATAAAAATTCCATTATGGACACTCAATGCCAGCCTCAAGCTCAATCAAATAACAAAAAGATACTCTGGCTGGCTGTGGCTTTCAGTGTGTTTGTGTGTAATAAATGACGTTGCACCTCCTGCCGCCCGGTGGGGACTCCAAAACTCCGCTTACGAGCCAGGGACAAGCTTGTCAATTGCCGAAACATGTACTGACTTTTTTTTTTAAGGGAATACTGAGCTGGCGCCACTTCCAACGCCCACAATGTCCAAGCTTGTTGTTGCATCATCGTAAAACCGGCATGCAACAATTGTGTGTGCCTCTGAAACGGAGTAAAAAAAAAGAAATCCTGTTTTTGTTAGCCTGCTGGTGCTGCCGCTGTTGCTGTTGCTGCCGCAACATGCTGTAATTAACCCGTTTGTCATGCAAATAAATCAAAAGTAACACCGCTCTTAAACCCCATCCCCCCTGGGAAGGGAAATGGGGCCGGGCAAATGTGTGTTAAATGCGATTCCAACTGCATTTTGAGTGCATTTTCCTTGTTTAACCCGGCAGCCGTGAGCATTCCCAGGCCCAAACTCATTTGCAACCACTTGATCATGGAATGCGGGTTTTTCATTTAAAAGATTCAGATTTTTCCACCGACAGCGATCAAAATTTCGTGGTTGGCAGGCAACCAAAAATGTTCACACCACCCCAGAGCAGCCAGGAAAGAGGCAAAAATTAATTGCAACCGAATGCGTTAAATGCCTCTCGAGGAGGGAGACGTGCCGGGATCCCTTGTCCGACGATCGACTGCAATTTAATGCCTCAATTTTCACCAACGATTTCTGCGGCTGCCGAATGCTACGTGCGTTCCCAAAAATAGCCCAACGTTTTCCTTTACTTTGTATTTGGATTATTTTGCTTCGTTTTCCCTGCCTGTATTTATTTTCTGTTTCTGTTTCGTATTTTTGGGCTTCCTTCGTGCTCTTTTTTTGGTTGCCTGAAGACAAGTTCCGCGTGCGCCAATTTTGGCCTAAATGGCAATGAACTTGAACGTCATCGTCGTCGTCGTCGTCGTCGCGTGGAAGTTTCTTGGCGCCCTGCGATTTGATTTTCGGTTTTCGTTTCGTTTTCGTGCCGGTTCCTTCGGTTTTATTTCTTCTTGTGTTTATCTTTGTCGTTTAGCGTTCAGTTTTTGGTCACGCGATGCCGTCAGGCGTAACAATTAGCCCAAAAATAACAAAAAGAAATATGTTATTAAAGGTAAGAGTGAGTGACAGGGAGAAGGGCTAAGTTTGCTGACTGACTGATAGATGGACAATAAATTTACATTAATTTGGGCTTGAAATGGGTCAAAATTGGAGGCAATGAAGGCATGTGAGGCTTTGTGTTGGGTTTATTATTTTAAGGCTAAAATAAGTTTAAGAAATGTTATTATTTTAATGCTAACATTAGACTGTGAAGAGTGAAGAGTCTTTAGAGGGCTTTAGTTTATGAAATTTTAGTAACTTTTTAAAACAATTTTGTTAAAGAAATTTAAAGAAATATTTTTATATTTAAAGAAACCCTCTTACTTACACTTCCTGTCTCAGCATCTCTTGAGCTTTATGAAACACAAGTTTTCCTTTTATTAGCTGACAGGACTCTCTCTGGCATCTTTCTCTTGTTTTTCTGATACATCCACACCAATTTTCACTGTATCCACACACTCAGAAAACTTTCACGTAACGCACAGTTCTCACCTAATAAAAGTGACGAAGACATTTTCTTCGTGCTGACAGGCAGCCACCAAAAAAAGTTGGAAAAAAGTAAAGAAAGCTGAGAAAGAGGTGATGTATGAAGATGGGCGACGGGAAGTATGCTGGAATTGGGGGCGTGACAGCATGAAGTGTAGCGTAATAAAATGCACACAATTTACGCAATTTACGTAAAGCTAAAAAACATAACAGGCAAACAAGGACCATAAAGGGCGATGGCGGGGAATAAGTAATGGCGGGCAGGGAAGTCGCAGCAAAGGCACTTAGCGCAACTCACACACACTCGCTCGCTGGCTCTCCTAGTGATGATGGCGGCACTAAATACAGTTGTTGTTGTTGCTGCTCGTGTCCTGATGTCCTGGCTGTTGCTGCTGCTGCTGTGCGTCGCTCGCTCAATTCCTTTGCCGCAGCTCCTTGTTGTTCGAACAGTTTTCGACGCGTTTTTCGCATTTTAACAGCCGCCATTTTGCTGGCGTTTGTGTTTTTTATTTTTTTTTATTTTTCGTTGTATATTTTTCTATGGTTTTTTTTTTTCGTTAGCTACTGTTGTTGCATTTGCCGGCTTTACGCTGTCATTGTCATGGTTGTTGTTGTTGCCGCTTTTGCCGCTGAAATGTTGCTCTATTTGCCCGGGTTTTGTTTCGTTTCATTTTGGGTGTCGGGTGCCTCTGAGTGTGTGTGCGCTGTTTCTTTTTTTTATTCCTGTATTTCTTTTGGTTCTTTTTTGTACATTTTCTTTTAGCCAGCATGTTTCGAAATTCAATTTTCGTCAAGTTGGCAACAGGCACATGAAGACAGCCAGTTGATGAGGGTGGGAGCCAGGAGTGGCTGCTGCTGCTGGTGCTGCCTCCTCCACTTGTGACAAGAGCAACATTTGTCTATGTCGAGCTGCGACGACATGCAATAACTTTAACTGATTTTTCGCACACACACACGCTCAGGAGGACCAAGTCTGCAGAGTATTTATAATTCTATTTATGTTTCAATATAGGGAGTCCTGGTTGCTTGCCTGGAAAACTGGCCACACACACTCGCTGGCTGGCGCAGCCACTCAAAAAAGTTCACCCGTCAGGCTTAATGATAAAGTGAAAGTTTTTTCAGCCTTGGCTGGGCTCGCTCTCCTCTCCTCTTGCTTTTCTTGCCATCTTGCTGCACATTGGCTTTGCATGCGACACGGGCGAAGGAAGGACCAAAGGAGCAGAGGCTTCCAAGGCCTCAGCTTTTGGACTGCCGGATGGCCTGGCATGAAATCAAGTTGACTTTTCATTAACAGCTCAACAATGCCTGGGAACTGGGGACTCGCAACTGCCAACTGCTGGGGTTTTCGGTTTGCTTTGGCTTGGCTTGGCAAGCCAAGTTAAGTTGTTTTTACTGCCTGTCATAGCGGTACTTAAAAAGCACATACTCACACTCGCACACACATGCGGGCGCTCGAAGCTCCAACCAAAGTTGTCCCGCATTAAGCCCTCGCCTGCCTCTGCAACAACAGCAATTAATGCGATTTGTTCAACGTTTTCCATGTTAACTACTTGAAAGAAAACACAATTTTCGTAGCCTCAAAAAATGCCACAAATTGTGGCAAGGCAGGCAGGTGGAGGGAGTAATTCAGTCCCCCCTTGGGGGAAGCGGCCCAAAAACATTTATTATTATAATAATAAATTGCTGCAAATGATGATTGACATTGAATACGTGTATGTGCCACAGAGAGTGTTGCTGCTGTGCGCTGCCGATGTTCATCAGCAATAAAAATGGCAGAAAATTGCGCATACGCAACGTTGCACGTTAACACAGTGGCGATTAAAAGGCGTTCAGCCCGGTTTTACGACCCTCACCCACACACAGCCGAGATGATCTGAAGCTGCTTCATAAAAATCCCCATTTGACGTGACAGGGAGACGAAGACTCCTCCGTTTCCTTGGGCCACTTGATTAAATGAATATTCCGCTGCGGTGGCTGCGTGACTTCCTTCTTCAGGGCAGCCACCCATTACCTAATGCGGCTCGGCTGCGTCAATTTTTGGTTGCATTTCAAATGAGTTTGGCTTCTCAGAAAACGCAGAAAATAAGAAATTCCCATAAATGTTTGAGAGACTTTGGCTGCCCTTCAATATTTAATGCCGAAAGTATGCATTTCGTTTCGGGGGCTGGCTTATTTTTGTCGTCGTCAAGCACTTTCGCTTTTAATTAATTGATATTAGCCCGGGCAGCTAGCCAGCTAGCTATGTTTACTCCGATAGTGAGGCAAACAAAGTTTGCACGGGCTCTCGCATGATAAGATATTGTTTAGAAACTTTGGCTAGCGATAAGAGCTTGGATTCAATTAAGGTAAGTTGGTCAATGCCTTGGCAGGCAGCGCTTGTGGCACAAACTGTGCCACATGGAAAATGGAGCGAACTCCCTAAGCACTTTTTTACTTCCACATCCACTTGGCGCATCTCGGGGATTTAGTGGGCGGCAGGCGGCAGGCGGCGGGATTGCCCCGCTTTGTTGTCAGCGACGTCAAGTTGCCGCTGCGCCGGCATCGTGACAGGTGCCAGGCTGCACTGTGTGGCTGCTGTTGTGCAGCACAGTGTAGTGCCTGGCTGTGTGTAGTGCTGTGTAAGCCACGCCCCAAATATGTCGCCGAGCATTAGGCCGCGAGGATGCCACTTAAAGGGACTCGCTTGGCTCCAGCTTCCCGGGATATTTCCACTCCACTGTAGTTCGCTTTTCCTTTTATAGTAGTTTTCCCTCGCACTTTTCCCGATGCGTGTCCATGTGGCAGTTTGTCAGTTTGTCACTGGCTCAGTCTGCTCACTCACTTGATTTCTATTACACTTGACAATTTCGTTGGCTCTCCGTTCTGGCTGATGCTGATGCTGTTGCTGTCTTTGCCTTTTCACGCTGACATGATTTTGACACATAAATGACAAAGTGTTTAATATCTGCTGGAATTATGTCACTTGCCGAGCGCATTTCGAGGCATTTCTCCCGCTCTTGCCAAGCCAAATTGATTACATTTTAATTTGCGACGAAGTGAAAGCGACGGCAGCTGGGAAAAATGCCTGGGAAATTAGGCGAAAAGTGCATGCTTCGCTTGTCTCTCTAAAAGTGTCGCGCTTTACGTTCAATTTGGTTTTGAAGGTAAGAAAAGTGAACTTCCCACACAGAGACACGTATAGAGGCAACCCAGTTATAATTTATTTATTTATTTTTGCGTTCCAGTTCCTCAGTACACAGCTAGAAAATAAGTTATTAAGGGAACAGAAAATATAAATAAAATAATATGAGTTACAGAAAATGTAGATTTTTAAGACCTATTTTAATACTAAGAACAATTATTTTTAAATCCATTTTTGTTTATATTTAAGACCCTCTTTAAGGTGTCATATTTTCCTCTCTCTGTTTAATTTTTGCTTGTATTTTTTGGCTCCGGTTCCCCATCATCATCATCATCATCGTTGCTGTTTATGTGCCGTCATTATCGCCAGATTAACTGCCTCTCCGCTGGCTTGTCTGTGTGTCGCGTTTTCTGCCTGCTTGTCGTTGCCCCATTCGAAGGTGCCCTGCAACCCATTCCCATTCCCATCCCCATCCCTATCCCTGCCTCCCTGCCGCGGGGTCCTGTCCTTTTGGCAGTTCTCGCGTTGGCGTCGTGCATCGTTGTCTCTGCTGCATCCTGCACATCCTGCCCACGCGTGCCGCACATGCAACATCACAGCAGAGCTCAGCACTCGGATTCGTACTTGCAACGCATCGCATCGGAGCTTCCCTTTTGTTGCCGGTTTGCTGGCTTGCCTGTCGCCCCGTCGAAATTATGCTGCAGTTAAAATTTAAAGTTGAGTGGCGCAAATGACATTTAATTGAATTAAAAATAGCACCAGAGCCATGTCGTCCTGTATGGAGCGAGCGGGCCGCGATTGTTGGTGCCTTTTCGCGTATGCATGAGGGGCATGCCCATTTTGGGCAAGCACTTTTCCACTAAAAGCTGAATGGAATGCAGCAAATTGAGCAATTTATTGGCCAGTGATCGATAATAATGGCAACGGGATAAATTTGGTTAGTTTTTCATAAACTAAAGCGATAAAAGCCAGTTACAATTATGTTTTAGGTTTCTAAACAAACGATAAACCTTGTCATCAAATGTGTAAATTCCCAGAAAGATAATTCAAAGTACATAGTAAATTACACATTAAATATCCAAGAATCCCACGGATAACACTTATCACATGAATCAGTTTTACTATATCAAAATATGACTCAAGTTCAGCAACAAGTCAAAATTTCTTTCGGCCATAAACTTAATTTTTATTTCCGCTTCCAGGCTTAGGCTCTTTAAAATCTCAAAGAACCAACTCGAAAGCAATTAAAATAACAAAAGGTCTCCGAATAAAATATGCCAGCCTCAAATGCATATTTAAATATCGTTATTTGCCTTTTTAATTGCACATTTTCCTTGGTCCCTCCGGTGACTACAATTAAAAATCGATAACAATTACTGTGTACACATATACGAAACACAAAATGTTTGCTTTTCAATAGCAAAATTTTATGACACAAAATATATGTATATGGTGGAGGCTATCGGGCTCTCTCTATCTGCGCCTGCACTTGACACATTCGAGCAGAAACCCCTCACGAACCACAGTCCCTAGTCGAGGGCGATAATGAATTTGACGTCAATCTTTATTTGGCGGCGAGTGTCATTTAAGATATCAACGCAATGCGTGTGGGTGTGCTGGTGTGTGGCAGGCTGGGACTGAGGCAGGGTGCTGTTGCTGTCAGCAGCGGAAATAGCTCAAATCGGAACACAAAAGGAGCTGCAGAAACAAAAGCGGAATTACTGATTGGCAAAAGCCAAATGCCGGCAATGGCAATGAAATGTGAAAAGGCCGAAAGAGCAACGGAGGAGCCACATCAACGATTCCCGTACAAGTTTAATTTAATGGCGGGAGATCTGCTCGGCAGAGATCAGAGCGGGGGGCAAAAACTGCAGAGGTGTCGGGAACATCGATGTGGGCGTTGTTGTAGTTGCCAGCCCGGGGGTTTTGTCCGTGGCAACATGCAACAACAGCAGCGGCAACACCAGCAACATCGGCAGAGGAGACAGCGAGACAGCCAGACAGACGGCTGTTAGACATGCTGTATAAATAAATAATTGTGCATTGATGAGCAAAAGCGAATCGTCCGCAAATGGACAAAGCAGATACGGATACGCCGAGGGGGAGAGATTTCAATTCAGATACAGATACAGGCAGAGCCACAGCTACTACGGATACATGTGCAGATTGCCTGTTGAGCCAGAGACACGCACTTCCGCATTACACAGGCCACGGCAAATGAATCTGCCATTTCAGATGTCAATTTGTGTAAAATACAAGTCACCATCAGATTCTGTATCTCTCAGTACAAATCTCCCTATCCGTCTCCGTCTGGCTCTGTATCTGTATCTGTATCTGCAGCCGAGAGCTGGAATTTCCATAGAGGCTATGCTCGGGGCTATCAAGGTCACTCGATGGCAATTGCATCTGACTTCGGGGGGCTGAGCACTGGCCCTGAGGTCAACGATCTCCGCCAGCAGCCGCTCGAATCGACAAAGTGCTCATTTGACGCCCTCAAAGCAGCTTAATGATGCCCAATATGGTCCGGCCAGAGCCCGGCCTGGCCTGGCCTGGCCGCCTTCCTGCGCTCCATAAATATGGGAAAACTATTCGCGACTCGACTCGGGGCGGCACTGTCGTCGCTTTGGCCAGTTTTGGCCCGCGCTTTGCCTGGCCACTTGGAACTTATGACATGCTGGTCTGGTCAATACACAGAACGAAATTTGGAGTAATTCGAGGCTTTTAAAAGTAGTTGCCATTATCTACCAACTCTATATAGGATTATAAATCATTATACAAAAATTTCCTACTTCTATATATATTTTAATATAAACTTTTAACTTCATACATTTATTTCTGGTGTAGCTCCTCTTCACTTTTCGGAAATCCCTGGCTGTTTTGCATTCGACAGTTGCAGTACTCCAGTCCCCCATTATCCCAGCTCTTGCAGCACGTGTGGCGGAAAGTCGCCGGCTGACCATCCGCCCTGGTTCTGCCGGGCTGCCTGGTTCTACCAACTCCATTTCTGACTATCTGCCGTCTGTGCTGCTTTTTATGGCTGTCAGCCCGGGCCTTTGCACAGGCAGGGCAACTGATTTGCTTTGGGATTACGATTTTGTCTATCACCTAATGGGGTCGTTTCGCTTGGCATTGGACAAAGAGTCCTCCGTCGTCGTCGTCGTCGTCGTCGTCTGGCGGTGTCTGCTTTAAGTAGATGTTAACTCAGGTCAACTCTGGCCCATGGCTTTGCTTATGGAATGTGGATTTTAGATTTTTCCCCAAGCATCTCTGGCTTTGCTGTGTGTGTGTCTTTGTCTTGGCGGGATTATTGTTGACAGGAGTTGATAATTAAACGGAAATTGCAGCAGGAAATCGGTGCCAGAGATACACCATAATGATGGACAAGCTGGCTTAGGTCCCGGTCCGCATTCTCAGTATCCTCCTTTAGTAATCCATTTTATATTGCATGTCTCGGAAACCACATTATGCCCCCCCACAGACCCTCTTACACTTGGCTCTCGTTCTCCTTGCGAGACGCACATCAATAAAGGCAACATTGTTTGCCTGTCACATGCTCATCTGGCTCTTCTCGTGGTTTCCTGGTCTGTGTGCACTTTTCTTCTAGAAGGGTATATTAACTAATCATGGGAGGAAAGGGGGACTAAAGCAGATAATATTGATTATGTAGATTTTTAGTTTAAATGGAAAATAGCGAGGAACTGGAACTTTGTTATTGATACTTGCAGAAATATTTATACCTAAAGAAAGTTTGAGCTTGTAAATAATATAATAAATAAAGTATTAGTTTTTCAATTATGTAAAGTCAAGTTACAACAATTTCCTTTTTTAGTAAATTCCTCACCAAAAGCACATAACCTATTCGCCTTTCTCGTGTTACACTCTCAGCCCTCTTAATATCGTTTATCGTTTTTTTCTTTCAATTTTCTCCTCTCCCTGCCCCCCGCACACTCGCACACACTAGCAGCCATAAGCTCGAAATGACATTTTAACTGGTGCGTATAAACTTGAGCATTTTATGCATATTATCCTTTATTGTATGCGGCCCTGGGCCAGACGCAAACCGAGAGCTCCGCCTGCGGCCTAATGCGCATTCCCCCTCGACTCGAGGAAGGAGAGCTCTTCGCCTGATAAGAAGGGGCTAGAGGGATGAGAGACATCTGGGACAACGACACGCCTTGGCAGCGCTTTAACAAAGTCAAAAATCGTATTTATTATATTGCATTGACAACTCATGTGTCATGTGTGCGGAGGAGTACGAGAGGGGATAAGGAGTGTGTGTATATATATCATGGGCGGGCAGATCGGGCTTACTGTCTCAGCCGCAAACCTCATCCCCAGACCTCTGATTCAGGTTCTGTTTGTGTCTCCGGATAACTTTAAGTTTATGCTCCGAGTACGGAGGCTGGGCCCTGCGTAGGTGGGATTCCCCTTTTCGGTCGCTCGTTCCGGAGGGGAAAAAAGTTTGCCGCCAATGCTCTCTGGATGGATGCTGGGGTTTATCACTCTTCGATGTTCCTTGCTGTTGCTGCTGTCGCTCATTTGTTATGCGACAGTGATAAATGTCATGCAGAAGTTTCGGCAGCTGTCAAAAGGCATGTTTTTGGTCTTTTTCATTTTCCTGCTCAGCTCGGCCTGCCTGAGCCTGGCATCCTGGCTCCTTTCCTTTTCGGCCCTGTCTTTTGTCTTTTGCCCTCTTGGTCTCTCTCTCTGCTGCTGCTCGCATTTTTCTTTTGAATCGCTTTTGCCTGTTGACAGAGCTACAAAAGGGCCATGCGAGGGTTGATTAAGCTTTTCCACATGTCGCAGTAGGAGTGGGTGCGATTTGGGACAGCACTTGCCGAAAAAAAGCTGTAAGAAGAGGTTTGGAATGAAAAATGTAAAGGGAAGTGTGTTGTAGTATTTTTTAAAATGAAGAGGAAGGTTTTAAGGGCTTAAAATATTTTTAAAAATTATTTAAGATCTCTAAATAAATTTTTAACATGCAATTTAAAATTTTATGGAAGTCGAAACCTTTTTTTAAATTAAAAATCAAAGTTATGCCTCTTGGATTTTAACTTCTTTGACTTCCAATTTAATTAACTCCAAATTATAGGCCTATATTCCAAGTTTTTTGTTCAAGTGCCTCAAAGAGATTGAGCTGCGTGGGATTAGAGCTTAATCCTTTGAGTTTCCACATAAGTTATGGCTTCCAAGTGCGCGACAAACGCAATTTCGGGAGTCGCTCGGAAATTAGCTCTTGGCCCCGCCAACTGCAACTTCCCCCACTCGCGCTCGCTGCCTTCCTCTAATTTTACGCATATTAGTTTCGAGCTCAGAGAGGTCCCCGCTCTATAAAAGAAGAAAAATTCAGTTCCTTTAAGGATTACGAGCAGTTCCTTTGAAAAATTAGCACCATTTGCATAGCCGCCGTCGCCGCCCCCTGTCAACCGTCAGCCGGCATCCCAGTGGATGTTCAGTGATTTTGATGATGATTTTTCTTTTGGAATTTCCTTTTTTTGTCTACTGCTCAGCGTTTTTCCTCTTACGCCCCATGTGTGGGCTTCATTTTGTTCTTTTCTCCCTTTTTCTTGTATTTTTGGTTCGAGGGAGAGGAGAACTTGATTTTCCTCAATTTATCGAGTGTGCGTGCGGGTGTATGAGTGAATTATATGAATAAAAATTTATTCAGCCATAAAGGCGCGAAAATGTTTCACCGATTTCGAGGGGAATACTTGTCTTTATGACTGCTCGCTGCTCCATAACAGTTATTCCGGGCAACGATGTGATTTATTTGTGTTCTTTATGTTCCAATATTGTTGCTGATGTCTCATCCCCATGCCCCATGTCCCATGCCCCATGCCCAATGCCATTTCTTTGAATTGATTATTCGCTTGTACTCGACTCGAGTCTCTTTTTGGGCATAAAAATTCAATTTGCCAGAGTTCCGATTTAAAGTGCTTTCGGTGGAGGCATATCTCTGGCAGATCTCGCATTTCGAATCGAAACTGTTGCAGAACTACGCTCGAACGGCGGCCACGTTTTCCCACTTGACCAGAAGAGCCATTTAAAAAGGGTTTCTGCGCAGGGCCATAAGCGTATTTCACAGAACTTTATTGTTATGCTGATGAGTCTTGGCCCCGAAACGAGTTTGTCTAGAGTTTTGCTTAATTCCGGAGCCAAGATGCCAGGCAGCCAGGCAGATGTTGCCCCAAACCCGAGCTCGAACCCCAGCTAGCTCAGCTTCTCAGACTTTCCCGGACTCGGGTTGGGTTACTTTCTTAATTAATTCGGTGTGTTGGCCGGGGGCTTTGTCTCCTGCTGAGCATCACTTCAATTAAGCCACTTCACTCTGCGAGGCGTTGCACGTTGCACGTGTTCAGTGTGTGCAGCATGCAGCATACAGCAGGCAGCATGCAACATGCAGCATCTCTGGCAAACCTTCAACCCACACAGACTCGCTTTTTGCCCTTTTTGCGCCGGCCTCTACAAGTGTCAGGGGCTGATTATGATGAAGCATCTTGTCGTAAATAAACACGACAGAGCCCTGCCTCAACCCCCCTTTTGTTGATTAACCCCTTTTGTAATCCACCTTTGGTATCCTGCCGCTTCCTGCCGCCTCCTTTTTGGCGGTTCATGCGGCCTTCGCATGTGGCTTTTCGCCGGCTTTGAGTCAACTTGGCCCAGCACTTGTGGTTTTTAATTATTTCAAGTTTTCTGTTGCCAGCCTGCTCCGGCCGCTTGCCTGTCAACTGTACTCGTTCAGATTCATTTAATTAAGTTATGAGCTCAGCTCGGGAGTGCCTTCAATTTGTTTCTATAAAAACTAATTTTTTGTTTATTTTTTTTGTGTGTTTTTTTGTTTTTTGGCAAACGCACTCTCCGTTTATGGCTCTCGGTGTCAGTCGGTCAGCGGACCGGACAGCATCCAGTCGAGTCGAGCTGAGCTGGCCCATTCATTATCTCATTTCCGCCTGAATAAGCAAAAACTTTGTACTACGGATACTAAATATAAACACACTCGAAACACAAGCTCTCTCGCACACCCCCCGCACACACACACAGACAGTTGAAAATTTAATAATAATGAAAATTGCAAGCGACAGTGAGAAATTCAATTAGCTTGAGCTCTGCCAGAAAAAGCGAGGGGAGAAGGAGGAGTTGCGTTGCGGCGTGTATGTGTGTCGCGTCATGGCATAATTTAATTTGTACGCTTGCTCATCCATTCAAGTTGGCAAGCATTCATTCAGCCATTCATTGCGCTCATTGTATCAAACGTATAAAAATACACGACGATACAACGACGACGATACACAAACCAATTGGTACACAAACATATACGATATATAAATATATACTGGATACCCACAGCCACAGCTACCCGGCTACCCGGCTACCCACTCGTGTTTATGGCAACAAGAAACTCATTCGCTGGAGGAGCTTCGTTTTGTGCGGCTTTAAATTGGAAACCGGCTGGGAAAATAAACACTTTTACCTGTTGCCAAGTCCTGAAAATGGAAAGTCCCCAAAGAACAAACACAAATATCAGAAATACAGAAAACTTTCTTTGATCATCATTGACAATAAAGGGAATTAAAGGGAAAATTCTCCTATGAAATTCTAGGACAGTTGAAAACCACTAAGCTTTCCCAGCCAAATGAACTCAGTGTCCAGTCCAGTAGCCTGAGAAACCAATAGCAATTTATTAATAATGCCAGCCAGCCAGGCAGCCAAGACCGAGACCGAGTCCGAGTTCGAGTAATTATACTCAAGTGGAATTAAAGAAATTGCCAGCAATTATTATTTGTCATTAGTGGGATGCGATGAAGCTGCACGATTTTCAATTCGACCGGGAACGAGGGCAGCTACCACTACTAGTACTACTCAAATGGATGGCCCTTCGGCGCGAGCATCAAAAAATGCACGAGAAACAATTAATTTGTAGGAATTAATGAAGGAGCGAAGCCGCAGAGGGATAAACCAGAGCACGAATCCCATTGGTCAGGGAGCAGGGAGCAGGAACAGACATTGCATTCACGGCAGCAATGTTGATTGCAGCCGGCGATTATTAACATTGGAGCACTGGGGGCTTGCCCCATCAATATGCAAGAGACCCACTGCGTGCCACAACAGCAACAACAACAACTACAAATTGACACTTGAGTGAAGACGATGGACCGATGACGATGGCGAGCCGGGGAGACGGCGTCAAATCGATTTGCGCAACAACAAAACATGGCGCGATAAGCGCGGCAATGAGACAAGAACGTAACTTGATGATGCCAAGCAGCAACATCAAGGGGCAACAACAAGCAGCCAGCGAGAAGCAGCAACCAGCAACCAGAATGAGTCTGGCAACCGCAATGTTGCTGTTGCTGTTGCTGTTGCACAGTTGCCTTGCCTTGCATGGCAATGTTGTTGCCGGCTTGGTGGCTGCAACAACAATTGCCGGCTACTGGCAACCGATTTGTCGTTCGCCTTTGATAATGCTTGCCTCTTGATAATGTTGTTGCTGCAACTGCTGCTTTGCTTGCTGCGGCACTGGAAGAAATTAAGCTGAAAAATCAAGCTTAAAATCGAGTTTATAAAAGGGAAATACTAATGGCTTTTGTTTTCTTTCAGAAAATAAGACAAAGAATGTTCTTAAATACAGGATAAATACAGTAAATAATATTATATAATCAGCCTTTAATTAAAAATTTAAAAAAATTAAGCAGCTTATATACATTTCGCTTACTGTCTTCTGTTCTTGTTGCTGCTACTGCTGCTGTGGGCGCAACTGTACTGTGAAATGCGCTTATGCAATGAAGAGAGACAGCACCGAAGTCACCTTTCCCTCTCCCTGCTGCTGCTGGGCTGCCAGTGAAAATTCTCTGTGCAAATCGAATTACCAAGTTATAACATCCACTTGGCCAAAAGGGTAGAACAAAAGCTCTGCAAAGGAAGCAGGCAGCAGAGTGTGGGCCGGGGATGCAATGGCTATCCGATTGCCAACCGAGTGCCGAGTGCCGAGTGCCCCCTCTGTACTTCCACGCCCCCCCTGTTGCTGTGTTAACCCTCCTGTCAACAGTTGTGTTTTTGCTGCTTTTTATGGCTGCTCCAGTTAACCAGAGTCCACAGCCGTCTCCTTCCCCACTCTCTCGCTCGCCGAGTGCTATTAAATTTCGCCTTTACTGGGATGTCGAACGCTGTCAGCAGAGCACTTGCCTTCACCCACCAACCTCGGCATCGAACACGGAACCCCGAGACCGAGACTCGTCGTTATGCGTTATAGGATTTGACAGTTGCTTAATTTTTCTATTTCACTGCATTCTCTCGCATATTTCCGCATTTGCAATTGGCCCTTTGGGTGGGCGGATTGCTTCCTCCTCTTCTTCGGGGGAGGCATACTGCTACTCATTGGGAGTATCGTAATCATCCGCTTGGCCACGTGTTGACTGTCTGTCTAGAGCCGAAAAACACAGCACACTTGAGGATACATAGATTTAAGCAGAGAGAAAATCTGGGATTAAAATAAATAAGATTTATGCAGAGGATTTGTTTTAAAACCAAATATAGAAAATTTATAACTTGCTTAGAAAACCCCAAAAAGTATGCAATGCTTTTTAGGAACTTATTAAAAAATATTTGCATGATGGGGGCACTTGTTTTCAAGCTAAAAATATTTTTAAAATAAAATAAAATAAGAAAACTAATCAATTTAATTTATTTCCTGTTCTTTAATATTTTTTTTTGTGTGTTTAGATACAAATACGTAAATACAGATACAGGCTGGCGGCTGGTCTGCAGCTGGCTGGATTGGTTTTCACTAAAGAGTTTGCCTTGGCTATTTGCTTAGAAAGTGCTGCAACTCCTTTTGGCCGCAAAACTGCAAACTGCAAATTGCATTTGCCGCGCACATTTAGCTGTCAATGCCAGAAGCCTGAGTGAAGCTATTAGTTTTTCCACTACTGCTGCTGCTGCGCTTTGCTTTTTCCATTTTCCATTTTCATCTCTCCAGTGCCCTTTTTGCCACGGCCATCTCTGCCCAGCTGCGGCGGCGGGGCTGCTGCAATTTGTTTGAACTGCACTCGCAGTTGTTTGGGCGTTTGGCCAGGCTGCCAGGGTGTTCGGGTGTTGTTTGCCCTGCTGCATCAGCATCATTATCAGCCGAAGATGCCGGCAACACCGCAGATACGAGCAATGCAGTTCATCAATATGTCGCACCGCCCAATTTCCACCCGCAAGGAGAAGGAGGCTCCTCCAGCTTCTCCTTTTGCGTACCTCCCCTGGGTACATAATCAACAGCTATTGCCGGGGTCTAAGAGCTTGGTGTTTGCTCTGCCAAAGCCAAATGTACTTGGAGAAATTCGAGCCAGTAATTAAGCAATATTGAGCTCGATCGACTTTAGCTTGACCTGAGGAGATAATTTCAGCTAAAAGTTGCTGTAAAGTTTTGTAGGCAATAAACCATAAATCATTAAGTATGTTGTATTATTTCCTCTAAAAGGCTAGTAACAATTTCATAAAAACTTATCGTTACTTTATGCCTTTAAGCATTAATGCAAACAATTCTTTTACTTTAAAGACATACTTGGCTGGCTTACAAAAGCTTTAGTTCAATAAAGTTTTTAAGGCTTTAACCTCGTTAAGTTGGGATTTAAGACCTCCTCTTAAAAAATGCAGCTTCTTTTTTATGGTTGGCAAAATGACCTTTTAAATTTCTGATATGTCTTCGAATGGCATTTGTTTTATGCAGTCGTAATAAGTTATTGGTTTCTGCCAAGCTAAGCTCGCCTTTTAATTTCAAATTCAAACTACTTTCTAAAATTTTTCATGGTGCATTTTGGCCTCCAAGGCGGCGGTTCTGCGCTGCCACGCAATGCAACTTGACTCAGCTCGGTTCAATTTAGTTCAGTCGGGTTTGGTTTTCAATACGTTTCATTTCGAATTAAGTTATTTCCAAGCTGAATGCAATTTGCTGTCCCTTTTCACTTTGGCACTTCGCCCAGCACTTAAGGCCAGGCCAGGCGAGGCCAGAACAGAACTTGGCCAGGAAAAGGGCTACCAGCCCGAACCCGAAAGGTTGCTGCGTCATCATCAGCATCTATTTCTATATCTATATCCACTCGCATATATATCCGTGGCATCCGCAGTCACGACCCGAGCTTAATCATCAATGCCGGGTTGGTTTTTTTTTGGGGGGAATGAGTGCGCTGCACTTTTGCCTTCCCGCATTCCATTTGCATTTGACAAGCGGGAAGAGTTCTCTGGGATATGGGTGCAAGTAAAAAGCAGACAAAAGCTCACACCGTCGCCACTTTAAATAATGATTTGTTCCGGCAACTTCTAGCCAGCGTACTCATCCCCCCTTTTTCCATTTCTTGCTCTCGTTACAGGTAATTAGAGATGCCAGTCACCCGGCCAGACACTTGCAGCTTTGGCACGCCCCACCGGCACTTATTCCGGCAAAATGGCAGTGGGCGTGCCCCTAATTAACAAATTGTCTGCCATTAATTAGTGAGTAATAAAAAATAGTAAAAAAAAGCGACTCGATCTGGCAATGCAAGGAATGCACCTGGAAAATGTGCTAATTTGGCAGTCAACTCGGAAATCACACGAGTGGGAAAGCCAGGGACAATTGATGGGCACGACTTGGATTTGGTTTTACAGCTTAAGTATCTCATTTTAATTTAAAGAAAAGTGTTTAAATGGAAAATAATTTAAAGAAATTTAATGGGAACTACTTTACCTGACCAATTAATCCTTGCAATTCACCTTTCCTTTCCCTTTGCATAATATTATAACTATTCTAAACATAACAACTCCTTCGTTTACATTGCTGTTGAGCGGCTCCCTTATCGCTTTATAAGCCCTATCTATGCGCTTAAGGCGCTTACAATTATCGCGCACACATGGAGGGCGGGCGAAAAATGCAATTAATTAAAAATAATAAGAGCCGGGAACAAAGAGTGGCAAAAGCGAAAGTTTAAGTACTTGAAACGGCCCTCGGGCCAAGATGCTTCACTATAAAAACGCATATATACGTAAATATATATATATATAAAGAGCTTGGTCAGTTCGGGGAGCTGAGTGCTCTCCACTCCATTCAATTGAGTTCGAATTTGTTTCGTTCTTCTTTCTGCTGGCTCTGGTGCTGGTGCTGGTGCTGCGGCTTTGTTTGCTAATTTCCCGAGCAACTTTGTTGAGTGTTGGCCGGCGGCAGTTTCCCATCTCTGCAGCTGTCTTCTCGTGGGTTTTCCACCCTTCTTCTGCGCTCTTCGCACTTCGCTTTCCTCCCTAAAGTAGTAGCAGTTTTTCCTTTTTACTGTTGCCACTGCAACTATTTTCTAATAAAAGTTGTCAATTAATTTACTGTGGCCAGCAGTAGCAATTTCTTTGCAAAACCATCTTGGGGAGAGAGAGAGGAGGCGGAGTGTGGCATTGGCAAAATATTTATGAACCGATCATCCAGACGACGCTCCATTGTGCTGCTGCTGGTGTCCTCCCCTACCTAGAGCCCCTGTTGCACGTTACGCTCGCTGAACAATGGGGAGCGAGTCGGGCTCTGAGGCTGGGGCAATGTTTTTAATCAAAAACCGCAGTCCATAACTCGGAGGCGCAGCAGAAGCAGCAGCAGCAGTGGCAACTGCAACAGCAGCTGCAGCACAAAGAGTGCGCTTTAGAAAGATGGCAGAACGCAAATGGTGCTAAAACAATGCATAAAAAAAGGGAACCGCAAACCAACAGAAGGCAGCAACAGCCGTACACTTAAATCAAGGAAAATGGAAAATAAATTCCTTTTAAAATATGAATCCCTAAAGAGCTCAGAGATTAAGTTTCTAAGGAACATTAATATTGTTTTCTTTTGGTTTGAAGATGAAGAAAGGTGGATTACTATAGCAGTTAGAGTTAAATTACTGAAATTTCTCACCGAAGACTAGCCTATAATATTTTATGGGATGAATTTTATACATAAATCACCTTACACATCATATAAAAAATTTATTTTTGAGATAAATTAAACAGAAAATAAGGAAAAGTACTTTATTTTTAAGAAAAATTTAACAAAGAACAAGGTAAACAATTTTATTATAAAGTTAAATTCTACAAAGAGTTTAATTTTCTCAATAAATTGATGATTTAATATTCAAAGTTCCTTGTCAGACATAATCCACTTAAAACTATATTTTCCATCTCTCTTGATCAAAATTCTTTCTTAATCTTAAATCTCTTAAGAGTATTTTGCTTAAGCTTAAGCTTATTAAATTCAGAGACCATTTCTTGACTTATTTCCCACCCATTTTTCTCAGTGAAAAATTGTAGATTGGGAAGAGAGCGCCCACTACCCCGTCTCCAAGCCCTCATTCCCGCACCGCTGCCTCCCCCTTGTTATGCTCCAAAGCACAGCGACAAAATGTGTGTGTGCGAGTGTGTGCGAGTGTCTGGTTAACATGGGAATCAATCTTTGAACAGAGCTATATTAAATTTCGAACATTTCCGCAATTTCACAGGCAGTCAACCAAGAATAGGCCAGACATAGAGCCAGAGGAGGACGAGGTAGGGAGACAGACAGGGGTCTGGTCTCATCTTAAAGGTTGCGGGGCGGGGGGCGATATTTCTGTGACAGCACTCACAAGTATTTAATTTGATGTTTATTGAACTGTTTGGCAGCGTCATCGATACTGGAATTTAACTACATTTCAAGCGATTTGCTTGCCAACAAGTACTAGCCTTTGCCAATCGTCAGCTTTGTGTTTAATTAACTTGAATTTGCATTCGCCACTCAGGGGCTCACACACGTGCACACTCACAAACAGATGCTCAATTATGGCCGGGGGGATGTGGGCAGCAGCAAGTCAATCAATCATCCTGTAAAATATATTGTAATTGCATCAAAAAAGAGCACCAGCAGCGGCGGCAGCAGCGGCAGCGAAGGGGAGCGCCAGATAGTTGGGCATAAATTACGCATACGCGGCGTGGACAAGTGCGGCAAATCTCTCACAGCGGAATTTAAAATGCAAATAAATTCATTAAAAACAATCGCCAGATAAAAATGCAAAGAGAAAAAGGCAAAACAGAACGAGTCAAACCGGGAAGAGGGTGAAGAGTGGAGGCGAAGCCATTTCAAGTGGATTGTTGCCATTGTTGTTATTGTTTAACATATGCCGGGTGTAGTTGTTGCTGCTGCTGCCTGCTGCTGTATTTATCTACCATTTGGTATTGTGCTAGTTAATAAATCTTCATGTAAAACACAAGAGAGCGAGAATGGGAGAGAGAGAGAGGCGCTGTGTCTGCTATTTTATCTAACTTTCATTAGAACAACAATAAAGGCAACCGCAGCGACAATAGCAACAGCAACAGCAACAACTATGGCATGGCATTCATTGCCCGGCGTTCATTGAACTTCGCCGGCAAACTGCAGTGGCAAAGGCACAAGTAAAAAGCAAATTCAACGAGCAAAAGCAAAAAGCATCGGGCAAAGCCGAAAGCAAAAGCAAACAGTGAGCGCATGTGCGAGCTGTTTTAAGATACCGCGTTATTAAAGAGAGTATAGGGAATGATAGGCTTAATAAAGAGCCTTTTATACTTATTTATCTCCTTAATCCTTTATAGGTATGATCTGCTTATGTCCGTTAGCTTGTCCGCGAATTTGTTTGAATGCGCAGAACTCGGGTTGTGTAAAAGATAAATAAATGAGATTTTTTGTGTAGATTCTAGGGTTGAATTATTACTTAATAAATGTTGTATTTAAGTAAAATATATCTTGAAAAAAGACTATGATTGCAGGGTATCCCAATATCTATACCCGGAACAACAAGCTTCCATCTTCATTTTTATTTCTTTATTTTTTTTTTGCACACTCCTTCCCTTTGCTTCATCTGTGCCGTTCGTATCTCCGCTTGTTATTGCTTGTTGTAAATGCCATTAAATGCTTGCTCGCGCCTCCGCATTGTTCTTCTCTTTCTAGAGAGAGATAGCGAGAAGGCGGCACAAACATTTCACACAGTTTCATTCATAAAACCGTTGACATGCACTGGCACTGCAATTTAATGAGATTTCGCAATTACACAAAAGACTCGCTTTAAATAAACAAATCGAATTTGCCTTTTGGTATTTGGGTTTCTAGTTTAACTTTGTCTTTGTGTCGCTTTAAACGTGGCTCTTATGCAATGCAAGGAAACTCGTTTTTGTTGGTTTCCATGATAACTAAGCGATTGTTGGTGTGCTGCTCTTTTATTTTGGCATTTTTGCAGCTAAAAATAAACAACATAATTGCATATTTACTGCCACGCTCGGTTCGGACACTTTTGTGATTTGTTTTCCCGCTCTTTTTGTTTTTCTTTCTGTGTTTTTGTTTTTGTTATTTTTTATCTGCGAGCGGAAGTCACAATTTCAGTTTCATTTTTGTCTTCGCCTCTGCTTGTGTGTGTGCTTTCTGTCTTTTTTTTCGCCATTTGCATACGAGAAACACTTCTGCCGTGCAGTTTCTGCTTTTGAGGAGCGGATGCAGGCGCATTCCAAAAAGTTGAACTAATTTATGTGATTTTATTGGCTGACCAGCGGCATTCATATTTGGGCTAATAGAAAGTAGCTGGTGTTCTTTTTTTTTTTTTAAAAAGTTCCTTTTGTTATTCTATACCTCCGGGTTTTCCACGGACGGAACAGTGACCGGCTTTTCACACGCCTGCAGTTAGGTGAAAAATTAAAGGTAGTCTTCCAGTTGTAAAATATATTTAAATAAAGAAATTTATCTAATCTCAAAGCCTCAACATACGATTCCTTTGCAATAAATACGTTTTTCCTCAGAATTCCGCCATTTAATCTTTGCTGATGCCACAACTTAAATAGCTTAAGGCCAAACCCCCGACAGATGTTGGGAAATAAATCCATTTTTTGTGTGTTCCGTTGTCTGCCAAATCTGTTTCGATTTGCGGAGACAGCCAACGAAGACCAGAAAGCGCTCGAGTGTCCCGCCGCCATTAAGCATACGCAGTGTGTGCGCGCGCCTTGCCAATTAAGACAGACCATTGAGTCATCAGCTGAGTAAATCTGGAAAAAGAATAAAGGCCACATGGCCCCACATTGCGGAAGACCCAAGACCCAGTCCAAGCAGGGGGCTGGTGCTGCAAAGTGGGGGGCGTGGCTGTGGCAGTGGCATATCGCGCGGTGCACACGGCGAGACACGCGTCTCAGATGTTTTATGCTCATTGCACAGGTAAATGGCCGAAACGAGGCGACAGCGACAGTCCAACTCCGTGCTGGACTGGACTGCACTGGACCATTGTTTGTGTCCATGTCCATGGACATGTACAGGTTGCAGTGTGCCACATTTCGCAAAAGCGGCAAAAACAGGAACGGCAACGGCAACAGCAACGGCAACGGCAACAGCAACAATGGGCCACAAATATTTGCCAACGTGACCGTGAACTGGCATAATGTGGCACGCGATGCTCATGCCGCGACACGTGCCGCTGGAGTTGAGTTCGCTCCCCTTCCCGCCTCCCAGCTCCCCCTTGGAAACACTTCACTTTCCATGCAGATTTGCAAAAGGATTTACACGCATTCTCACACCCTTCGTCGGCAGCTGTGGTTGCTGCAATAAAATCGGCAATTAATATTTGAGTAACTTCTGTTTGGGGGTTCCCGCACGCACTTTGCTTTGCAAAATTTATGATGAAAGCCTTTCAATTTTCATAAATTCAAAGCCCAGGCGGGGTCCGGACAACTTCTAGCCTGAGCCTTGGCCCAAAGATCAACCGAGATTTACGCAGTTAGGCTGCAAAATTTATGAGCTCAGCTGAGCCTTTGGCCCGTAGTTGATGACTATGTTACTTTTATCTGACCAGAAATTAACTTTTCGGTCTTAGGCCTGGCTTGGCTGTGTTGTTGGCCATAAATTTGCCCCGCTGAATGTGCTAATAACAGCCGAGCTTGGCCAAAAGGGAAAGCGAAGAGGCAGAGAGGAAGTGGAAACCGTTGAAGTTTGTCCGCTAAGTTATGGCCATGACTTTTGGCCCAGGCCTGGGAAAATTACGTTTTGCCTGCCGTCTCGTCACTCTCGGGGCATAATTGGCATTTTCATTATCTGTGCGCCACAATGCAATGGATCCCGTAATCTAGACACTTTTCACACGTTTAAGCCCACTTTAAATGCATCTATTTATATTCATGACAATTCGCTTTGTTGTTTGTTATTTGTTATTTGTGATTGTTGCTGATTTCATTTCACATTCCCGAAATAGCGCAAAAAATACATAACATACTTGTACCCTGGAATTAAATATTAGAAGGTTGCAAAGGCTTTGTTAAAAAATATAAATATATAATTGGAATATTATTTTTAAATCAATTACTTATTGTTATCTATGCTTTTAGCATGTATCGCTCTTTCAGTGGTGTTTCTATTTAATCAAAATATTATATTAATAGGTATTTTTTAGTTTCAAACATTTAACATAAAACCACTTTGTAATTACTTTAATTTATTTAATAATTCCTAACAATGAGTATCTCGTAGCTAAAACCCTCAATTTTAAACAATTTTGCAGTTGCTTTTATTGTGCACTCGTATGTATTTTTTTACGACCAAGTATTCCAACTCAATTTATTCATTTTTATTGCGGTTTGCTGTTGCCGATTTGTTCATTATGAGTATTACTAACTCGTTTGGTATGCAAAAAGTCGAAGCAAGAAAAAAATGATAATTTGTTTTGTAGTTTGTATACAAATTCCTGATATTGGTATGGCTTATTGTTCTGCCCCGAGTGTGGTGTGTGTTTGTTTGTTTTTTATGTGGGCGTGCCGGTTTTTATTTAACCAGCCGGCTCACAAAAGCCAATCCTCTCTCGTTCTGGCCAAGTTGGTAGTTGGCTGGCAGCAGCGCTACGTGCCAAGTATGTGTCATGTTCTTAATGGAGAGCCAAGCCGGGCTTGTGACTGACTGACTGACTGACTGAATGGCTGACTAGCTGCAGTTAAGATCTGGCTACAATTTATTATAGAATTAACCTTCAACTTTCAAATGCCGCTGCTGCTGGTGCAGCTGGCTTGGCTTAATGTCGAACAACACACACCGAACAGCGAACAACAAACATCGAACAACCAAAAACGTGCATTTAAAAGACCTTGAATCGCTGGCAGCCGAGGGAAAAACAAACTGTGAGAAAAACTCGTTGCAGTCTTTGCAGTTCATTGACACAATTTTCATGTTTTGTGTGTGTGTATTTTGAACTTTTATTAAAACAAGTTGCGGCCAGAGACACAACGCTTTTTGCCCACATTGCCAATACACCGAATGTGTGTGTTTGCAATGAGAATTTCCACGCGCCGTGTGTGTCCAATCTCTTGCACATATTACACAATTTTTTCGATTGTTTATGTAGGCGCCAGGAGCCGGGAGCCGGGAGATGGGTGATGGGAGATGGGAGATGGGAAAGACCATGCAGGCAGACGCAAACCTGGCCATGATTTATGGCATTTTACGGGGGTACTTTAGCATTTTCACAGTCCATTTGGCTAATTGCTGGCAGTTTCGGCCGCCGGGCTCGTATGCAAACGAATACGAATTTTTATAAAAGCTTCAGCTTAATTCTGGGAAGTTTTTTCCCATCTATTAGGGGTATACATATCCATAGTGTGTAGTACAGCCACTTGAGTTGATCCATTCCCCATGCCATGTCGGACTATAGCCACTCGTGTGGCTCTGCTTATTTTCACATTGTAAAGCGATTACGAATCGAATTATGAGCTTGACATGCAGACAAATCCCTCAACATGACACAAAACAGACGAAAAAAAAAAAACAGAGAGATGGCCCTGAATACTGGAGACCCAGACATGGTCTGGCTTTGTTTTGTGGGCTTCGAGTGTCTATGGCTCCCTACTATGTTTTACTCCGCACTCTCTGGCATTTTAATTATAGGCCAAGCCTGGAAAAGCTCGGCCCTGGCAACGACGACTACATTTATGATTGTTGCCAGTCAGCCAACTTCGTCCACCTGTGCCGTGTGGACAGGCTGCCTGGCTGGCTGGCTGACTGACAACAATGAACTCGGAGATTAGTGACGAAGGCAGGGGTAGTTAATTAATATGACATGGCCTGGCATGGAATCAAAGGCAGAGCCAAAAAAATGCCAAGTATTTAATGATGATGTTGTGCCTGGCCCGACCCGGCCTGTCCCCCATAATTAGCCAATTAAACCTGGCTTCCCGTTTTCTCTACTCCATATATCTCTCTACACTCTCCCGGAGCTTCGTTTTGCTTTCGTTTGATGTATGCAAATGACTTTTGATGTCATTGAGCCTTTGGCACAGTTTTGGTTTCTCCGTTGTCAGTCTGGCTGCATTTCTGCTCCAGTAAGCAAGTTAGGCAGAACACGAGATTCCATGAGAGATCTTGCGGCACTTGAAAGGGAAACGTCGACGGGCCGCCAGCGGAATTTATTATTTTTTTATTACATCGATGGGACCGCGTCGAGATTTACGATGTGCGACAGTGACAGATTCTTGTCGCGATTTCGGTGTGATGTAAATTACGAGCGGCGTAATTTTAATTGGCAGCGAATTCTTTGGGAATTGTAGTCGGTTTTTTGTTGGGTTACGCACTGTGGAAAAATATAGGTAACGTCTAGCTCTTTTGTAGAACCTTTTAATAGAGAATGTTGTTTAAACAAAATGTATACTTTTTAATTTGATGAGTACTGTCGAAAAATCCATAAGTTGCTGATTTATATCCGGCTCGAAAGACTAAAATATTGTGTAGTCGAAACTGAACACATGCTTTTAAGATAATAATTTCTTGTATTCTTCTATGTATTTTTGATAAGTGTTCTTAATTTTTTTGGGTTTGCCTCAGTGTGGCTTGACCTCAGACATTCCAAGCAAACCCCTTTTCTGGTGGCCTGCCGGCGCATATATTTTGTTTTCATTTTCATTTCGATTCCGTTTGACACTTTAAGCGGGTTAATAAATTTTATAGCGTTTCCAGCGAAGAGCGCGTGCCAAAGCGATAGCCGTGAGCTCATTATCTCGTTTGCCATATATTTCCAGGCCCAGGCGCTATATATTTAGCTTTAAAAGAGGCTTGGCTTGCCGCAAATCTCATTTGGGCTTAATTTACCCAAATCCTGAGATTGAGGCTGAGGCTGAGACGAAGACGCATGCTGAGGACTGGGACACACCTTTTCGTGTTGGCAGACGCACCTTTTCGCTAAGCTCGCCAGGATGGGTTGGGATATTATGCCTTGGGAAGTCAGCTCTCTAAATCAACAGCAGCCGTAAGTTGATATGAGCGAATGTGACACCAGCGACCCCGGGGGTTAGGTTCGGTTTGGTCTTACTGGCTTGCCTGAGGGTTCGACGAGGACGAGGGTCGTCCTGCCGCCGAAACTTCAACTCAAACAGGGCGAAAAGGCCAAGGTGCGATCACGTGTGGTCGGGGATGGGGATGGTAGAAGATGCTCGGATTGCGTATGTCGGGGCACTTCAAAGGCTCACCCCCGGAAACTAATGATAGACAAAAGGGCTGCGGAGCCCAAACAAGTGGTGTTGGCTTTTGCTCGCAGGCAAGTGCGCTTGCCAGATGGGATTAAAATTACCAAAGGACCAACGCGCGGGCGGAGGCAGACTCCTTGCTGGCTCTGGCTGGCAGACAAAGCTGCTTAATGATAGCAGCGAACCCGGGCTTTGGCTTCCTCGTCTCTGGCTTTAGTTTTTGGCTTTGCCTCTGGCTTCACCTCCCGACTCCTGTCCTGTCCTCGATGTCATGTTCAAAATCATTAAAGTGGATTTTTCACCAAACTAACCATACGGAATGGGATGCGACTCCTCTGCTCCTTGACTACTTCCCCGGTTTTGGTTTCATTTGAGCTGGCAAAGCCAATTTATGAAATGCCACTGACAAGAGTCGGGAGTCTTCGGAATAAGTCCGCCCTCGAGTTGTAAATAATTTTAGTTTCTTTAATGTAATTGTTCTTGAGGAGTTTTCAAAGGGGGATTCACTTGTTCTTACCTTACATCAGAGTTAATGGAATTAGGTGTTAATTTTGAGAAGAGTTTTTGTTACTAAAATATCTATGAATGCTGGATAAGCATTAATTACTATTTTATAGGGTTTAAAGGCATTTTAAACCAAATAATCTATTTGGGTAAATATTTTCTATTTGCATTTATCTATTATTTATTTCCCTGGGCCATCGGCTTTGATTTATTATTTATTGCAAACTCTCTACTTGTTAATAAATCTCTGTCATAGTTTTCCCCATCTCCACCCCCTTAAAAATCACAAATGATGCAATCAAAATATTTGCAATAATTACATTACTGACAGCACTATGGCTCCGGGTCGGCGATTATCAGGGGATATGTGTTAGTGCTCATATTCGATCGGGTTGATATTGGGAATCGAATCAGCATTTGGGATTCGGCACTTGATTGATGCCGTTCGACCCGCACAGACTGCAATTAGTTGTTAATTCATTTGCCGGACAAATTGCGAGCGTCTAAATTTGATTTAGTTTATTATTGCTTTTTTAGTACGCCGCATAGGGGATTACGGGAGTTGTCTAATTGTTGTTATTATTATTATGCTGACCATTTAATGTTTAATGGGGCGGCTAGCGAAATAAATAAATAGAATCGCACTGGGCGATAGGGAACTTTTATGGAGCCATAAAAGGAAATTTGGCCCAGCAAATTGCAGGAAGTAAATCAACGTTTGGCTGCTGCTGCCCCCGGAGTTGCGACAAATTGCAGTTTCATGTTTTTCTTATTCTTATGCTTTTTTTGTGTATTTTTGGCTGGAGCAAGTGCACGAGGAGCGGGCCAATCACGGAGTAATGCCCAAGTTTTATGAGCATTTAAAGCGCCAAATAAAACGCTACCAAAATCACATCAAGCGGCGAAGACGCAGAAAGTTGCCAGAGCCAAGTTGAGCGTAAAAACTTGTCAATAGATGCAACTGTCTCCCTCTGATGCTGTCGCTCTCTCTCTTTCTATTATCCTTTTGTCGTTCAGGAGATGCACTCAGAGAAAGTATAGAATTTTTGGCATTCAATTTTAAGATTTCTTAGTTTATTTAGAGTATTTTAAGGATTTCTTTTTGTTAATGATTATAGTTCTTGGTTACTATTTTATTAATACATTAGATCCAATCAATATATATTATTCTAAATATATAAGTTGATAAAAAAATATTAAGGAGTCCAGAATAGTTTTATTAACATTTTTTTAGAGCCTTAAATAATTTTCAATACATTGCAGTGCTCAGAATATTTGTATTTAAAATTTTGTAAAGGCTCTCTCTTTAAGGTCTTTAACTTTTACATCTCCTAGCTTACATTTTCAGGCTCCATTTTAATTATTTTAGTAAATCTAAATATTTAATTAAATTTAAACAAAGTTCTCCCCGTGTAGTGAAGTTTCGGCACGTGAGCAATTTTCGAAGGCAACATTTATTAGAGCATGGCACTCACACACACTTGCAGGCTGCAATGTAAATTTAGAAAATTGAAATGGCGCATTGCGTCCTGCACGACGGGTGTGTGTTGGTGCTAGAGCGAGAGTGTGTGAGCTTCAAGTACTCCCCAGTGGCTGCTTGTGGGCGGTGCAGTTTGGGGGCGTGGCCCAAATACAATCACACTAAAAGGTGTTACACCGCAAAATGCAAACGCTTTTATGACACAGTCACCGGAGCTCGGCTCGGCTCGAAGGCATTTCTTTTCCTTTAACTAGTGTCAAATGTTACCCGGCCCCCAATGGCATTTCCCTGGCACTTCCCTGGCACTTTCTTCCGATTTTCCCTCGCTTTTTCCTCGGATTTCGCCCCGCTTTTTTCTCCGGCGGCTAACCTCCGACGCAGGCCGCACTTTGAGAGTCATTCCAGGTTCGCCCCATTTGTCAGGCGCACACTCCTCTTTTATGGTCCATAAGATGTGCATATATGTATGAGTACCCAGGAATGTGGCTGAGTGCGAGTGTGTGCGAGTGTGAGGGGTGTGTGTGCTGGTGTATTTTTTTCTGCTTTGTATTACTTTGCGGGTGTGCGTGTAAGTATTATGCGTGCTCAGACCGCGCACTTTTAGTTTACAAGAAATACACGAAGCACAATTTGATTTTCGCCAGAAAACTATAAAAAAACGAAAGTCTAAAAAAAGGAAAATTGTTACAAAAGAAAGTAACGAATTTTGGTTGCCCTGTTTATAAATATTCTTGGTAATAGGTATACCAGATCTATAAGTAATTACATACAGTCAAAAGAAACGAAGGATTTAATTAGTTAATAATAGAGAATTATTATAAAATCTTGTCTCATTAATAATAATTCCAAACAGAACATATTGGTAATAGACTTTCCAAATAATAATCCATTTTTTAAAGGAACCCTAATAGGCTAAATGGCTCTTATCCTAATCCAAGTCGTTACCTTTTTATCCAGGTACGCTCCCCCGAAAAAAAAAATGTTCATAAAATCGGTAATGCTGTTCAAAGAGCATAACAAAGAAGACAATTCCTGCCGGGGTCGTATAGTGAGCTGAGTTTACGAGACTGTGAGTCTGGCAGACGACCTCCCCGCCCCACTGTCAGTTCCCAAAAATTATGTTTGCCGGCACAAATTATACGAGCTTGCTGTCCGCTGTTACTGTTGCTGATGCTCCGGGATGCTTTTCTTCAGTTTTTCCCCTCGATTTTCCGGCTTCCCCTTAGCCATTTGGCATATTCAAATTGGCAACAATGTTGCCCCTCAAGTAACAACAATAACAATATGCAATGCGTTCCGCTGTTGTCAAGTTTTGTGCTTGAAATTCCCTCTTTTTGCTTAGAGTGTGTTTTTGTTTTTTTTTTCCTGTTTTTCATAAAATTTGTATGCAATTTTATGAGTTTGTACTTTTTACATGCGACGCGATGCGTTTGGCATTCTCGTTGCGGTTATTCCAGCGACGTGTTTACGCATAAAAATTTTTCACTTATTTTGGCAGGGGGAATTCGGCCCCTTAAAGTCGTAAAATTCGCGTTTTCTGCGGTTAGGTGGGAAGTGCCATAGAGCGGCCACAAAAATTGGTGAAAGTGCAGCTCAAGTCTTGGCGGGAAATTCCCAGCAAAATGTTTTAGGTGCTCTTAGTTTTACGCCCTCCTCTGGTTGGGGTTAGCAACCCTTCTTGTAGGGGGCTATGGCGTCGTCGTAAATAAACAGCAACCCCCGAGAGCCGGTCAATTGAGTAGGCCGCTGTTTGTGCTCGGTAATGGCCATGTTTTCGCCTTTCGCCTCCCCCTGCGGCTCACTGCTTTCCGTTTTCCGTTTTCCCTGCCTGTTAGTGGCATATAAACTGGGTTTTAATTTTCTAATTACACACGGCAAACAAATGAAAATTTATTGTCGGCGGGCAGGGTGTGCCGCCGCTCAGCCCACTCTCCCACCCCTCCTGGAAACAACATTTATGCAAAGTCTGTGTCTGCCGTGTCTCACCTTTCCCCGTTATCTCTCGGGGGTGTGTGTGCGTGCAACAACCCCCTAACGGACGCCACCCCCCGCCAGCTGCTACTGCTTTGAGCTTTTTTATGTGCCAAGGTAAGGGCTCAAAAAACCAGGCGAAATTTATATATATTGTAATAATAAAATAAAACGCCGTGCAAACAAATCGTAAAAGTTCACATATCCCCACCAATTGGGGGGTTATGGCCGTTCCTGATGTGCGTTTTTAATTTAACATTTTTGTGTCGGGGCTCCGCAACCCCAAAATGCAGCAGTTTGCCTTGCGGGGGTGGATGCCACTAGCTGGGGACCCATGTGGGAAAATGTCTCCTTATGGTTTTCGCTTTTCCTCCTCTGTTTTTTTTTTTGTCTTTTATTTCATTACATTTGCCGGGTGAATTTTATAGGGTATCCCTCAGGAAGAATAAGCGTATATGCTTAAGCTAAAGAATAAAAATGGGAGAGCCTCTTTGAGACACGGGGAAATCAATAAAGTTGCATGCAAACTACAGGATATTCCCCGATCGGTTACTAGACTTATGCTTGGCATCGCCGTTTCTTTTTATCTGCGTTGGCAGTCATATTCCCGTTAGAGCCTGTTACTGGCGTATACGAGTCCTCTGGGAGGACGCGTGACCTCCCCGCCCACTCGCTTACACTTACACTTACACTTCTTACACGTCTCCCCTCGCTTTTCCTTTCCGTACTCATTTTCTTGTGCCTGGCTTTCTTTTTTTTCCTTTTATATACATTTCTTTTTGCATGTCCTGGCTGTTTTTATTTTACGGTTAAGTAAAAACATGCCACAACACATGGGCCGAGCGAGGGAAAAGCGTGACCTTAGAGATTTGTATTTCGAATATTTTCATGTGCAAGTCCAGCCGGGGACTTAATTTATATGTGCCGCACTATAAACGAGAGACCCCGGCTCCGTTCGAGGCTAATTTAGTCATATTTCCATTTTTTCCCCGCTTCCTTTTTTCCTGTCCTGTTACGAGTATTTTTTGTGTGTGCGGCATGCATCAGGGCGCACATTATGGCGGCGTCTCGCACTTTTCACGCTACACTGGGCACGTTCCCTGCCAGGATATATAGTTGTCCTTATTTTATTTGCATGTGTATCTGTGTATCTGTCTGTGCTCGCGCCGGCGGTCCCTCGTGGTCCCTTGTGGCTTTCAATGCGACAAAGTAGACACATCGGGCCAGAGGCGAGTGAGTGCTCAGCGCTAGCTGACTTGGCCATAAAACACCAAGTCCTTTGGCCTTCAGTAATTTTCTTGTCTTGCCCATAAATATATTGCTGTCGCTGTCAGTAGTGCGCCCATTTTAGGTTTGTTGCCCAAACGTGATTTTATTAAAAAGTTGTAAATTCCCCGACCCCTTTTAGGCTTTTAGAGGGAGGGTGAGGGTTATGTTCCGAGCTTTTGATGTTTGCACTGCGAAAAAATGGATATCAAATGATAGTTTCTGAAATAATTGTGCCTATTTTTAAAGCTGATAATAAGTTACACAACTTAACGTATATTCTCTTGAATTTCTCATATTTTCCCTTTCCTTTGATCTTTGATCTGCAAACTCTCTTGTTTTTCTCCGTGTGATGTATGTGTTTTTATTTCGTTTAGTCCTTCGACACTTTGGCAGCACTTGAAGCGACGTCAAAGTGCAACTCATTAGAGCTGAAGCGGCAACTTGCCTGCTAGACATGATTAAGTGCAATGAAATGGGTAAATGATGCTCTTTCCTGCCTCATCGTCCCTTCTTCCCTTCCCCCACAAAGCCAACACACACACTCGGAGGGGCAAAAAAAAAAAAGAAAAGGAGACAAAGCAGCGTGCTAAAGTGTCAACAGAGTCCTAAAGTGTCATTGTGTGTAGGTGTTGGCTCCTGCTTATCTCCTTGCAGTTGTCAGATGAGCCTGTGTATCTCCGTGCGGGAGTGTGTGCGAGTGTCGCTCTCAAGTTCCTGCGAAAAGCACTCAATTAAAAACATCAAATGCTTTTCTTTAGCTGCAAACACTCGAGTCCTGGGGCGCAGATCAAGGATGAAATTAAGGAGCTGAACAGGCCACATCACACACATTATCACGCCGCCACTTCGCCTTTTATCTGCGGCTTGTCTTCTTTTTATTTAATTTTTTTTTCTGTTGCTTGTGGCGCAACGCATTTTTATGAAATACCAAACCCTGACAGGGAATATGAGGAAATAACGGTATGGCATTCTCTCAGAAAGGTTATTAAAGCTGGAATAGTACTCTTTTCGACTTAAGACTTCAATTTGTAATAAAAATGTATATCTCAGTATGTCATTGAAATATCTCTGTCACATTTTGAGTGATTAATGGACTTAAAGCCATTTACTTGACACCTTCACCCCCATAATTCTTACAAGTGAAGGGTATATTTTATTTCCTAAATATTGCCAGTCAATTAACAACTTAATTTCCTTATTTTAATGGCATTTTAACACGCTACCATTTGGAGTTTCATTTCATTTTCAATTTTAACCAACAAAAGCAAGCAAAGCTAATGCCAAAGTCGGTGAACCTTTCCGTTGGTTCCGTTGGAATATGGAAGCTAGCCCTTTGGCGCGTGGTCTTTGTTTAACTTGCTGCGGTGGCACTGCGGTGCCCGAGTCGCCGATCACGTGTTAGCACCCTTTGGGGGACCAACCCCTGTACCTGGCACATCCACTCCCTCACCCTTTATGCCCTTTTTCTGTTCCTGTTCCTGGTCCTGCTCCGGACCCTGTTGGCAGCAGTAAAATTGCTTGCGGTTAATTGTTTTTCACGCGAAAAACTTCAATAATGCAGATATTGGCTGGCTGTTAGCCGGGCTGAGTCCGGGTTGCGACGCCGGCGGGCGCCAGGCTTGGCTTGCCGCATTGTTGCAATTTATGATGTTGCATGCACTTTCCCCACCCGCCATCCGTTTTTTTTCCTGCCCGCCGCTCTGCTTTGATGGTAAACACGAAAAGCTGGGCCAATCGAATCAAAAATGCCGACAAAAGGAGTGCCAGGGAGGCGAGAGGCGAGAGAGGAAATCCAATAAGCATTTTCATTTGTCAAGCGGCGACCAAGCGGCGTATACGCAATTTGTCGAGCATTTTGTTAGCACCGGCACCGGCACCGGCTCTCGTTCCGTTTCGGTTCAGCTCGGTTCCGATCCGATCCGAAGTTCGGTTCGCTTTGGCTGCAAATTCAATTTATTGTAAATATTTTTGCGCCAAAGGCGAAACTTGCAAATTAATTTTTTCGCTTGCCGCCCGCGGAAAATGCACAAGTGGCCAAAGAGTGTAGGGTGAAGTAGAGAGTGGAGTGGTGGAGGGAAAACATACAAATAATAGAACAGAAAATAAAATAAAATAAAATCCAATAAAAAAGGCAACAAGGAATCCGGCAAGAAAACGAAAGAAGGCGAAAAAAGCAGCGCAACTTTATCACAACAAAGGCGGGGGGAAAAAAAAAGCAAGCACAGCTGTGAGCAAAAAAGGAAAACTCGAGGAAAACGAGCGCGAAAACGAAAACTCTATTACAGCCACAGTTGTTGCTTTTCCGCTTTGTGTGTGTGTGTGTGTCCTGGGAGGGGTGTCCTGCAGGCTTTTCTGCTGCTCAAGTAATGAGAAACGCCAACAGGCTCGCAAGGGGAAAAGCAGACGACAGCCAAGGATATAGGGATGGGATATCCTTCGTGGGCCGTAAGTTCCTGCAATATTTATTAAAGTCGAAAATTATGAAGCCCGAGTGCAAATAAAGTCGAGGTTCGACCCTCAACTCAATTACATCGCCAATGATGTGCGACGAGTCCTGGGCGAGACGCTGTCCATTTCGATGTCCACCGAGCGAGCGAGCGAGCTCTCTGTGTTTGTTTTCCTCTCGTTTTTTGGGGTCGTGTTTTCCTTGTGATTGTTTTCCTTGATGTCCCCGGGTTTGTCTTTATTTCGGTTTTCTTTTTTTTTGTGTTTGGGGCTCTCCTCTCAGTAATCAAATCGAGCAACCAAAGGGACTTGCTCAATATTTTGATTGTTTTCCCTTTTGCACAAATTAATGGCCCGCAAGGCATTCAATTAGTCAAGCAATCTTCTATATTTTCCATTGCTATTTCATAATATTTATTGATGAAATTGTTTTTTGGGCATTGCACAGGGAAAAAAGCTACCAGGATATTCTACTATTTATCAAGAAAATATACCTTGCTTTGGTTTCTTAAAGTAAATTCTTTGATTCAATTATTTATCCCTTTTGGAAACTAATCCAATTGTTTTCCTTTCTTTACAGGTTAGTACCGAGTTTCTAAGCCAAGGAGTTTCGCCTTTGAAGTCCTGTTAAGTATGCTTTAAACACTTCTCCATCGGGAGTCAATGCATTGTCCTGGCTGACGGCGGCTGGTGGCTGGCTAAAATGCAAATTTCTTGGCCAAACAACAACATGTGCTGCCGCTGCTCCGTCGTGGGGGAAATGCATTCATGGGACCACAAGGCAACTGAGCCAAAGCCGGCAAATAAACACTGTTCGCCCCGTTTTGGCACAAAGGGGCGTGCCAGTCCTTGGGGGCGGGGTGGCAATGACTAAAGACAACAAGCCACATGTCAGCCTGGCTGCAGCACGAGGCAGAAAAACCCAGCGAAATGGGGGTGTGACCGGGACCAGAGCCAGAGCCAGAGCCAGACCAGACCAACCCAGACCATTTCAGAGCAACCCATACCATCCAGACCCTGGGGCACTCCCCAATCAACAATCGACGTCATCAACTGCAAGGCTGGACACACACACACACACACTCAGAGATAGGGAGAGACAGCACGCGATACTGTGGTTTGTCATTGCCGGGATGACGACGTCATGATAGTGGCCCGGAATATGGATGAGTTCAGCTGGAGTGCGGAGTCCCGAGTCCGGGGTCTCAATGCCCTCCGGCGTTGTTGCCTTAGAAAGTTCATTGTCTTGCTTACAAAATGGAAAGTGGTTTGGGGGGAGGCGGTTTTCATGGCGATGGCGATGGCTTAAAGCTTAAAGAGGGGTGCAAATTGCAAATTGCATGCAAAACCTGAGACTGCATTAGTCTCGCCGCCTGCAGCCATATGCTCTGCATCTCTCTGTGTCCCTGTATCTCTGTGGATCCTGTGGATCCTGCGAAGGGGTCCCAGTCCACGGACTGCAGCGGCCTAACCTCATTTCACAGTGAAAAGAAGTTGAGGCTGCACATTGTAAGCCGCCTGCAGACAATTGAATTTTAATTTGTATAACTTTAGTGCCAGTGCCAGACGGGGTGTGAGTCCTTTCTCCCTTTTCCTTCCCTTGTTGGCGCCGCCTTTAAAGCCCTTCCCTTCCATTGAAGCGTTGCCGGCGGCCATGCAATGGAATATTTTACATATTTCATGCGACGAAGGGTCGGTCCTGAGCCCAGTTCCCCCCTTAATGGAGTCATAGAGTCATGCAGGCTCTCTTTAGGCGCCTGCCACTAAATCCTTTTTGTTTTAGTTGCCGCCTGTGTGTGTGTGTGTGTCGGCAAAACAATTTGCAAATTGCTGGCCAAAAAATGGCGCCACAAAGCTCACCTGAAAGCCTGGGAACCGCCTCCCCGCCACACAACACCCCGTGTGCCATCGCCATCAATTCAGGAGCAATTACAAAAGACAAACGGAGCAAGGACCCACCATATACACACTCGCACACAACCTCTCCGGTTGCACAACAACAATGGCACAACTTTAACGGCTGGTCGCCTTGATCATTATCAGGCAGGAGTCGTTGGCCAAGTGCACGACACGGGGCCAAAACCAGGACCGGGACTGGGACCGGGACCGGGAACAGGAGCATGAGCAGGCGCAGGACTCCGACGAGGACGTGACTCTTAAGTGACTGCTGTGGTGGCGTTTTGTGGCCATGTTTTGGGGTGTCAAGCTCGACTGCACAAACACAATAACATCCAACACCCAGGCCAAGATAGCGAGAGTCTGAGGAGCACATAGAGACAGAGATAGCTAGCTAGCCGGCGAAAGAGACAGCGCGAGGCACATATGCCAGTGTTGAAAACAAAAGATTTAAATCAGCTGCCAGAAGTTGGCCATAAAATAAATTTCCACTAACTATTGAACCTGGGAAAAGGAAAAAGATATAAAACTGCAGAAGGAAAAATTATTTCAGTAGGAAAAATAATGAAAAATCTTCTAGAAGTTTGGAATTTAAAAGAAAATATTTCAATGAAATTAAGTATACTCTTATCTTTTCAAAGTTTATAATAATATAATTTAAGAAGCATTAGAAACTTCCTGTTCTAAAAGGTGAATGTAATTATCCGGCTCGAAGGACCACATGTTAGCGCTGTTTTGACTAAGGCCTAGGCGGTACAAGCTGCACACTTCCTTTTTTTACTTTCCTTACTGTCCTTACAATCTAATAACCCTTATCCATCCCAGCATGTAGTCTTTCTTGCTTTCGTATAACGTTAAGCCCTCAAAAAAGGACTAATATGACAGCCCTGCTCATATGCAACAACATTGGCAACACCTGCCAGGCCACACACACACTCCCACTCCGCCCTAAACAAATACAGAAAACGAACAAAAAGGCAGGCTTAGTAAAAAAAAGGAGTTTGTGCAACTGAAAGAGCGGGCAAAGTTTAGTGCTTTTCATAAACTAGTTGCCGGAGGAGGGAAAAGCGCTGAGCGCCGAACACAGGACAGAGTCGAGCTTCCTTTTATTTTCGAATTTAGTGCCGCTGCGGCCGTTGGCCCGTCTCCTATTATTACTGCTATTATTATTATTATTTTCGAGCCCAGTTGTTGTTGTTGCTGTGGCTCCTGGCACAGGAAACGTGCGACGTCATGTAGGCGCGCCAGTCAGACGCCTGAAAGTATGCCTCAGCGTTTAGTGGCAATATCAGCAAAAACACGCGACGAGGGAAAAAAGCGCGAGCTCCGTGCAGAGGCAGAAAAAATAGGGGTGAGGGGGTGCCACCAGGGGGGTCGGCTGCAAGGACCCGTAGGCCTGGCGTCGTCCTGCTGCCATTGCATGTTGTCGCAGGCCTTTCTGCCTGCCTCGCTTCCACCTTTTCCCTCTTTTTTTTTACTTTTCGACCAAAAGTAAACAAAAGAAAAGCGAATTTTTCGTTGGCCGCAAAAAACTTTCGTTAACACGAGAAATTGCATGCAACAAAGAGGGTAGAGAGTAGTTGGCTGTAACCGAGGGCGTCTCGAGAGGGTGCCACTTTTTTTCTCGCTCGGCTCTCCGCTGTTTTGGTTTTAGTTTTAGTTGCCACCCGGCTGAAGGTTATTGTGGCAAATTGAGTTTTTGCATGAAACTTTAAGCGGCTTAAAGATTAGACAGGCAAAAACCCCTTATATGGCGAGTTTTGCAAACGGAATGAAGTTTCTCCAAGAAATTGCCACTAAAGAGTTTTCCTCAGCTAAGCTTTGCTTCTGCTTCTTCATCTGCCAGCTGAGCTGGAGTCCTCTTTCTTATTTATAATTATTATGCAGGCTGAATACGAAAACAGGACGAAAGCTGGAGTCAGCAGAGACCAACGAAGGACTTGACACTCTGCAGGAGTTTTCGGCTAATACGGGGATGAGTGTATTTTTTATAATATTTACATTACAATGCCGAATGTCGTATAATTTGTAGAACAAGGAACAGCACTTGCAGATATTTAAAAGGTTTATCTAAAGCGCAATATTGTACTGTGACATTTGCTTTTCTTTTTGATTAATAATTCTAAATTCTTCCCGCGATATATTTTTGTATTTTTTAATTAAAAAAGAATTTATATAAATGATAAAGAATAGTCTTCAGATTATAATTGTCTTGCAAATAAGGATAATTATAACTATAATAATTCTTTGTCAAACATATTTTGTATAATATCTATTAGGAATTCTATAAATTCAAATTAGAATCTTTGTATTCATAATTTAATTTTTTTTTAAACTAAAGAACATCCTCTGGCTAGTGTAGAATCATTTCATCTCCCTTTTATCTTGTTGTTTTTCTTTTTTTTTGTGGGTGAATTTTTGGTGTTTCCCTTCTGTGGCTTGCTCATTATCATTCCTTTTGGCCAACAACGACGGCGACGAGTCCTTCTAGGGCTTTCACTCGGTGCTATAACAGCTGCATAAATATTTTCTCTCAGCCATTTGGCTTTTATTGGATGCCTCTCATTCCGCTTTATCTCCGTCAGTGCTTTTCGCTGCAGAGATGGAAGTGCATTGGCCAATTGTAATTCAAGTCGCATAATTTTTCGGCTTATTAAATATGGTAATGCCGCATTGCCGGCCGAAACACCTGCCAGTCGCCGTCGCCGCAGTCATTTTGTGTTAATAGTCAATGGCTGCTCACTGGGGAACTTGGCCCAAAAGCGGATGCTCTAATGAGTCATGTGCCACACACAGCCCGTCTATCTCCATCGTGTGTGTGAGTGCATGGCGTCAGAAATTCATTAAAGCCATGATTGTAATTTATTCTAATGGCATTTCGGTGTGCATTGCTCGTGCAAACGGCTGGCTGGCTGCTGGCTGCTGGCTGGCTGGCCAAAAGGTTACGCAACCCGCCGTCAACCTCGCAAAATGTTGGCCAAAAAGAACATTTTGCCGCCGCTGCCGGTGCTGCTGTTGCACTGTGAAGTCGTTATGGTCAGGTCCAGCATTCGTTTTGATTGACGGCCCAGCCGGAGAGCCAGTTAGCCAGCTAGCTCCAGCTGCACCACCAGTGTATGCCACATAAGATGCCAGCTCGTTTTGTGCACGGAGAATAATTTAAATTTGGTTTGGTAAAAAATACAAACTGGCAACGAAAACTGATAAAGAGATCTGATATCTTATAAAACTATTGGCAGGTGATTTATGTTTGGCATTAGTGGGGATTAAATTATAATAAAATCATTATTAACCCTGTAAAGTTAACTAATGCTGTGGATGTCTAAGCAATGTCTTTAAAAATAAAAAAATTCATTAATATTTTTCAGAATTTGTATTCTTTATTCTTTTAAAATAATCTTAGTTATCGTTTTCCAACTGAATAGATGAATAAATTTAATGTCAAATAAGAATGTGATATCTTCACATATCCGTATAAAAAATATCACTTTTTGAAGGCTAAAATATACCTTTGTTATTAAATATAAACCTTAAAAAATGGTTATAGTTATACTAATTATTATCTTACGTTAACCACATTAAGTTCTGCAATGGACTTATTATTTAGTAACTCGAAAAACACCCCCATTCTTACTCAATTTCATTGACATTTTCTCGCAGTGCTTGAGTGTGGGCCCACATTTTCGGGTCAACCCTCGTTCTTTGTCATCATCATCTGCCGTGTACTCTCTGCTTAATTAGCGGTCTTGAGCTTTGACTTGGGAATTTCTCACGAGCATGCGAGAAGCGTATTTGAGTCTAAAAGTAAAAACAAAGTAAAAATAAACGCATACGGGACTGAAAACTGGTTAGTCGAATGAACTGATTTATCAGCTTTTGCCTCTTTTTATATTTTTGTATTCTGTTACTCCTATAAATATAAACAGCGTCATGCCTGGTCGTAGTAAATCGATTGCAAAGTTAATTCAATTTTATATATACAAAGCCAAGCAGATATCACATGGGCATATATATACAGATATATATATGACAAGACAAGTTGCAGCAGTTTGTTGCCAGTTGAGTTGAGAGTTTCTGGTGGCCAGTTTTCGGCTTTTTGGCGCGCTCCGAGATGCCGAAACAAGTTTTTTGTTTATAAACAGATTTCGTCGTGCCGTCAGTTTTTCTTATAAACAAAAGCCAACGGGCTGAGTCCGAGCGGAGCGTCGGACGCTTCGCAAACAAATGACATAATTTGATATTCAAATTCCAGCACAAACAAATTTTAATTTGAAAAGAAAACGAAATTGAATTTCAATTTCAACTACCTGCCTCCGTCTGACTGACTGACTGACTGACTGTCGCCTCGCCTTCGAAATATGCTAATAACGCGAAATGTTTTTCGTTGGCCGTTGGCTGATATCATGATGGTATTCTCGCTGCCATCTCTCCGCTGCGTTATATAATTCATTCGGCTTGGTATGCATATTATTTTTGATAAACTGGCAAACTGGTTTATGAATGGCTTTAACTGTTAGACAAAGCACAAAACACATAAAGCGGGGAGCTGATGTCATCGGGGATCCGATCTGATGAGCAAATGCCAAGACCACAACACTGCTGGCATTCTTTAGATTATCCCGCGATTGGTCTGCTAGCTGGCTGATCGATTGCCTTGGATCACTATCGGAACATGCCACCATCGGAATCGAAAGTAAAACTACATGATTCACATTGCTTAACTTGTCTATATATGTTTACCGAGATAGCGAACGAAGACTAATGATTGGTGACTGATGATGGGCAGGGATGTTTGCCAAGACGAAACACTTGAGGAGCGGCTAAGATACAAGAGGCTTCGAAATTCCGACGGTTGCCTACTCTGCTCTGGATCTGGATTATTTATTTATTTTTATCTGTTCCGCCGACACACACAATGAATCATTTAATCGATTTTTGCTTAGTTCAGATTGCAGAAAAAGCACTTGATTACAGATTACAATTTGGTATAAGTTCTTAAGGAAAAATCTCTGATTTCGAAAAGTGATTTTAATTGGTTTGTAATGGGTTCTTAACTAAGTTTTCAAATCATTTGAAATGTTTATAATAAAGGAAAATAACGAAAAAATATTTTAGGATCATTGCATAAGTTAAAAAAAATCTGAAAAATATATAAATATCTTAATTTAGATTGAGATTTGGAAACACTTGCTCTTAGTATAATTTCTTCTTCGGAAACAAAATACTTGACTAATTTATTTCGACCTACTTTTCGGGAAAGCCTTGAATTTTGTAATATTTAAGCAGCGTGATTTATTTGCTTTTACCAGAAGAAGCTATTATGACTCGAGTTTATGTAAATACAATTTTGTGTTTACAAATTAGGTTTATTCATTCATATATGACTCTATTGAAAGTCTATGTACTCCCCCAAGGTCTAGGGTATAAATGCCATTTGTTCCAAGAGAGTGCTGCTCGCTAATTAAATTTGCATAGGCAACGCGTGCGAGTAAATAATTCTCCGGTCTTGACATGTGTTTTAGCTGCTACTTCTGCGTGAGAATGTGACTGCCATCGGATGGGCTGACTCACAGTTTCCAATTGTTGATATTCCAGCTAGGTTCACACAGCAATTGGCAGCCAAGAGCAGATGATTTCGATGACTAAGTGGGGGAGATGAGACGAGACGAGACCCGGCACAGTGCACTTCCACCATGAGTCAGGGAAAAGTTCGTGGAAAACTTCTGACTAGAACTGAGAACGAGAACCAATGAATGGAATGGAGCACTTGCAATTGAGTCAGCCGCCTTGGAATTCACTTCACTACCAAATTGTATACAATAATTTTCATGCAAATTAAATGCCCGCATTGTTTTTTTAGTGCCGCTCGGCCATTAAAGAAATAATAACAGAATCTGCAAAGTTTCAACATGGTTTAATTATTTTTCTTAATTAAGCCAAAACATAAATGGTTGGGGAGAGAGTGCGGAGGAGCCTGGGCCTGCCAGCAGCTGTATTAAAAATAAACACAAATTATGAACCACCCCCAACACAGGCACACAAAAACTCACACACAGATCCAATGGCAATAAGAGGCGTCAAGAAAATGTTTAATAGGCGCGATGAAATGAAACTTAAACAAAGAATTTTACATCCAGCCGCTGGCCAAACAGCAAACACATGTTCCACAGATAGGCTACAAGTGCAGGCATATATCTTCCCTTTAGCCGAAGTTAAAAATCGTGCCCCTATACCTTTTTTAATGCAGAGGAAGAATTAAGTTAATTTTCATTAGCAATTCAGGGTTTTTTAATAAATAATAAAGCTTTGAATACATGTACAAACTCTGAGGCTATCTAAGGAACAATATAACTGAATAAAATTAATTAGAAAACTGGTTAAACTCTTAAATTCAAATTAAAAATCCCAAAATTTCTCTGTCTGCATCCCACTGACATTTACAGCTGCCTGCCTGCATTTTCTGCTGAATTTCAAGAGTTTTTTGATTAATTGCAGCAATCTTGGGGGAGAACCGCCCAGCACGACAGCCAAAAGACAGGCGACTCGTGCCCCCGAGATCCAAGTAGCAGAACCAGAGCCAGAAACAGATCCAGGGCCAAAGCCAGAGAAGCCTCCAATCGCGCGATGCTGCCCCCCACTCATTACCACTCAATCTCTTAAGCATGCCACGCTGCACGTTGCCATGTTGCCACAAGAGGCTGTTTATTTTTGAGAGCGAAAAAGCGAGGGGGAAAATTCGCTTTTTCTGCCACATTTAGCGCTGGATTTGTGGCTCAAGGTCTCGCTGTGTTTCCTGCACTGCAATTTCGGTGTCATCGCCAATGCTGCCTGCCATTTGTTGCTGGCCAAATTGCTACATAAATCCGAATTTAGGATCTCCTCTGCTCGTGGACTTGGCTTTATCTATTTTTCAGCCTGACAGCACTTGCTGCATTTAGTTTGCAGTTTTGTTTATTGATGCTGTCCAATTAGGGGGATATTTGGCACACTTGACTGGTCGGCCAAACAAATGCTAGCAATTGGTCTTGAATTAATTCTTAAAATAATTCACTTGTCAGGCGGCTCAGTGATGTGTGAATGCGCAAATCCACTCGAGCGAAGTCAACATAATTTTTTGGCAAATACATTTTTGAGAAACACTTCTCGCAAAGTGACTAATTAAGGCAGCAGCAGCTACAAAAGCAAACTCCATCGGCAAACACTAAAACAAACAATAAACGAAAACAATGAAAAGTTTTCTTATTTTCTTCGGCTGTTTGCCAACCTTGGGGCGTGCTAATAGATGGTTATAGATATGGATAAATAAATGTATATGGTTTTTTTGGGGGTCTAAGAGGAGGTACCCTAAAATAAATATGTTTGAAAATATTATCAAGCAGTAAGGAATTGTTTTTTATGGCTTAAAAAAATTAACATAAATATCTATAAATCTTTTTGAATAAACTGAAGTAACTAACCTATGATAGTTCAGCTAAAATCTATTTTTTGTTTCTTTTATTCACTTTATCAATATACCCCTGATATGCCTGGGTATCCAGAGCAATACACACATCAGCGAATATCTATATTTGGCCCGAGTGTGTGCGCCATATCAATGTGTATAAATTCTGGTTGGCTTTTGAACTCGAGTAGTTGAGTCTCAACTAAATGGCACTATGCCGCTGCTTCTTTTTCGCATAGTAAGTAAATTATTTGCGCTCATCGGCGGATAAAGATATTCGCCGAAGTCTCGCAAAATGTGCAAATTTATTTAGCCTTGATAATGCCCAAATTAAACCCGTGAAGTGGGGGGAGGGAAAATCATTTATATGGCTTGGCACATGGCATGTGGTGTGGGATATATATTCTATGGGGTCGTATCTCAAGATGAAAGGCAGCCAGCACAGCGCGGATTTAAACTGATTAATCTGCATCTATCAGATGCGAGCGACAGAGACAACTCCAAATGTGTCTCTGGGCCTCTGATGTCATTTGCAAATTCAATTTATCCCGAGTTCAAATGGAATTCATACAACCAGCGGCCGTGGACGCTCTGCACTCTTGCTCCTTGCTCCTGCGTTTTTACTACCAATTTTTATGGTTTATGCATAGTTTACTCTACGTACCAGCCCCCAAGTCCCCCCAATACCACCCCAGAACCGATCCCCTATCCCCCGGAACACCAAGAACCCCGGTTCTTTGTCTGTCACGGATTGCGGACTGCCAACTGGTTGCGACATTGTGACTCCGGCATGCTCATAAAAAGGTAATAAAATTTTTGTTTACCTTGGTAATAGGAAGTGAAAAGCACTAACACACACAAAGCCCAGGCCCGGCACACGCACACACACCCTGCCGGCTGCCATTTGAATATATCAGGGGAAACATATTCCTTTGGCATGTCCTCGGCTATATAGCCATATAGCCTTGAGTGGTTTAGTCGACTCGACAAGTTTTTGGGGCGGCAAATGTCCCAGGGATGCGAGAAGGGAGCAGCAGGTCCTTCCGAGGCCGTAAAGCAACAACAAAAAAGCCAGAAAAAACATCAGGATAATCGCAAGAAATGGAGTCGAATGTTTGGAGTCGAGTCACAGGAAATTGATTTCTTTTCGTGGTTTGGCCCCAGGACCAGCGCAGGATCTTCCTCTTTCTCGCCGTTGTCAAACAGAATTTATCGATGATTGGTTTGCTCTTTGCGCATATTTATCTCAATGCAGATTTTATCTACCCCGAACCAGGGGGAAAATGGAGTCTATAATTGCACTTGCCTGCATATAAATAAAGTCGCTTCAATGGAGATCGTAAAGTATTGCATAATAAACTTCTTACATTGATAAAATGCCCTGACTTTTGCCTTACGTTCGCAAATCATGGCGAATGTAGGAGGTATTAAAATGCCAAGGGGCCTGGAATAAAAATGTAACAACTTGGCAGGAATGCTAAGGATGATCGGAGAAATGAGAGCTCCCCTCACACTTATTGGCTTTCAATTTCCATTTTCTAAACTCCCGCCAGCCCCGCGTGGAAGCCCGAGGAAAAACTTTTGTGCCTCGCCATTCCTTGTTGATTATTGAAATCATTTTCCGGGCCGCCTTCGAGAAACTTTGCCATATTTGCTTGCTTAGGTTAGGCCTTCATTAAAAGTTTGCCCCTGGCACGACATTTGTCTCCAAGGTGTACTCTATATATAGAGGGAGATTGGGAGAGGGGGAGACCATGGTAAAATCAGGGTTGCCACCTCGCGCTTTGATTTATAGCTCTATTAAATAATTTTCCAGTTGCCGCTGCTCCACAAAAAGTTGAATGCATTGGAATTTCGACGCGTTGTGAGGTGGTTAGGGTGAGAATGGGGCGGCGACGAAGGGCTAGGACTTGTGGTGTCATTAAAATTGTGTTGCAACCAAGGTGGTAGTCTATCTCTTTCTTGCACTCTTACCATCTCTTTCTAGCCGAGGAGCTTGCATTTTATTTCGCAGTCTTGCATACTTTGGAGAACCGCTTAAATATGCATTTGTTATTGAATTTTGAGTAACAGCTGGCTGGGTTGCCTTCACACAGGCACTGAGAGAATATTTAAGGGAAATGTATTAATTTTTTAATTTATATAAAATTTAAAAATAATACTTTGAATACCTTTATAGCACTTAGCATGCTTACTAATTAAATATCGCCTTAAAAAGTGCCTAAAAGAATGCTTAGGAAAAATGTTTATGCAAATATCATAGCATAGTTTTAGTCATATTTTTACTTTATTTTAGGTCACGTAATATTTCCCAGACATCTAATGAATAGTTTGTAAACACAATTTTTCATATTTTTACCAACAAATATATTTTAAATAGACAAACATTTTTTTACAAACTACAAAAGCCTTGGGGAACCCATAAATTTATGGTTTTTTCTTCGTGTAACTCATCCATTTACCGAACCCATCTTGGTGTGTGCTTTCCCGCTCCCCGTGGTACTCGGGCTGGCATTCCGGCGGGCACTCATCCGTAACTAACACACCGTGTGTGGCATGCCACATGCACTTTCACCTTTAACTTTTGGCTGATTTCTAGTGCGGAAAGCGCTCGTCGAAGGATCTTCTCCTTCCTCTGCTAATATGTGTCTAATACAGCGTATTAATTTATTTAAATTCCACACAGACACACCCACACACACACAAGACATCCTGCGCCGGATAGCTGGCCGTGTGTGTGTGTGTGTGGGTAAGGATGTGGCACACATATGGGCACCGAAGCCATTACGACGTTCAATGACACGGCAAAGTGTGCGCCGTGGCAACTTTTTGCTTTTCCCCGGCTCCGCTTCACGGGATGCCTGACTGCTCCGGCTCCTGCTGCTCCTGAATCCGGCCCGGCTCCTGCTTTTGCTCCTGTTTCTGCTATTTCTGCCGAGAAGCTCCTGCTATCTATAGCCCGATGATTACGGCAGCCATCAGCGGGGGATCGAATGCCTGTAGTTCGCCTCCGTTGCCGCGAACCCCTTTGATTCTGCCCTGCCGCATCCTTTCGAAACGTTCTAATAGCTTCTAATGCATGTAATGTCAGTTCACGTCAGTTTCCGCCCAGCCAAACAGCCACCACAATTTCCCACTCACCTGCTCCCATTTTTTTACACCTGAGCTCGATGCTTGCCGTTTAGCGGTTGCTTTAAAAAGAGAGAAGTATTGATTTTATTTTGTGACTTCGCAAAGTATGCTAAGCTAGGGGTGTTTTGTAGGGATTTTTCAACGATTTGCTTGTATCAGGAATTTAATAAGTAAATCCAAATAATTTCTAGGCTGATCTCTGCCTAATAATATATTTATTCTCCTATTTGATGATATGATTTCATCAGCCCGACTAAGAGCTGCTGTTTAATAACAATTACCAGCCAAGTGGTCTTTAAATTTCCTTATCCGCCCATTATGAGTCTGCTGAAAATGTTTATGGAATTAAATTTAAGAGCCTGCTCGCTCACTTGAAGCTAATCCAAAATGCTTCACATGCAGATTGGCAGCACTCAAGAGCTTTCGGGCTTCAAATGGAAAATAGTTTTGGCCCGAAACTTGTGCTATCAAATGACCGCAATTCATTATTTTATCTAGTTTCTAGTTTCGCAAACTATTCAAATGTTTGTGTGGCCCTGGGAGCCCTTTGCATTATGGTAAATTGCCTTGTTTTACAATGCTTAAGTGCTCGTCGAAGGGTGGAGAGGATTATGATTCGGACGTGTGGGGATCCGAGTCCCACCATATGCTAATAGTTTTGTCACTCTTCCGAAAAAGGGACCGTCATAAAATTAGCAAAAAAAAGGGAGAAGGGAGCAGGGTTTCGGGACCAACCACTGGAAAAGTTGCAAAGTTTATGCTGTCGGCACCTTGTGCTGTTGCTGTTGGTTTTTGGTAATTTCCCGTTTTTATCTGACACACACTCGCTCGCTCGCAGGATATTAATGCAGGCTGCAGGACTGCAAGGATATCGCTGAGACCTTGTATGTGTGTGTATCTTCGTCTTTAATAAATATTTATGTGCTGTCACCGGCCCAACTCAAGCGAACCAAACCGAACCGAAGCAAACCCAGTCCCAGCCCTCTTCCTATTGCCGTTCCCCCGCCCGTCAATTTGCTTTTCTAATTTGTATACAAGGATTTCTGCCGTGGCTTTTGTCGCACTATATACACCATGTTACAGCTGCTGCTCTTGTGTTGCTCCTGAATTGCTGTTGCTGCTGCTGCTGCTGCTGCCGTTGTTGCTTTTGTGTTTGCTCTCGGGGGCAACAGACTTGGAAAACTTGGCACTCTTACATATTGATGAGCGCTGCGATTAAGTAGAGCGTGCCTAATGCATGCACCAAAGTGCGGGGGCTAAGGCAGGACATGTGTGTCACCCCCCCACCCACACACAGCAAAAGGAAACTCATCAATTTTTATGCGGTTTCGGTTTTTTGCGCCCTCTCCTCCGTTTTGTGTGTGTGTTTGATGAAAGTGAAAAATGCCCGAGTAGGTGGAGAAAAAAAGCGGCAAAGGTGGGTTAGCTTTGGCTACCTGTCCCTCTGTCGCTAATGTTATGCAAAATGAAAGTAAACAGAGTTCGGGTATCTGCGAGAGTGTGTGTGCTAGTGTGGGTTAGTGTTTGGCATACAAATTGTTGCTGGCGGCTTTTTAGGCGTAGCTTAATGCATTTAAATGGGAAAATTACACAACTTTTTTGCGACAGCTTCCCTGCTAACTTGCCTACTTCTAGTAGCTACCGAAAGGGTTCCAAAACACTAAAAGAAAATTGTATTACTGCTTAAATTAGCAAGGAAACTGGCTTTAAAATTAAAATAAATATCTTTTACTCTTAAGAACTATCTTAAATATATAATTCACAGCAAAATCATGCTTTTAAAACTTCTTAAAGGGAAATTTTATTTTAAAAACCCTTTAATTTGCATGTTTCTTTATTTTTTCTCTCTGTATCATCCATTTAAACGCCCGATTGCAAGCGGAAATCTCAAGACCCCCTGATTCGCACAATTTCTGCCACTCGAGCAGCCACATGTGGTTGCCTGGCTCGCTTCCTGGGAAGCTTTTAGCGCTCTCATTCCTGTAATTAATGTTCGCCGACTTGGCTTTAAGCCGCTTTAAGGAGACGCAATCGCACACGGTCTTTTCGGCGAGTGACGAAGGCTTCCTCGCACTGCCATTGTGTGTGCGTGTGTGTTTCGGGGAATGTTTGAGTTGATGGACGCCATCTAGGCGCCAACTTTGGCTTGCTGACTGGCCATGGCCCATTGTTGTGGGTAAATATGGCTCACTGCTAGGGTTGTTGTTGCCCCTGTCGTTGTTGCTGTTATTGTTGTGACTGTAAAAGTGTCGTCATTGTTGTTGGCAGGGCTGCTGCTGCTGTTGCTGGAATGGAATGGAATGGCTTAACAACAATAACAATGGCGAGTCGAACAATAACAAAACACGGAGTGCAAACGCACGCACAGCTTGTGTTGGCCTAGGCTAGAAGCGTCCTCAATTTCTGGTACTGCCACCAACGCCGCCCCCTCAACCCGACCCCCTTTCGGCCAGCGGACGGACTTCTGCTCGTTGGCTTTTATTGCTTCAGCTTCAGCTTCAGTTTCAGCCCTGAAGTATGCAACATTCTCCACTCTCTGCCTGCCGCTGCACGCTGCTTGCCACTTCTGACCCACTTTACGCGTTTTTTATTTACTCACTTTCCTTTGCCCGACGGTTTTCCTTTTTTTTTCCGTCCATTTCCCCGCCATTCCCTCATTGTTGGACAAAGTCTTATTATTATGTGGCTTGCTTCGCGTCCTTTCTTCGGCTTTATTGCCTGTTGTCTATGGCGGCGACAGCAATTATGTAGATTTCAGGTCCACAAATAAACTTAAATTTATATTGTTGCCCTGGAGTGCGGAATGCAAAGGGAAAAGGAGAAGGGAAAAAAATAACCGCATAATGAGCGGGTTATTGACATTAATTGCTGAACGCGACTTTGCTCTCGTCTCGCCTCTGCCTCGGCCAAATCCACGGGGAAAATCCCGGATCAGACGCCCGTCGGCAGCTCGTGCGTGTAATATGATGTATGATATGTCAGCCAAAAACACAAACACGGCGCAAACAGGCTGTCAGATGGACTGAAGGACTGAAGGACCGGAAGAGCAGAAAGACCGAAGGACGCAAAGAAGGGACGTTTGACGGGCGATGAAGCGACCTGCAAATTTGGCAACTGTCTGACTGTCTGTCTGCATTATTCCGTTTTTACTTATTTCTGGGCGCACATTCTGCCAGTCACTCGCAGCAGGAGGCAAAGCGTTTGAATCTGACACCAGAACAATATTATTTATACCATCAACACCTTTTTGCCCGATGTACACGATGTACTTGTGGTTTCACGGGGGGGTATATTGTTCCGGAGATTAAGGTAATTGTCAGTCAGTAAAAAAAGGGAATTATGAGGGATTATTGGAGCAACAGGGGTGAATATTAAATTACAATAACAATATTAAGGGCTTCAGTCTGATTTGTATAAGTAACTTGTTGATTTAACCTTTTGAACTAAGAGATAAATATAGGAAATATATTTAATTAATTTAAATATTATAAACTAGAGATCACTCACTGGTCGTTACTCTATGTTTCGTCTACAAACTCAACCTCAAGTGACGTTTAATTGCAGCTCTTTTTTATGTTTCCGCTTTTCCAAATGAGTTTTTTGCCCATTCATAGCCGCAATATTGGATTACCTGTGGCACTTGTGTTCTGCTGTTTGTTTTTTTTTATTTTTTAGCCCATGTTTGCTTATCTTTAGCTGAATTCATTTCAACATTTGCACACAATTATTTGCAGATGCGCAGCCAGCGGAGCTTAAAAATTGATTGGTTGTAATGCAAATAGCAAATAAATCGAATCAATGAGTGCGAAACATGCCAATAAAAAGATTAATTTTAGTACAAGCAAATAGTTAATATTGCTGATGTAGTTAAACTTATGCCTGATACTTTCGATTGGAGATTTTAAAGTGGGGTTAACTTTAACTGAAGAATTTAAGGCTAGAGTTTGAGCTTTAATTTGGCTTATCTAAATTATTTAATTTTTAATTTTATCATCAAAGGGTACCTAGTTCTTATGAAGAAAATACGGTATTAAATTTGAATACAAGGAAATCACTTAATTAGATCCTTAAACTAGAACCATTTATATTCATTCACTTATCTAGTTCAAAATCTTACTTAAGGTTAGGTCTGCCAAAAATCCATTTCAAAATTTATATTCTAATTATTTCAAATTTCAAAGCTCTACAAAACCATGACAGCCTTAAAGTCAGGTCAAATTTAATCATGCTTTCAGGAATTTGGCTTGGCACCTTCAGCGAGTTAAATCCCAAAATTAACACCCCCCAAAAATAAGCCAGGGAGACGCGGCCAAGTTGACTTTCCGGGGGATGACTTGGCCCTGATTTGGTTTGGCTTGGCTTTCAGTTTTTAGCTTTCGGCTTTCGAGTTGAGTTTGAGTTTGCAGCTCGTGTCGCCATCTTGAGGAACGCTTCGCTGATTTCGCCAGGGCAACGCAATAATTTGTGTAAATAATCAATGGCCTGTGCCGGGGCTTATTGACATATTCTCTAGTATGCAGTGGCCCCAGGCCACTCCTCGGCCTGGCCTGGCCTGGTCTGGCCCTTTGTGGCCAGGGCAATTAAATTATTTATAGCCGGCTTTTGTGCGCCGCCAAGGAACTTCCCCATGGCAACTTCGATGTCCCGTCTAGACTCTAGAGCATCCGCGAGTGAATGGATCTCGACCAGGATCCGGGTACTCAGGCACCCAGAAACTCCGGGTACCCAAAACACGAAACCCAGGCCCCGCAGGTGGCTGGAACTCGGAACAGAAGGCGGCTCTAATTACAAAGAGCTTAGGCCCGGGAAATATGCAACAATTGCTAATTTGATGAGTTCTTCCCCCGCTCGGGCGCTCTGGCGTCGGGCGCCGCAGGTTAATGTTGCTTCAGCTGAAATAATAGAAAAATTAAAACATTTTACAGCTGCGCCGGTAAGGCAGTAAAGCAGTAAGGAGGGGATCAAGTGTCAGACAGGCTAACAATTATGGCGCACACCTTTTGGCCGTTGCCCTTCGCAGTCGAACGAAGGCAACGCCGAAGCCATTATCAAACTTTGACTAATACCATTGAAATTTGTGCATAATTTCGGGCACTTAAAGCAGACGCTTTGTGCGTACTTAAGTGCCACGCCCACCACCCAAAGGCCACCCTGACTCCCTTCGAAGCAATTTAGCTGAGTGAGCCCGAAAATTGTGAAAGTCCCCGACTTTCCTTAAGGAAACTTCTGTGCCCAAATTGGCGCTTTAAACCGAGCGACACGAGTTCCGTGTGCGAAATTCTTGTCATTATTAACATATTTATGAACACGTGCCTCCTTCTATCGGGGGTAATTCCAGATAAATTACAGATCAATATATCTCAGCTATATATTCCCCTGTCAGAGTGTTTGCAAGTCGGCTTAGGGTAAAATTGTGCTTCCCCCTTGCGCAGCAACAGTTTCTTCTTTATTTCCAACCTTAAGTAGGACACGTCGCACTTAATTAACTATTCAAAAATGTTTGCAAATTGCAAGGGGAAGCAGAGGAAGCAGAAGGAGCAACTAAAGCATCATTACAAGGAATTGTCCAGGCGCTCCAATCTCTCTATCTACCCCTAACTCGGGTCTGAGGACCTCCCGCAATCGGTCGTGCGTAGGCTCTTTGATAAGACCCGTCCATCGTCCGTCGTCCTCCTCTTGCCCAGCACATCCGCCGTGATGGCGGCTTGTCCTTTTTTGTGTAGCCGCTCTTTGTTTGTCTGCGAGGACGTCCTTGACTTTCCACTTCCCCTCACCTCCGCCCTGTTTCTGGTTGTGGTTGTTGTTGGGGCCATTTTCTCCATTTGACTTTCAAATAATAAAACATATTTTTTGGGGCGCCGAAGCCGCATGAAAACGGCAGCTGTAAAATTTGTGGGTTATTTGTTGAAAATACATTTTCCACTTTTCATTTTCGTTTCCTCTTTTTTTTCCACATTTTGTTGTTTTTTTTCCGGCTCGGCAAAGGTGAAGCCGAGCCCCTCGTCCCGCACTCGTTGTTGGTATTTGATGCGACCCAGGGCTCAGGTTATGTTTTGTGGGGAATTTGATGAAGAGGGTCGCCGATTGGAGTGGGCCGCTGCGGCAATGAGTGGAGAGTGCAAAAATGCCAATTTTATGCATGAGAAAATACTTAAAATAAAGTATAAAATATTTCATTTAAATGTAAATGATTTTTTATTTCGCTTCGACTCACGAGCCCATGTTTGCCAGGTGGTCGCTGGCAATGCGAATATATACGAATAAATAAACGAGTGTGTGAGCAAATGTTTTCGCACAACGCATATACAAAAAATATACCTATAGTTTTTAGTCAACAGTTGTCGGCTTTATTACAAGTAAATATTATCAATAAATATTTTTGGAAGGGCTTTAAGTGGTTGAGAATTCAGAGAATGATTTTAAAAATTTTTACTACAATTTTACACTTTTGTTTACCTCGTTAAGTGTGTTCTTGCAATGAATGTTAACTTAAAATCAAATCAAATTTGGTAAATAAAACTTTAAAAATATTTCTTAATTTATTTGACTCTTAATGAGCTCTAAAAGCACTTTTAAATATCCAAATTCTCATTTCTCAGTCAAAATCAAACCCAAAAACTTTGAATTTGCCATAAATTCAGATTCTCTTCTTTGGTTGGGCGAAGAGAAGACCATTTGTGGAAACATTTGCCATTTATCTTAGACTGGGGACGACCGACTACCGACTGCTTTCAGCTAGTTAAGAATTATGAGGCATGTCCTTCGGCTTCGTTCCTGTCGCTGCCCTCGAAATTGATGTACGATGTGCCAGGTGATGAAGGAGCCACCTCCACCTCCCTCCACATCTCTCCCTGGGTCTGTCTGTCTGTCGTTTGTCATAAAATTAGCGACAGTTCGAGGGAGTGTGCTTGCGGCCTGGCCCCCATGTAGGTTGTCCTTGCGCCTCGCACAAATTAGTTGGTGAATTTTTTATGTTGCCACACAGCACGATAATGTGGCATACATCTTGTCCTTGGGCCCAGCCCACTCCCCTGGGGAGCCGCCGCTGCTGATGTATTCGCTCATTTTGCGGCCACCTTAACAGGTGAGGCAGCCGAGGTGGCAGGTGGAGCCCGTCTGGGTGTCTTCGTCCATAAATGAAAATTGATGCCGGCGCAAGATTTTTCACGCCACATTGTCAAGTGTGTTGATTCGATTAAGATGAGGGATGGCTCTTGAAGACGAGTCCCTTCGGGGAAGGGCTGTGGCCCACAAACCCATTTCAGGGCCTCAGACTGAGGCTGAAATTGAGACTGCACCTAATTGCATTAATGCAGCAGCTCCAGCTCCAGCTCCAGCCAGCTTCAGCTCCATTCCAGGCATCCTGACAGTCCGTCAGCCGAGTGTGTGTTCCACGCTCATTACGAGCCGAAGCGAATCGAGAGCACGCGAGCCCGAGTGAAATTAAAATTTCCGCTTTTGCGTGAGAGACCGACCCGACCGGCGAGGAAGAGCGATTGCAGCAATAATTGCGGAATTGCAGAAAATATTCTGTGCCAGAGGCCGGCCGGCCGCCCATTGTGTAGGCAATTTGACTGTCCACCTATGTGGAGGCATGTGTGGCATCGAGCCCCAAGGCTGCCATCGTCACGCAATGGGAAGCTGTTGCAAATGCTGTTGCTGTTGATGTTGCTGTTGCTGTCGGTGTTGCTGTTGTGGATGTTGCTGCTGCTGCTGTGCTGGACTGCTGCTGATGCTGCAGCCTGACCCATTGTAATTGCATTGTGGCATTGTGTCGTCCTACTCATCACTGCCCACTTGTCTGGCCCTTGCTCTCATTTTCAGACTCGTTCTCAGTTGTTTTCCTATCTGTCGGCACTGGGAGAAATCGGGAAACAGTTGATTAAACTTGCTGCTGTTTTAGTTTTGAGTTTAAGACAAAAGAGGGTATTAAATGCATTTTTTTCTATGCTTTAACTCAAAGTTCTAACTATTATTTACATTATATTATTTAATAATGGCTTAAGATTTAAGTTTAATAAGTTTTTGGCATATTTATATTTTTTTTATTACTAAATAAGCTGCCTACTCCTTTTTTTGCCAGTGCCTGAAACACAACTGACGTTGCGATGGATTATGCCCCTGGTTTAAGAAGGATATCCGCTCTTTTACTCAATCGGTGCCGCATTCCTTTGGGTCTCCACCGCTCAGCCTCGCTCCACTCCGCCTTTCCTCCGCTGTCCAAGTTGTTTGGCATGCGGACAAAATAATTACAATTTCGCATTATTATGCGAAGTGAATTTTCATTTATGGGAGCCTTTTCAGTGTCTCAAGTGCCGCTGCTACTGGATTCATTCTTCTTTTATTTCATTTCGCCGGTTGTTGCCGTTGCTGCCGCCTCGTTGAGAAGTTTATTAAAATTGCAAGTGGCCTCGGTCCTCCCGGTCGCCGGTCGCCGATGTTGCAACATTATTTTCGTATTAAATTGTATTTTCCGGGGGGTCGGACTGAAATCCATCATCAGCGTATTTATACTTGGCATATTTGCAGACACCACAAACAGTTTTCAGGTGTTCGCGCCAAAGGAGAAGAGTGAAAGGAAAGTGCATTTTGAGCTACGTATTTGCAGATGGAATCGAGTCGGGAGCGGGTTGAATGCACTGCCTCCATTGAGCACACATCGCTGCCTTCGAATGCATTTGGATACTTTGGCATTGAAGGCGGAGAAGGAGCTCTCTCTCTCTCCCCTCCTGGCATTTTTTGAGGGATGCCATAAACGCTTCGACGCCGGCAAAAGCATTTTGCATCAATCGATGTTGTGTTTATATTGTGAGGTTCCTCCTCCGACAGCCTGTGTGCTTCTTGAGTGCTTTTCGATCCTGGCATCCTGCTGTGTCCTGCTCAATGAGCCTGAAATTCATTCATGTAGCTTCGTCCATCCCTCAGCAAACTCAGCAAACCTTTAAGTTTAGAGTGCAGTGTTTAAGCCCTGCTGCATAATTAACACACATCGAACCAAGGGCTGAGAGGGGTGTGTAATCCTATTTGTAAGCCCCACTCATTATTAATAAGCACAATTTCGCATAATGGCCAATGAGAGCGGAAATGTAAATAAATTATAAATACAAAACAATGTAAGCGAAAAATGCCATGAAATATTACCACTTTGTGCCGGCTGCCGGCTCGCAATGCAAATTACTCAACTTATTTTTGCGTCGCTTTAAATCCGCTTGCTATTTTCGCATTCCTGATTTATTATAAAATGTTGTTTACCCTCCAAATAGAGGCACGTCCTGGCCTTAACTTTCCGCCAAACCTAACCGAATCCAACCGAACCGAACAAATATCGGGCCATTTTAAAATTCCAAACGCCTACGCAGGGCAAGAGCGTAAGAACTGGCGACTTATATAGAAATAAAATGAAATGGGCAACCGAGACAAAGGGAATTATAGGCGGTAGATGGTAGATGGAGATGGAGGATGGTCTGCCCTGTCTGTTTAATTTAAATGTTGTCCCTTTCTCCGCCTCTTCATCTATGCCTTTTATTCTATTTTTATACAGTTCTGGAGGAGAAAATAGCACTAAAAAGATTTTAACATTTTAAATAAAATAAAAGATAATTTTCTATGATCCATTACTGAATTTTTAATGACTGAAACTTATTGTTTAATTTATAAGCCAAGCCCCCTTGAAATTATTTCTTTCTGGCCAACTTTTACAGCCTGAATTCTATGTTTGACATCAAAAGCCAGCCACTAATGGTGGGGACACCTAATTAACAATGATAATAACTTATTTATTAGGTCGTAAAACCAGGCCCAAAAACACCCGTTCCTCGGTCTAGAGGGGAATTATTTAAAGCCAAATTTTAAGGGCTATTATTATGACCGCATCTGTTGTGTGTTTGGATATCTGCAGAGGTGAGGCTTCCGGGGAGTCTGTCGGCCTGCCGATATGGCAGCTTATGTCAAAGTACGTGCCTGGACGTACACGGGGCTTACACCTATCGAGCTTGGGCAGAGAAGAGGCACAGGCAACCACTTGCCGCGGGCTAGAAATCATGTTTAGAATGCCCAAGTGCGTCGTGAGCGAGTCAAGTGGCAACAACAAGACCCCCCGTTTGTCCCCGCCACCATTTCCATTTCCATTTGCCGCTCGAAAACTATGCGTGGGCGGGCAGGCGTCTTGTGCGTAGCCTCTGAGTTTAATGAACTTCAAAGCATCGACATTCCCATTCCCATTCCTCATCGCATTCGCATTTCCATTTCAATTCAATTCATCAGCAGGGCAAACATCGACTGACGAATGTTTGCTGTGACTCTGCCAGAGCCAGTGCCCCTCAATAATTCTTTGATGGAATTATTATTATTGTACGGCATCGATATGGAAATGCCTGTGTGTTTTGCATATTTATTGGCAGCGCTTTGTAAATGGCTTTTAATTATGGGCCCGGGCCCGGCTATCCAATTCTGACCGCATTTTATGGCCATCAGGAACAACATTCCCTGCTGCATGATGGCATTTTTCAATTGTCTGCATTTTGCTTTGTTTAATTGTTCAACCGAAACAAACAGAAAACATGTCAAAGGGTTTGGCTGTTTGGCGGAGGAATTTCCCCAACGCCAGCGGGAAAATGTTCTAAAATTGCCCAACCAAAAACGCGGCAAAAAACAATGCGAATTTGTCAAACAAATGCAACGCACATGCTCATAAATTCTCGAGTTAGAGGGTTGCCGGGAAAAGGGCCGGGAAAAGGGGAAAAGCGAGCCCATAAACAAAAATGTTTCATGCGAAAATTGTTTGCTATTTTTTCCCGCCAATAGTTACTTTTTCCCCGGGGCCGCAGTAAATCAAGCGAAGCGTTTTATACGCATTTTGCAAAAACACCACAAAAGCCAACCAAGGATAGTTGGGAATTACTTTCCCTATTCCCCAAAAGCTATGAAAGCCAACCATCTAATAATTGTTCTCTCTCTTTATTTCCAGGTAATTTCCAGCACACTTTTCGTGGCTTAACCAAAATAATTCGCTCGTAAGTAATTTAAGTAATTTGTCAAAAACAAAAAGCAGCGCGGCGTAAGCCGCCAACAGCCATCGAGTTTATGAAGCGAGCTTTATTTTTATTATTTTTATTATATGTATTATGCAACAGCTGAAGAGGAATGCCGTCCCGAGAAGGGAGCCGGGAGCTGGTGGAAAAAACCCGCGAAACAAAATCACTGAAATTGTTGCATGAATATCCTTTTAGCGCGTTTCTGGGCGCTTTTATGCGCATTTAACTTTTACGGTTATGATGACGTTGCGGTAAATTGGTTCAGGGGGCGCGCCGGTTGGTTGTAAAAGTTAAATTCGGGGGCTTCCACATACGAAACACACAGCTGCGAACGAGAAGCAATTAAAGAGATCCGGAAATTCTTTGAGGATTAATCCCCAGAATGCAGCCCTGCCACTGAGACTGCATTTCCACTTTCACCGCATAGTCATAGTTTGCGTGGCGTTTTCATTGCATACTTTGCGGCACCATGAATGAAATGCACAAGCATTTCTCGCCCTCACTCGTTGGAGTTGTAGACGTAGCGTAAAATGATTCCAGAATCGGAGTCGGAGTCGGATACGGATACGGAGTCGTCTACGCCATGTTGTTAATATGGAATATGGTATGCAGGAAAACCACCAACCAACCAACCATCCAACCAGTCAGCCATCCAACCATTCAGCCATCCATCCAGCCAGTACTCCTGGGAATCCTACTCCCTCCTCCGGCTTGTATCTGGCATATTAAAAAGGCAGCGAGTGAAACAAACTGAATGAAAAGTTGTAGTAATGCCTTTACAATGATTGCGCCTACTTCCCACTTTGCCGACAACTTTTCAAATAAACTTCTCTTTCTGATCTGCGCCTGTCTGTTTGAGCGTTCATTGCACCCGGGAAAAGCTGGGGGAAAGGCGGAAAACTGAACTCAAACTGCAGCTGCAACGGCAACAGATACTGGCGGCCATTGTTTGCCAGTCAGCCACGCAGGATATTAGAAACGAGGCAAAAACTGCGCTCATTACGCATACGCCCAGTTGGCCTGATGTGGCAAATAATCGCGGCTCTTAAAGTGTTTGGTTAAAGCCACTGCCAAGCGGCTTAAATGCAACGCTACTCGTTGTTGTTGTTGTGGCTGCTGCAGTGAAATAAAAACCGCATTTGATATAAAGGCATTGCCGCAGCTTTTCACCCGGCACCCACAGCCCCAGACAGTGGCAGACAAAGCGGCACGACAACCAACTGGCTGCTAGCAGATCCTCCACCAGCTCCTGCTCCTGGTTCAGCTTCATCCCAGTCCATTTTCCGACCAGCCATCTAACTCTCTGCTCTGTCTGTCTGCCCGCTGTCTCTATGTATGGCTAGAGCCTGCCTTGAAGAGTTTTCCCAGTGTTTTCTGTGGCATGCCGACGACGACAGCAGCCATCCCCGTTCCAGCTCCCCTTAAAAACTCACTCCTTAAAGCCTCATCCCCTCATTATGCCCACACCAACACACACATTCAAGCAGAGAGAGAAAATCTAGAGGGGGTTTGATGCATTTCCTGAAACTAATTATGATTTGTCGTCATCGAAAGGTATAAGGAAAACATTTTAAAAAAATTAAATATATAAAATATAATAACAAGAAAAGGGAGTTAAGTATTATATGTAGGCATGTCAGGATGGGAGTTTATGCTAATCAAATTCAGAAATAACTGCCTCGTTTCTCGCTGTGCACAGATACCAGTTGGATGGCTGGCTGCGCTGCATGTTTGTGCTTATGGAAAATCCCTGCGCTCTAAAAAATTTATAAGTGCGCACATGGTGGAGGAAAAGTCTACACGGCACACTGCAGGCCCGCTGCTCCGCTTGCTGCCGCTTTTCCTCTTTGCATTTTGCGAAAACTTTTGTAAAATGACAAAAATATGCCCATTAAAATGAGCAAATGTTGGAATTTATGTACATTAGGAGGACTACGAGGAGGCGGCAGCGGTGAGCCTCATAAGGGATGCTCTTTTATTTGCCCGGCCTGCGCTTTTCCCGCCGTCGCCAGTTTCCCGCTCTCCATTCAGCTCCAGCTCATTCATCATGGAAAAGGGAGCACAGAGGGAGATAGAAAATGTGAGGAAATGCCGGAGAAAACTGTCCTTTCTGACTGCATTCCTTGGCTTGTTGAAGTCACAGTTGGTTAGTGCAAACAATTAGCGCAGCTTAATCAGATTTGCCGGGCGCATTAAGCCCTGATAATTCCCTCCGGGCCGCCGAGGGGAAACCCTTTTCCTTTTGCCTTTAAACTTCGATTGGCCGAGGAAAAGTTGACCCCAAAGTTTCTGCTAAAAAGAACTTAAAACGTTTTCCTTGGCTTGGCCGCGGGCAAAGTTTAGTCTGGCAGACAGACAGTCGGACTGACGGAAACTTTTCCAATTTTAATGAAAATATTTGTGCAGACTAGTGAGCAGTGTACCGCCTCGGATCGGATTCCCCGGCTGGACGAGGTTGTATCATTAATATGCATGTCATCGAGCCAGGACCAGCCGGCCAGGCGAACTTTATGAGTGGATTGCTGTTTCCTCCGAGTACGAGTACGAGTACGAGTAGTTGGAATCAGTGAAGATGCTCCGTCTCCATCTCCATGTGTTCATAACAAGCTGTGAAAATATATCCGCACTTTTCACCCCGGACTTCTGTTTTTGTTTTGTCCGTCGAGTGCAATCCCTTACGATCGATTTTCCAGGCGTTTTTCCTGGCACTTGAACAAAACAATAAGCCGAAGCCGAAGCTGAAGTCGAAGCCAAGGCAAAGTGCAAAGAAAAAAGAAGCAAGGCTTCCTTCCTTCCTTCCTTCCGTCTTCCTTCTGTGCTCTGTTTTTTCCATTGTTGGCCAGTCTTGGTGTTGGAAAAACAATAACTTGGCCCTGAACAGGATGTCCTCTGGGCGGGAAACTCACGCATTCGTCCGCAAATAAATGGCAATTCGCATTTATGCACCGAAATTGGCAGTTTCAATTACATATTATTGGCCAGACACCAGTCCTCCGGTTACCTCGCATTGTTCTGTGGCGACGACATCATGATGAACTTTTAATGAGCTAATTAAGAGCAACACTTTCGGTTTCACAGCCAAATATGGCAAATGTAAGCTCCGGCGAAAGTTGGACTTGTTGGCAACGGCAGAATAGCAAAATAGCAAAATTTGTTGCCAATTAAAAGTTGCCCCTCCATCCCTAGGTCGCCCAGAAAATGAGGTGAGCCCGTGTCGGGGTGACAAAAACGAGAGCTGAAAGCTGAGAGCAATCGAATGGCATTTTAATTGAAATTCCATGGAAGATTCTGCTGTCTAATAATTGAAAGGAAATGCAAGTCACGATTCAAGTTCGTTCTGAGCCAAAGTGAGTGTGTGTGTATGAGAGTGTGAAGGATAATGAAAAAGAAATTACATTTTATTAGTTGGAAATTGAATTTTCCTAATCGATTCTTTGTCCTGGCTTATTGGTATCTATTTAAAGTCGTCGAGGAGGTTTGAAATTAAGAGAAATTTAAGTGGAAAAGAGGGGAAGTTAAGTAATATAAATAATGTTTAATAAATAAATAATATTTATAATAATTAGGGAACTTGATTTTAATATTTAATTATATATTGCAAGAATTGAATTTAAGATTGTAATAGAGATATAACCTTTTTGTTCCTATTAGTTCCCATTAAGAAATGTTTAGTGTTTTAAAGGACTTTTAAAAGCCTTGCCAACGGGAAGACATTTTTATTGCAGTTTTTTAACACTGAATCCCACCATATTTCAGGGAAAAGCAAACTCTATTTCCTGCCATTTTTTGGCTCTGACCAAAATATATTTTATGGCTAATCCTAACGATCCAACGATCAAATAAAAGTTAAATAGCTTATTTTTAAAGCTGTAAATAAAAAATAAAGCTTTATATACCATTTTGCAACACTGAATTTTTAGAAAAAAATTTTTACAATGCTTTCTTCCATTTTTATTTACTTATTTACCAGTGACCCAGCACTTTTACGGTTTTGACCCATTAAAATCACAAGGCCTAATGTCTTCTGCCTCTTGGCTAAAATTTCTAGTGGACAGCGACCGCGTATCCGGCAGATATCTAAATGTGTACGCATTAACTCGTATCTTATCTGCAGGACAATTAAAATATTAAAAGAAATCATAAAAAGCGACAGGCCGCCACTAGCCATAATTCAAGTCATTAAAAGTTGTGTGGCCACGCCGAACCACCGAAAAAAACACCACCAGAAACACCAGCACCGCCCGGAAAAGCGGAAAAGCGGGGAGTGTCTGCAGTGGAATTGCCCACCGCGTCTAATTCTAATTTACTGCGTTTATATGGGGCTTGGGGCTTGGGGCTCGGGGGTGGTGGCAGCGAAATAACTGCCATTTTTTCGGGGCGCCACCTTGAGCTTTGTTCTCGGGGAAAATACTCGTAAATTGGGTAAATTTATGCGGCCGACATTAAAGGGCTGCTGCTGGAGGAGGCCTAGGCTGCTGCTTCTGTTTCTACTTATATTTTTTGTTGGGTTGCCACTGGCAGCGCCTCCTCACCTGCCGGCACTTAATTTGCCCCAAAATGAGTTACAAATTTCGGTTCCGTTGCGTTCCCTGTTCCCGTTCCCCGTTTTCGGTGCAAATTGTTTGCCAATTTGGTTCGCACTTGGCCGGATCCTTGTTTGTTGTTCGCGCTGGCAACGGTTGTGTGGAGCGATAATTGCGTGTTAAAATATATATCTCCGGGACGGAGGCTCATCTCTTTGGCTGCTGCTCGGAGCTAGCGAAGGAAGTTGGCTAAACAAGCGGCATTCAATTAGGAGCCAGCCGGGCGGAAATTAATCAGCCGCCAGTCGCAAAAGCTGCCAATCAGGAAAAGTTTTGCCTTTGAAGTTGCTCCATGTCATTCTCATGCAGCTCCCTTTGGCTCCCTTTCTCATTCACATTTTCAGGGTGAAAGCTCAACCCCTTCCGCGAAAAGTGCAGGCTGCCGCCTGACACTGACAATGACAATTAATCAAGCGATAACAAGATGTAAATGCAATGCATTGAATATTTTTCCCTCCAGAACGACGACATACAAAATTTTCTTTATTTTTTTTCTCCCTTTCTGTGGCCTTGGGGGGACTGCAGTTTATTTGAAAATTAAATTTACGCCAAATTTGCGCAGACAGCTGGCTGCGTTTTTCACCCCGAACTCCGAACTCCGAAGCTTCCCTGTCAGACTTTCAACTTCATGAATTGGATTATGCCGGAGCTGGAGTTGGAGCTAGAGAAGATTCGGGCCATGTTTCCCAGCCGCGGGCAAGCTGAGGCTGCTCAAGCCGAAGCTGAAGCTGAAGCTGAAGCCTGCATAGTTTTTAAGTAGCTGCGTAAATTTCGCACAGCGCACAGATTTGCTGTTTGGGGAAAGCCCGGCTACACCCTCTGCTGTTTTCTTTCAACGCGAAAATTGCCGCCAGCATCGAGCGTCGTCGTTGAGAAGAAAAATGAAATGTTGTCTATGCATGAATGCAGTCGCTGATGGTGGAAAAGCTTGGAAAAGCGCGGGGTGGAGGCGGCGTCCTTTGTGCTCACACTTTGCGTACTTTGCATGTACGAACAAACGGTTTAAGTGCTTTCAAAATGTTGACGCTCGCCGAGGATGCTGCTGATGATGCCGGCGAATAATCGGGCTGGCAATGGGGTTGGCGATGACTACAACTACCACGATGACGATGACGACGAAGACTACGACGATGGCGATGGCCCAACTCCGACATCATTTTATTATCTGCTATGTAAATTTGCGCGCTGCAAAAGTTTGCGGAAAGTATTCCGGGTTTGATTTTGAGGTAGCCCTGTGTTCTCTGGTCCGTCCTTATCCCTGGGCCAGGATTAGCCGACTGAATGGCCAAAAACCAATAACCGAGGGCGCTATTCTGTGGGGCTGCCCCATAATTTAATTCAATTATCGTGGCTGCCACCCCGCTGAGTGCGTCTTTTTATGGAATTTCTATTGGATTGCCGCTTAAAATGCTAAATTATGTAGACCCCGGCCAAATGTCTATAAATTTAATCGTCGTAGCTTTTCGTTACCTACGGAAAATTCATGGTGGCCTGTAAAAATTTTATTGCATATTTGCAGGCGCGAAAAGCCGACGCATATGAAAAATATTTAAGGATCTGCCAGTGCCGACTGCCAGTGCCGACTGCCGAAACAATTTGCCAAAGCCGCTTAAAAGCCGCAAGGCGCCGAAAGCCCAGCATACCTTGAGGTCCTGGTCCCGGTCCTGCTCCTGGTCCTGTTCCTGCCTTTTCGACCTCGCACACATGTACGAATGCCCCCTCGCATGTATGAGGTCCTTTTGTTTTATTTTCGGCAAAAGTACGGAGGAGCGGGGAAACAGCAAAGCCTATTAGACTCTCGGCGAAACCAAGATGGCGCCATATTAAATTTCGCTTTCCTCGGCGCTCTGCCATTGTATTTGTTTATGTCTTCGCAGCTCTCTCTCTCTCTGTCGGCGTCTGCCTCACATAATTGTGCCACAAAAACTGTGGCCTTAGTGAAGCGATAAAGCGCCTCTCCTTCCGTCTGATAATCAGCAACCTTGGCTTGGCTTGGCCTGGCTTGGCCTGGCTCGTAAAACATGAGTGAAGGCATACTAGCAGCCAACTAATTGTTAAAGCTGGCTTTAAGGAGCCACAGAGAGACTCTACTCTGTGTGTGTGTGTTGTCATGCCAAATAAGAACATCTGGCTTGGAGACGACGACTCCGACGACGACTCGTTTGTTGTTCGTGGCGGGCTCTTATCAAATCAGGGACTTTTGACAGCTTTTGGCAGACATCCCCCCATCGAGAGGGATAGCAAGGATCGCATATATATCTTCGCTCGATATTTGTTTGTTTGTGTGGCGTGCGCGTGGATTTATTTATGTCGTCTGCCAACCGGCGGGCAAAAGTAATAAATTTTTCACAAAAAGCAAACAAACTTCAAATCGTTTTCATTAAAAAACATGAATGTGGCAGTTACTGGTGAGTTCCGAGTTCCAACCCCCATTCCTACCGACTTCCTTTTCCTATCATCTTGTGTTTCACTTGAGTTGGCAGCTTGATTTTGATTTATTGACCTGACAGGTTAAGGCCTGAATTATTAATGCCAATTACTGTGATTACCCTGAAAAGATTGCCGAAGCCGAGGCTGATGCGACAGAATCATTAACCCCACAAATAGGTTTGTAAACTTTGACGGCAGGCAAATAATCAAGGTGGCTCTGGGAAGGGGAAATTATCTAGGATTCAAGGGAATATTTAACTTGACTTTGCTTGACACTTTAAATATTTTATTATAAATACAAAGACCAAGTTTGCTCTTCAATACTTCTGAGTTTGTTTTACAGACCTTTCCAATTAGTTGGCCTTAAAGTGAGAGTCCACAAATGTTCACTCTGCCAGCCACTTGACTGTGTTTTTATATCACTTCCTCGGAAATGGCAAATCGATGGCAATCGAATGAAACAGAATGACCCAACAAAAGGGATACCCATTTTATTTTGTAACGCGTGGAAAAGTTTCCCTTTTGAACTTCAAACTTAGCCTAGTAAAATTTAACACAGAATTTTCCAGCGATTCGAAATCTAACTTTCAACATTTGCTTTCATTGCAGGTAAGCCCCCGACACCACATGGAACCTACCTACCCACATATATCAGAGAGCGAGGCGGCTGCGAGGCTGCTCCTAAAATTGGATTACAAACTTCGCTGAGCAGGAATAAATCACTTGACTTTCCATAAATCATTAGTGGGGCGGCGGTGGGCGGTGGGCGATGGGATTTTGGATTTTGGATCCCCTGGGGTCACGTCTGTCGAAATCAAAAGCATATTATGCCCGAAAGTATGCAAACATAAACCAATTATGGCCAGTTTTTGGAGGCTGCGCCCCTTGGATATCATTGTTGCCTTTGTTGCCACTTTATGGCTCCTGGCAGTCAAAGGAATCGCTGAGGCATTTAATCAAGGCACGCACACAAATTTACACGCTAAACTGATTACGCGGAAAAGCCAATAATTATGTAATCATAGCCCCATATAATTTTTGACAAAGGTTAGAGATGCCGAGCCCTCTTGGGTCGCTGGGTTGCTGGGGCGAAAAAAGGTCAAAAGGGGATGATTTAGTGGCGACTCTTCTGGCGGCGAAGCCTGAGAGGCAACTGTACAATATGCCATTCCCATTTTGGCCATTTTGGCCCTGCAATGTGGAGCAGTTTGCGGTTATTGACCAGGCCAAAACTGCAGTGTCTGGGGCGGTCGACGGGGGTTGGCTTGGGCTTGGCTGCTCGGGCTGCTCGGGCTGCTCTGGCTCTGGCTGGTCTTTTATGCTGCCTTTGAATGGCCCCGGCTCCGAGCAAATGGCAATGGCTGGCCGTTAAGGGCGCAATGGTAGCATTTTCCAGCACGCCGTTACTTTTAATTAACTTTGATTTTCATTAAAGAAGCCATAAACACGAGCTCCGCCTTCGTCTCCCGGCGCGCAGGAAGTTGCTTCCTTCTCTCGCTCCTCGCTCCTCGTGCTGTAATAATGATTATGAATCGGATCCAGCGCCGCATGCATTATGCATTATGCATAAACAGTAACAAAAGTTTAATAAAAATTCATTTCAATTTTTAATTAAAATTAAATTTTCATGCCGCTGGGTCCGGGGCATGCTCATAGTTTATAGTTTCAGCGAACGGCTCTCTCTTCGCCGGGCTCCCCACAAGGAAATTAATATTTCGGCTTACATCCACATGCCGGCGAGAAATACAGTCATGCGTGGTGTCCATTTTAATTATGCATAAATGTCTGTCTGCATTTCTTTTTTTTCCGCCCGCCCCGTCCAAGGAGGGCAATAATTTGCCTGTATTTGCACAAGTTTTTCCTGCCACAGTTTTTCTTTATTTTATTCTTTATTTTTTTTTCTGTGGCCCCACCGCAAGGTAAATAATTGACCAGGCGACGGCGGAAACTTTTGTTTGTTTAGGCCATTAGCCCCGTGTCCGTGTGCCCCTCTTCGGGCCTTGAGTCACTCAGTCAATTGTTGCATGCCTTGCCTCCTCCCTGCCACACTCTTGCCCGGCTCCGGCTTATTAGTGCAGCTCACTTAAGGCAAACAAAGCCGGGCTAAACTGTTAATCGCCGGCAACACTTAAGACAAACACGAGTGCCCGTTCGCCGCAGGAGGAGAAGCTCAGGAGGAGCGGGACATGAGGGTGCACTTCAGCCGCAACAATTGCTCGGCGAGCGAATTGGGCGAGGCGCTGCACCCACTCCAGCCACGCACGGGCTTTGTTCGCACTCAGGATACATGGATGCACATGCACATTGCACACAAGACAGGGAATGAGTGAGTGCGAGATACAGTGGGGAAAAATATCTTCAGGATACCCATTGTTCACACTCAAAGGATCTCAGAAAAAAAAAGAACAGAAGAACGGAATTCGAATTAGTATCTCTACCTTCCAAAAAACAAAATTCATATGGCTGCATCGGAATTATTGAGTATCCTTCGGCTCCTCTTTCCATTATGATTTCTTATTCGATTTTCATAACGTTTTTCTGAGTGCCTCGAAAGGATAGAGAGAGGGATTCGAGAAACAGACACTCGATGTGGAAGGAAGCCTCACAAGGCACCTGGTCGGCCCTTGCTAATCTTGATGGCCTGCCAATTGCCAAATGCAATTGCCATTGATTGCCGGACGTGGAGCTGCAAAAGCAAAGGCACAGTCAGGGACGGGGCAGGACATGCCAGGACATCAGGGCTTTGTTTTGCTTCGCTTTGTTTCGCACCTTTTCCAGTTCTGAGCTCGCACAGGGAAAAGCTCTTCTCTCGGGTGAGTGGCAGAGGCCACTTGACAGCATAACTTCCTCCGAAGGATAACTCCACTTCTTCGGTGCTGTTAGCCCGCCCATAAAGCTAATTGATGCTAACCAAATGTTGACCAATTAGAGTTTTTCGCAGCCGGAAAATCGATTAGCGGTCGGCGTAGTTTTTCCATCGCATTTGTCAGCAAATTCGATTGAGTGGCATATCCGGATATATATACCTGCAATACCGCACTAATGCCCGACATTATGGCCAATTGACTAAAGGCGTGTCCGGAATGGAATTCGTGTGTTACATATACTATACATTCTATTTATTTGGATTATTTTATTTGCCAGCCCGGCCCTGATTGTTGCAGAGCAGAGCGCAATAAGCGAATTTGCATAAAATCTCAACATTCGGTGTACTTTGTAAAACGAAGCTAAATAAACTTGCCATAACAATAACAGCAGCAATAGCAGCATCAACATCAACGCACTTTGTCATGTTTTATGCATGAAACAACAACAGAAACCAGATGAACATGAGCAAATTGCATGTGGAGCAGTTGAATTACACTGGGAAAATAATTTATTATAATTATTACTAAGGATTTTAGTTAATTTAGATAAATTTTTAAGTGTAGCATACTTGTAGGCACCTTAAAAATTTATAAATAGCTAGATGTTTTTTTAGACTTATTGTATTTTCTAATCATGATTTATTTTTATTTTTTGTATAATAAAATTGCCTGCTCATTTTCTGTCTTTTATAAGCCCCACTATCCCATCATCTTTCTCTTAAAAATCAAGCACTTATCCTTGCAAAATCTCTACTCCTTCACTTATTATTTATTTCTTTCTCTGCATGCATATTTGCAAATCCAACTAAATAAGGAAAAAACTCGGCAAATAAAATGGAACCAAGGGGCTTACAGGGGGTTAGGTCCTCCACTTCCCTCTCGGCTGCATTCCTGCGTGTTTGTCGGTGTTTGGCTGCTGAAATCATATGCATCGCCCCCCAAACGTATGCCGCATATTGTTTGCACATACCACCGCGTCCCTGCAGCGTCAGTGGCAGGATGTTATGCATTTTCGACTTTATGGTAAATCAGATTAGGGCTGCCCCACTCACAGACACAGATGCAGGCACACAGACACCGACACAGAGGGCTGAGCTCAGCTCAGTTACAATTTCAATTGCAAAAATGTGTTGCATTGTTTTATTGGGCCGAACAGTGTGTCTGACTGTCTGCCTGTCGGGTTCTCTGCCTCTCTGTGGTGCGTTGCAGTTGTTTGTTGATTTAGCAGTTAGATTTATTGCATATTTGATGCCATGCAACAAATTGCCTGTATGCCACAGGGCAACTCCGCCCCATTTCAGCGTTTTTGCAGTGTGCGGAAAGGCAATTTAATAATTTTTTAGTGCCGCTGCTGCATCACCACGATGAATTATTTTCGTTTTGTCGAGGGCTCTTCATATCGGGCATTCGGTCTGCGGTCTAATATGCAGTTAGTAAACTGCATCGCACCAGCATCGACTAAACGAAAATTTAAATTGCACAAGGCTCCGAGATTACATAGGGGGGGTCGTGCACACATTTCTGGCATATTTCTGTGTTGACCCATAAATATTTGAAGTGCTTTGATGCATTTTACATTTGTATCTCCACAGTCGTTGATGGTTCTCCCTTCTGTCTCTCTCTCTCTCCCTCTGTGTTATTTAATTATTTAGGTTTTGAATTTTTGTGGAAAGTGCCGCACGAATCTTTTATTTACGGTGCTGGATAAAATTTAAAGGGTTTATGGATTTAGTGAGAAACTGACTGGAGGACAGTTCATTTCTTGTATTTATTCTTTTAATTGCTGGTATTGAACTGGATTTCTTTGTCAGAATTTATCGACTGAATTTAGATGCAGATTTATTTATTTATTTAATTGGTCTTTGTTAAATAAAATTGAATGGGTAAAGGGTCAAGAGAGTAAAGGATATGGGATATTTTTAATTTAAATTTTATTTAGTGTTTCTGATTGTAAGATTTAAGTTTCAGAAAGGGACTCTTGCATTCCTTTCTGGAAAATTGTTAAACTCTTATGTGAGCCCTGTCAGAATTTTATTTATGTGTTTATCTATTATATTTATGTTTGAGGATTTCTTCTCTTAAATCACACAGCATACAAAACTGAATCTTAGCATGTGTTTCTTTATTTATTCACTTTAGTTTTTTAATTGAAATCGTAACTGTGACATTTTCTTTGGGGCCAACTATTTATCTTATCATTCCTCGCAAACTTTCTGCGTAATTAGTTTTGTTTTCTGCCTTGAGTTCATAATATTATTCCACATGTCTGCCTTCGTCCCTCAGCAATTGTCGGATGCAAATGTTTTGCATTTTCCTTGGCTTTCCCAGCCACCACAATGCCATTGTCAGCGTGCTGTTGTTGGAGGTCCTGCTGCATTTTCCCACTCGCAAAATTACCTTTTTGCGTTCTACCGCTGTCATGTGGCTGCCTTTGCACTGGCATGTCGCCGTTGTCGCCGCACTTAATTTATGGCATTCGCCGTTGCCACAGGGGCGCAGCGGCGGCAAGGCGGCTGCAACAACTGCAGAATTTTACAAATTTTTGGCACACGGTTGCAACAACAAGAGCAATGACAACGGCAATTGCCGCTGCGGTTTGTTCCTGCCACAGCCGCCCACAGTCGAAAAAGGGGAAGGCCGGGGAGTGGAGGGAAAGCGGGCAAAGCTTAGTGCTAACAATGAAATTTGCTACAATGCCAAAGGCATGCTAAAAACGTAATTACCATAAAATTACACCCATACCGGCAACTCTAACTGCGGCTCGCAACGTGAGTCCGCCGGCAGGCAGTCGTATTTGATTTAACACACACCTGGGATTGGGCCAATAACAGGCGGTGCGGCTGGGCTCGGCGTCGCCCTATTCTATTAGTGGTTTTTGACAGTTTTCAGTTATCGCCGCGGCGGGTAACGCAGCGTGAAAAAATATGCACTCAATTAATTTCTGGGCTAAAGTGTTGCAAACCGAAAACAATAACTGCCCGCCGTACTTTTCCGAGCGTAAACAATTTGCTGTATTGTCCTGACAAAAAAAAAATAGCAAAAAAAAACAAGCATCAGAAAGCAGCAACAAAAAAGGCTATGAAATGCTGACTGAAACTTTCACTTTGGCCAAACAGTCAGAAACCGAGCTGAGTTTCAAAAAACAATCAGAGAAATGGCAAATTGCACATTTCCGCATGTAAAATGCACACACACCACACACACACAGCGGAGATACCACCTCCTCCCTTTTGGCTCATTGCTGTTTTGGGTTTTCCTTCTCTGCTCTGCTCTTTTATTTTTTCCGTCAGACAAACAGCTAAAAACAACCGCAAATTGTTGAATTTAATTTTCATTTTGGATGTATTCCAATTTCATCAACTCGGATGTGAATGCGAGCCCGCATTTTCGCCACAACCCATTCACATTCACATTCACATTCACAGGGTGTGGGTGCAATCCAGATCCAACTTTGCTTTGCCAAATTGCTTTCGCCGCCCCCCTCTGCGTATACGTAATATTTGTTAACAGGGCAAAATTAAAGCCAACAAAAGCCAACGAAAGTGGCAGTGGCAGCAGCAGATCCATCGCCGGCGGCAGGACAAGCATAATGTGCAATTACACACTTCGTTCTCGTTTTCTGTGCTTCTGCATCTAGTCACGCATAAGTAACGAGCACATAATTTCCCCGTTTTGGCCCACATTTTGGCCGAGAGCACGCTCTATAAGCCGCATGCCACAGATGCCACGTAGCCAGGCCACTTGCCGCTAGATGGCTGGATGGCTGGATGGCTGGATGGCGGTTCATATATGAGTGCGACATGTTTTGAATTTATGCCGCGGACGTGCAAAACTTTTAGCCCTCGCACACGCCCCAAACTATGGCCAAGAGAAATGCGGGCAAGAACTAGATTTGCCATTTCTCATTTGCCAGCTTCCCAGTAATACGATATTTGAGAATAAAATCTATAGAATATATTCATACCTTACCTTACCTTGGGTTAATGGAAGCAGCCCCCCATTTTCCATCAGTTCGCATTTTTCCCACTTTGTCCGGGGACACTTGATCGAGTTGGAGCTGCGGGAATTGCATCAATTGGCTGCCACCTTTTGTTGTCGACACCTGGCCGAAGCCCTTTCAGCGCTATTCAGTTTACCTTTTCGCATATTTTTTATGGCCATCGATCAATTTAATAATTCTTTTTCGAGCAGCGAAGCGCTGACGTCCATCAATTGTTGCCCGGCGAGCGCAGGGTAATGGAAATCCGGCGTGGTGGCTGTAAGAGGGGAGCTGAAAACCCAACCCTTCCTCAACAGATGCGCCATTACGGCGCTTTTTCGCTTTCGCTGTTCGCTTTTCTCTTCATTTTTCCAGCAGCTCTTTTTCGTGCTCGCTTTTGTTTCAAGCGAGCAATTTTCCATATGGCTGCGAGTGTGTGTGTGTCCTCGTAATTTATTCCTGTTGAGTGCCATGTGCGAATTATTGTCAGCGATTTGTTGCAAATTTAAGGTATTAAAAAGGCTTCGACGGGTGGAGAGAAAAAGTGTCAAGCCGAAGGAGCGGCACTAAATGAAAGATAAATGGCAGATGGCAACAGGGATTGGGTTTCGGGGTAAATCCCCTATGGAGTTCCATATATTTCGGGTATAAATCCCGTGATGAATGTTCATTTGCGGATTGTTAGCATTTCGATTCAATTACCAAGCAGCCCGGAATCAGCGCCAGGGTCAGGTAAATGCGCAAATAACAGCCCTCACCTAATGCATAATTTATTTGCCTTGTACACTCGGGTCGCAGCATAAATCAGGGCCAAAAACACAGGCAGCCACAGTCAAAACATGAAAAAAAAAGAAGGGCGGAGGACAACGAGAACAACGAAAATTATATTCTATATAAGAATCCGGGCTAACAGAGCTGTAAAAACCATTAACAATTACGCGCTGCGTTTGGGCCGTTGTTTTGGATTTCAGCTTGGTCACAAAAAGGCACAGAAACAGCAAAAAAGGGGAAAAACCAAAATGATAACCTAATTAAGTTCGGGGCGCACCTTTTTTCAGGCTTTTCCTATCATTACAAAGTGAAATTAAACAGGCAGCGTGACAATGTCAAACGCGAAATGGAAACCAGGCCAAAGGCAAGACGACGCCATGTTTTCGGCATTAAAGTCTCATAGGATAGCCTCCTTTTCTGGTTTCTGGTCTCTGGTCTCTCCTCCGGCATACGCGTTTTTAATTTCCCCACAGTTTATCGTTGGCTGCCATTCAATGCCATTTCATTTACTTCCGTTTCATTGGAACTGCCCTCTATCGTTCTCTCTCGGTCTCGTCCTGCCATCCTGCCGTCCTTCTGGCCCTTTCGGCTGTGGCTTGTAATTGCTAATATCCGCTTTTAATTAAGCAACTTCCTTTTCAGCATTGTGGTCCGCCTGTGGACTGTGGCCATCTCCCTCTCTGTCGACTCTGGCTTTGGGGTTTCTTTTCCATTTGTTCAAATATATATAGCATATACATATTCGGGTGTGTGTGTGGTATATTTTAAATGTATACGAATTTTTGGCGCCCTTTTTGCTTTGCTTTTGGCCGGGTTTTCCTTGCCTGCTGCCTTTTGGGCTTTTGTGCATACCGAATTGCGTTCGGGTGCGCTTTTGACCCAAAACTCGTGCATTATTCAGCCGCCCAGCTTAAAGTGCCGAGAGTCAGGCCCCTTTAAGGCCAGGCAAGAAGGGCCTCAATTAGTCGACATCGGCATCTATGGCGTTTTGTAATTTCGAGCACTTTTATCTAAATAACCGCATTCAATGGTGCATGCAACGGCAGCGGCCGGAGAACAACACAGAATACCAGCTGGCCAATGGTCAATTCTCCATCCTCGTTTGGCAATAAAGTTTCACGGAGCATATCAATTGCTTGCCCTGCGGCTCGCGTAGCCCCAGCCGCCATTTTCCACCAGTTTTCCTCTCCTCCTCTCTCTCTCCCCCCAAATGTATGCAGTGGAAAATGTGTAAAACGAGCCAAAACAGCAACAGAAACAATGGCTATCTGCAAACAGCAACCGGCTTGATTGGGGTCAATTCAACATTGCAACAACATTGGTAGCAACATCCTCGCAGCCCTCTCGAATCGTTCGATTTTTGCCGTCTGACATTGTGGTGTGGTTGTTGTTTTAGCCCTTTTTTTATTGCCGCTGCTCCTGTCTGCCCTGTCTGCCGGCCAGCCTTCCGTTTCGGTTGTCTCGGCGTTTTGTTGTTCAATAATCAACACCCAAGCTTCGGGCCCGCTGCAGCTGTTGGAAAAACTTAACAGCACACAAAAACACAAAAAAATAGTAGAGGAAAAACGGGGGAGGCCAACGAAGCGAACCAGCAACACAGCGGAGCATACCTGTAGTTGTGGTTAAAAAATAGAAGAGCCAACGACAGGTGAAAATTGCCGCAAAAATAGCTGCAAAAACCGGCCACCGTTAGGCGATCCGCCAGGACGAAAAAAAATAGATGTCCATGGCTGCAAATATGGACTGGCGGCGTGTGTGCAAACAGCTCATCTCGGGCTTTGCCGATTGGATGGAACTGGCTCAAATAAATGTTGCATGTCCCGGTGTCAGTGCATTAATTAAACTTTGACTCACTGCACCTAACACCGCCTTTGACCCGGCCAAATGCCCCTCGCATTGTGTTGCCACTTAAGCGCCAGAAAGTAGGCTCAATCGTATTTGCAATTTCGTTTTAATGGCCATGGAGAACGACAGCTTTGGGGCTGCGGACTCCGGACTCCGGACTTCGCACTCGGGTCGGGTTCAGTTTCGTTGGCAGTTGCAACAACTAATCGGCTTAGCCAAGTTGTTGCCACTGCCACTGCTGCTGGCCAACTGCATTCAAAATGCAGAGTGAGAGAGCTCAGGGCTCAGAGACGCTCACTTGGCTGCCAGCCGGGCCTGAAATTGTTATGTTTTGTGCAACACAAATGGGTAAATCTCTCAAGCTGTTGCTGATACATTTTTTTGGGGCTGGCTCGGAATTGAATTTTGATGCGCATCGATTTTGCAGGGACTTAGGACGGGTCAGGTTGTTAATTGCTGCCCACCAGTTGCTCTGTTCCGAAGTTTATGGCGCACACGCTTTTCCAGGGCTTCCCTTTTTCTACTTTCGACGGCGATTTACGGCTAGTAAAGCTGAGAAAACTGCAAGCTGATACGGCACTGTGCACTCAAGGAAATCAATGGACTGGCTCCAAGGGCCGAGGGCCAGCCATATGGCAGGGCTACCTGTTGCGGCGGCAATGGCGGCGACGGCGCAATTACTCAGGTTTACGATTCATTAAATCTTTATGTCGCCGACACATAATGGATTAAAAACGAGCGCTGATGAATGTGAATGAGGCAACGCTGCTCTAACGTTTCCCTCGTCCTTCTAGCACCTGTTATAGCTTTTATAGTGGCTCCTTCCTTCCTCGGTTTCTTGGCCTTTGCTTTTTTCTTGCTTTTCTCTGTTAAATGGAGTGCAACTAATGGCCACTTTTATGCGAATGTCGGCTTAAAGACAACGGTTCAGCCTGTATCCTTTGGCTTCGCCGGGCTTTTCTGTGTTTTTTTTTCTGGAGCTCTCTCTCTGTTCTGCAGGCAATAGAATTGCAAATGCGAACTGCAAAGCGCACAAAGCGGTCAAATATTTGCCAATTTTTGGACGGTCGATGTCAACTGCAGCATTTGTCGCAATTCTCGCATAAATTTTGCACACCGAAATGCAGGCGGAAGGACCTCCTCCTCTCTCCATGCAAATTCGCCAACGCCGCCCCCAGCTGCGTGTAAATGAAATGTAAGCAGTGTCGCATATTTCATGACACGCTGCATAAAATACAATCGTATTTTAGTTAACGAACAGGCTACAGGCTCCGCTTCGGCCTTTGTCCAGGACTATGCAAATGTGGACGGGTTGGGGGGACTAACACAAGTTTATGGCCATGTTCCTATCTTACTTCTCGACGCTCTCCGGTTACGTAATCTCCAGTGCCCAGGAAGGATGCGGGCAACTTTGTCCATTTGTGTTAGTTTTGCATTCGGCCGGCAACTTTTGTGTCGCAACGTTATTAAGCTTGTTGCCATTATTTGATTGTCCAGTGGGCCGACGACGAAACTTGACCTTAAACTCGGTTGTTTAGTGTAATTTCATTTCGCCTTGGACTTGCTTGACAGCAATTAACTTTTCGGGACACGGACACATGTTGCTGGCAAAAAAATAAGGCTAAAAGGAAGCAAAACCCATTTGTGCTTCCCCCCCTAAACATTATTACTTTTATCGTGCGACATTGACAGAAAAAAACCTGCTTTGTGTACAAATTTCCTATTTATGTCGGGTCACCTCCACACTGGCAATCGATTGAGCCGATAAAGCCCTCGCTAAACGTGAACCTTCTCGGCCCAGCCGCATAAATACATATATATCCTTCGATATATATATAAAATGAAACATTTTTCGGTTTTTGTGCACAGACAAAATGCGTTGTTAAACATGTTTTGGGTCAATATCATAAGCCATGATAGTTATAAGCCACAAAATGTTAGACAAACACTTAAGCAGACACTGAAAGATGATAGTGGATTGCCCAGGGGGGTGGGGGCATAGGAGGATATAGGGATGCTGGCAAGGATCAGGGGAATCAGCACAAAATCCATTCAATGCCATAATAGACACAGCAAATGTTCCACCTTCATTTCGGGTCTGCTGGTGGTGGTTTCTCTCCTTCGGTCTGCCGTAAAAATGAAAACCACAGAAATTGCATTTTTCGTCTCGACAGTTTCTGTGTGTCCTTGTGTGTGTGTGCTTATTTTGTCATTTAGGTGTATCCCTTTTAATGCGACCCAAAAAATTAGTTTTTATTGTCACACAAGGGCAGCAGTCTCAGTCCCGGACCCACAGAGTTCAGTTATTAAGCTTTTGTCTTTATTTTATACGTTTTACAATCTCTGTGTCGTTGATGACACCCGGGTATGAGGACCGGGATCAGGGACTGTCGACTGGCGACTGGCGACCGGCGCCTGAGACCAGGACATGTGCGGTCCTTCCGATTGAATGTGTGCGCATTTTGTGGCCGCCTCTAAATGTGTTAAATAATTTCGTTGGCCTCTGTGTGCTGTGTGTGGCCATCAGGGTTCCCATTCCGATTCCGATCAGAATAGACGAGGCTGGTTCTCTAAATGTAATTGCCTACTAAGTGGATGTAGTCCTGCCGTCCGGCCATCGATTGTTTTCGACTCCGAGTCGGAATAGGTCCTGAAATATTGTTGCAACTCTTAATTGCAACCGAGTGGCACAGCACACAAGCTCGTTTGTCGGGCAGTCATGTGCAAATTCTGATTGTTTCTGGCTTTACTCTACTCTCTCACCCTCGATTTAGTCGGAGCAGACCAAGCAGAACAGCCCCGATAAGCTGCTGGCTCTCGGCACAACTTTAAAGTAGCCCCCGGACTTTAATGCGGTAAATATGGGCCAGGACATAGAAACAAGACTCTCCTCTCTGCTGTTAATAAAGTTCCATTTCGGTTACGGACCAAAAAATAAAATGCAAATGACATTGACTTTCGGGGAGGGCGCGAGCCGCGAGTGGCGGCACTTGAAGTGCGTTAAATTTATTTATTATCATTGTCAGCGTCATCATTTGGGCAAAGTGTCATTTAGGCCGGAGCCCAACATAGCGGCAACATGCCGCAAAATGACAAAACGAAGCAGGAGAGGAGCTGGGGCGGAGTGAGGTGGCAACAACAAGGCGGCAACAACAAAAGCCAGCGCAATTTGCCGTTGCCGCCGCACAAATAACATCAAGTTCAAAGCTAATGGCTGGGGCAGGAACCACCGAAGGGGAGCCCCAGGAGCGACTCCTTGCCTCGTAATCGAACCAAAGCAGGCGGCTGAAAAAAAGGAAGGAAAAAATCGTACAGAATACAGAAGACCGAAATTGTAACGAAAGCGAAACGAGCGCCACAATGCATGTGGCAAGTGGAAAGTGGCAAAATGTTTGTATAGTCAGAGCCAGGCGGAGATGGGTCTGGAAGTGGGCACGACTGTGTAGGAGGGTTGGAAATAATGTACGCATTAATTCCTCATTTAAATTCAGCGGCGCGTACAACGCATTAGTTGGCCCGCTCATCCTCCCCGGACACCGACACTACTACTTTTTCTTTGCCGAAAGACACTTTTGGGCGCCGCACTTGAGTCCGCTTGAGTTCGCTGGAGTCCGCACTCGAGTCCTTCGATTGGCTCGGCCTTAAAAGCAGAGAATTCGAGAATGCGAGAATTCCTCTCGGGGCGAAAGTGATCTTCCGCCTTACTACTTGTGTGTCTGTGTCTGCGCTGGCAGAGTTGGCAAGTTTCTTTCGGAAAATTAGCATAATGCCTGGAATTATGCAATGCTTTCGCCGAGTCTCCAGCTCAGTTGCTTAAGTGCACTCTCAACCCGAAGGCAAACAAACAAACAAGCAACTGCAGCGTGAGATGCGGGGCAGGTCAAGTAAATCAACGCATTACACTTTGTAATGTGGCGGGGACAGACTTACTGCTGCCACTGTTCGGGTGTAAGTGCAAATGCAGTGATAATGCCAATAATTCAATTATCCCGCTGCGCTCCTTGTCCTTGCCCCTGTCTGGCTTATTGTTATTGCCAAATCGAGTGACTAGTGACTGCTGCTTACAACTTGCAACTCCAGAGATTGCAGCCACTTTCCTCGCTCGCTCTCTCTCTCTCTGTATTAAGAAGTCACTTAGCTGACAGCCAGATAACAAGGAGCAGCAGGAGCGGTTGAAGGAGCAGGGCAGGACGTCCTGCACAGCAGGACGTAAATTGAAAACAATAGTTGCAATCCGAGCGACACACACGAAATGTATCAATCTGTGTGTAATCTCCAGGCAGGGACATCCATGCAAGTGTATAAATATATATATACGATACGCTGGGGATATATCAGAGATTCACACACTGAATTTGAAATTAGTTTGTGAATATATTAACAGCTTTAATAATTGGGATTTTTTGTGGCATTTACTTTCAGTTTTGAAATGTGTTTAATTATAGAAACAATGTTATAAATAGTTTCAGAAGGGTGTAAGTGCGTGGGAAACCTTTTAGGTCCTTTCCAGATAAAAATTTGTTGGGAATATATTAACAGCTTTAATTATAAGTATTTTATTAACACCCAAGTTAAGTTTTGATTTGTTTTAATTATGAAATAGTTTTAAAAATGGTTTTAGAAGGGGAGTAAGTGCTTGAGCTACCTTTTGGAGTATATTAACAGCTTGAAGTTGGATTATATAAACAGCTTTAATTACTGGGATTTTTGTGGCACCCACTTTCAGTTTTGAACCGTGTTTCATTATAAATATACTATAAAAAATATTTGTAAAAGGGTTGTAAGTATGTCGAGACCTTTCTAGATAAAAATCAGAATATTAATTAGATTATACATGCGTGGGCTTTAGAGTTTGTTGGGTAGTTTGTCTTATCTATGAGAGAAAAATAACTATACGCATGTCTGGCTTTGAAAAGGGTTTTGCCAGCGGCTAGAAATGGAATATTTTAATCAAATATCGGATTTTTACAGGGAACACATTTCATCTTAATGGGAAAAAGGGCATCTGCCTGTCTCTAGCTTTTTCTGCATCTTAAATGGCGCAGCGTCGGGCTTAAAGTGCTTTCTCCGTTTCCACTTCGGGCGGCATTAATTGTCGGCATAATTTCATTACGTTTCGTTCATTAAAACTTTCAAAATGGAGGCGGCGGCAAGACGACGACACAAATGGAAAACGGAAAAATGTTCGAGCCACATTTCCCCAGGGGTGAGGGCTTAAGGCACTCCCGTCCCCACTTACTTCTCGTTCTCCGTGGAATTATGGCTCATTAAATGACATAATGCAGGCGATGGTGGCGGAGACGAAGCCGAAATTGTATTTTTAGGCAAAGGCAAAGGCAGATGCTCCTTGGTCCTTGGTCCTTGGTTCTAGCTCCTGTTGGCTTGTGTAACCGCAGGGCGATTGCCGCCCGCTGGCGTCTGCTAATGTCTTTCTAATACACAGACACGCACCGAGGACACACTCTCAGACGCGTGGAAATCGCAGCGGGACATCCAGGACACTTTGCAGACATGTGCGTAGCATAATAGTCTCGGCTTGATTTTTCTTTCGTCCTTGCCGGGCCTCCTCTATGGCCATGCCAATTCCTTGAGGCCTGCGTATATGTGTGCCTTAACTGCCGTTGCGTCTTTTTCAATTACACACATAATTAAATATGTTCCGCCCTCCGAAGGCAAAGAAAGCGAGGGCGTGGCATCCCGCGGGGCAGCTGTGTGTGTGTGTGTTGGCCAGGACAAATACTCGAAATCTCTCCCAATCGTGCGATATTCCCTGCCAGTCATGCCGCATTTGTAGACTTTAATAAACATGCTAGATAATTAAATTTAATCGCATGCTTTTATTTTACATTAGCATGTGTGCCCCCACACACCCTCTCTGGAATTTCCATGGCAGACTCTATTTGCTGTGGCCAAATTCAATTTGCCACCAAAGTCCTGGATCGCTTGGTCCTTGGGCAAACATTTCATTTCATCCTGTTTGGCTCAAAATTTTATTTGCTCCGACCACACACAATGAGAGTCCTCCCATACCGACCCAGGACTTGAATGCTCTCTAGACTAGGCAAACAATTTGTGGTTAGATAATTGCAAAAATTTAAGGATTCCCATTTCTTTTTTTCTCGTTTAGCTCCGGCTTCAACTTCCATTGTGGTGGCTCTTGAGCCCAAGCTTCTTCTATAATTTGTTTAGCTCCAGCTCCGGCTCCAGCTCCATCTGCTAAATCTCTCTCCCGTCCTGTCTCTGGGTAATCTGTGAGCCAATAAATTTATGCCGAAATATGTCTATTCGTTTTTTTGCGGCTTGTCAAAATCCGGGTTCCACTTTGCCCGGGGATATAAATACAATTTGGAGGTTTTAATAACCGCAGCTGTCACCACATCGCCTAAGTGCAGCGCATAAACCAGCTCAGCCCGGCTCAGAGTTAAAACACAGCTTCGTTTGCAAAAAAAATATAAAAGAAATGTGTGGGAAATGGGAAATGGAGAACCACAATTTAAGATCAGAAACAGAACAGGAATAGAAAGCGAAACATAAGGCAGACGGCAAATAAACGCCACGGAAATGAAGATTTTTATGTGGCCCAAAGTGGGGCAACATAAATTGCTGGCAAAAAGTGCGCAAAAGTGTTTTGTTGTCACCCCGGCGAGGGCTCGCACCAGTTACAAGGGGGCCAGTCTCGGTCCCAGTCCGTGCTCCCGCACATCCTTGGCGGGCAAATAAATTTCTATTAAACACAAATGAGCAACAAAAAAGTTTTCTTAGAAAAGTTTTATCCCCACACATGCCCTCCCTCACACACACACACATCAGTGACAGAGAAATGTTTTTTCTTTCTCTGCGAGAACTTTGTGCCAACAATAATTATGTTGATTACAACAAAGAGGCAACTTTTGCCCTCTTCAATCTGCCGCTAAGTGTTCTTCTTCTTAAATTTGGCCTGCTTAGTGCGTTCTCTTCCTTCCTCTTCCTGTTGTTAAGGGCTTAAGTAGGAAAACCGTCAATATCCATAATTACATACGTTGTATGGGCATTATGGTTATTATTCAACGTAGGTAACTAGGAATTACTTCACATAAAATAAATAGAAATAAGCCGAGGCCCAACTTGCTGCACGAGTAACAGTTGCTGGTCTGCACTCCAAATTGATGGTTGCAATTAGATTTTCCACTTATCAGCTATTATGGTTTGAATTTTCAACGAGTAAACCCTGGAAAATTAATTAAAATCCTAGCATTTAGTTGGTCAGTTATTATCCTGGCAACAATGCTCATTATACTAATTACTAAGCGCCCCAGATAACGCATCATAATTAGCTTGATAATTGTGCTTCAGCCGTATTGTTTCTGGCCAGCTGGCCAGCTGGCCCGCCTTTGTTTTTTATAAATTGGCCAGGTCCTGAACCGAACACCCGCTGGCCATCAATCAGCGGGTGTATCTACTGCATATATAGTATAGTGTACATGGCGAGCGAGGTCCCTGTTTGCCAGCAGCAATTTGAAAGTCGCGTCTAATCTTTGGCCTGTTGGCTCACGTGATTTGTTTGCAGCCTCGCCAGAAGCCAGCAGTCAGGAGACAGGATCCAGGTGGCGGGGAGAGCCGGCATCGCATAAATCAAAATGCCATTTTTGATAGCACCTCCCTTGGCCACCTGCCACCCCCGAAACAATATATCAAATTGCCCTTGCATTGCGCGCATGTTACATTTTATTTAGATTTCTGCTCAAAGATTGCTCCTCGTCCTGCTCCTCCTTCTCCATCTCTGGCTTGCATTGTCTGAGTGAAAAGAAAGGAGCAGCGGCGAGAGTGCAGCCGCCCATTAATCATGGCCGCAACGTGTTGAGGCCAAAGCCGAAAGTCTAAGCCGAATACCCAGACCCGGAGACTGTGCCATTATCCCGATTCATAAACCATTATAGTTTTCCCTGCTCGACGCTATTCGCTATTCGTGTTTTGCTTTCGCGACGCGACTCTCGTGAAAGGGTTGCGAAATTTATGTGTTGCAATTATTTTCTTGAAATAACACTTAAAGTGATTTACGCCGGCGGACCACCGGGCATGTGTGAGTGTGTGGAAAAATGGTCAAAAACGATGCTCCTTGCCCTGGTCCTGCCTGACCCTTTTGCTGATGCTGCTGCTTATTCCGCCTCATTGGCTTTTTCTGCGCTTTGCATCGCACTTAATAAGATTTGTTGGCGGTGGTCTCATCCCCCTTTAGCAGAGTCAAAGTGCCACACAGGAAGAAAATCTATAGAAAGTTTGGTAAACAAATATTTAGTAAAAGAAGCAACTATATATGTAAGAAATAAGCTTCCTTTTGTATGATCATAATCATGATTCATAATTTTTGGTCCTTCGAGCCGGATCTTCCAGGGGTTTTTGTTGCATCAATCAGTTCCAGATTTGTGTGGCCTCGTAAAAAAAAATAAAATCTTGCTTGTCCATCGAATTAGTTAGAAATATATCAATTAGATATTCTATTTATTAACTAATTTAATCAGAAATCATTAGATATCCTTTCCTCTCCGTGCACAAAGGGTTCCCTTTTCCCTGGTTTTGTACAAATGACTGGGCAAATTGCCGTTCATGTGTTCAATTTGTGGGTGACTTAAAGAGTCGCTTAGTTGGCTGACAGAGAGGCATCTTCACTACAACAGCAACCCATCCTCGCCTAGAGCCCAGCCTGGGGGAAGCTTATTGAAATCCATTGCATCAAAGGGGCGTGGCAAGTGCCAGAGGCGGCGGCGGCGACAGCGGCGTGTTTGCAGTTTGCTGTTTGCCGTGTGGAGCGCAGATCAAAGGCATCGCCCGGCGGCTGCCTTCGTCCTTTCGTCCTTGATTACAGTCCTCCCTGGCTTCGCTTTCATGTGCACTTAATTGTCGCCTCCATTAAGCGAGGCAAAAGGCAAAGCGGAGCGGTGGCGCCCCCGAAAGTATGCAACTGGCCATAAATTCAATGCGCAGAATTATTACCTGTAATTGCGGCAAGGCATAAAGCATAATTTGAAATTTATGTTTATGTTTATGCCCGCGGCCAGCGTCCCTAAATTATCGGCTTAATGTGCTCGAAAATGTGAGCAAATTGAATTGGGCCACGGCCACAGCCTCCATCTAATGGACCAACTTTCATAAACTCTCCTCTCTTCTGACTCTTTTCAGACCTGCTACGAGCTGGAGCGCTATCTGCGGGACGAGCCCAAGCTGCAGAAGAAGATCCACAGCAATCCGGACAATGTCTGGGACATATTCTCCACGCCCGCCCGCCTGCTCGAGGAGCTGAAGATCAAGGAGCAGCACCTGGACACGATCTCGACGACCTCCTCGGTCTCGTCCAACTGCTCGGGCATCTCGTGGGACAGCAACGGCTCCCAGGCGCTCAGCTGCTCCGTGCTGGTCAAGCAGGAGCGGATCGACGAGGAGGACGACGAGGCGGGCTGCGATGACAAGCTGGGCGTGCTCTTTGCGGCGCCGCCCTCGGCCATCTCGCCCAATCCCAGCATCGGCAGTGCCGGCAACATGACGCCCACCAGCAACAGTAGCAACAGCAGTGGCAGCAGTGCCTCCTCCAGCAACAGTGGCCACATCGTGGCCAGTCCCATGAGCAGCCTGGGCAGCGGCAGCACCATCACGGTCAGCTCGAGGAACAGCTCGGCGCCGGGCATCAAGGTGCGCGTGGTGCAGGCCAAGAGCCACCAGGGCAGTAGTGCCAGGTTGCACCTGGGCCATGTCCAGGACTTTGTGCTGCCCACCCTGACGCCGCCCTCCTCGCCGGAATCCAGCCTGCGCAGCCACAACTATGCCCAGCAGCTGGAGGCCAACGACCTGGCGGCCCTGATACAGCAGCAGCAGCAACAGCAACAGCAGCAGCAACAACAGCAGCAGCAACAACAGCAACACCCACAGCATGTGGCAACACCCTCGAGCAACTCCACACCCGCTACAGCAATACTGCGCTTCAGCAGCCAAAGCAATCCCACGATGACCCAGCTGCAGCAGCAGCAGCAGCAGCTGGCCGTCCAGCACCTGAGCATATCGCCGCAGGCCCTCGGCCACGGCAGCAGCAGCAGCAACAACTCGCCCAAGGGCAGCGGCAACATCAGCAGCAGCCTGAGCACCAGCAGCAGCCTGAGCAGCAGCGGCAGCAGCTCGAGCTCCAGCTCCAGCTCCAGCTCCAGCGGCGCCAGCAGCGACCCGTCTCCCCACAGCAACATTCCGCGCAGCACCATCGTCCGTCTGACGACGGCCAACGGGAAGCCGGGAGCGGCTGGCATCAGCCTCGCCCGCGTCATTCAGATGCAGAACAACGGCAATGCCAATGTGGCCGCCGTGCTCAGTGCTGCGGCCAACAGCAGCAGCAGCCCCGGCAGCAACACCAACAGCGGCAACAGCAACAGCAGTAGCAACACGGCGACACAGCAGCAGCAACAGGTGCTGTCACCGCGAGCTGAAAAGTCCTCAAATGGTAAGGGAAATAATTCTTAATACTAAAATTACAATCTTTGATTATAAATAATTTTTATTTATATTTTAATCAAGAAGAAAACAAACAAAAAACAAGTCTACCTTGTTTAAAGACCCATTTTCATAGGGCTTTAGTTGCTCTCTCTAAAAAAAACCCCTTGACCCAGTTAGCTCATTTTTTAAACCCTTAAAATCTCTTGTATCGACCGCAGGCTCCTCGAAATCGCATCACCCGCGTCAACATCACAGCGATCACAGCCCGGACGCCAAGCGCCGGATACACAAGTGCCAATTTCTGGGCTGCAAAAAAGTCTACACGAAGAGCTCGCACCTGAAGGCCCACCAAAGAACGCACACAGGTGAGTTGGCTTTTGGGGGAATCTGAATCTGAATTGTGGAATGTGGTCTATGGGAATGGGGCCTATGGCCTATGAATGTCCTGAATGCGTGAGTGAGAGTGTGTGTGCAGTTGACAGACACTCGTACTTTCTGTACGCAATTAAAAGCGTGTGCCTTCGGTGGGAGCTTGCTCTCCACTCACCTGCCGACTGGGACAGGACTCAGTCAGAGCGTTCGCCCCACTTCCTCCGTGGGCAGGTCCCCCAATAAATCAGGGAGCTGCGACAACAGTGTCCCCGACAGAATCCCCGGGGACAGGCTGGAGTGACATGTTGCATTGTTTGCCCGACACATTCCTTTGTCCACAGCCTTGCAGTCGCGGCGGGAAAACACGGGGAAAAACATGCAATGGGTGGGAGCCGGATCATCCGGGGGGCTCGGGCACCGGCAATTGGGCACCAAAAACAACCTCATCGCCTGACAGCAGACGATGCTTGAAATTTCAATAAAAATCGCATAATTCAAACATGAAATATTGGTCACACACGCACACATTCCCCGAACCAGTGGAGCCGGCGTTGAAATGTAATTTTATTACGACCGCATCCGAACACGAGAGAGAGCAAATCTATTGATTCGTCCTGCACAGCCAGCGAGTCCTGCCAGTGTGTGTGTGCGTGTGGGCTTACAAGGGCTTTGCCAGCAAACACTTAACCCATAAAATAGAAAACCAAAATCCATTTCAAGTTCTGCCAAAAAACGGAGGAGAGAAAAGTTTGCAGTTGTTGGCGAACAACATTTGTGCGCATTCAGTTAAAATTTGTAGAGCGAGGACTTTGCTCTCGGCCCGCTTTATGAATTTTGCTAGATTCATTCTTTGTTTTCGCTTGTCAGTTGTCTTCATCGGGGCTTGGGGTCCGGAGCCTCCATGGGGTGGGACCAACAAATCATTTGGCACACACTCAAATGCCAGGCAAATGATTTTGCAATGTCTTTGCCAAACAATTCATACAGAAGATTGCTGACTTTTTGGGTAGGAGCTCAGTTACACAGAGAGGAATTTGTGTTCTCAATAAATTATGACTTGAATGAGACTTAAAGGAATTTTAAAGCATACAAATATATGGAAATTTGAATTAACTTTGCTTGGATTTGAATTTTATATTCAATTTAGAATCCTGATTTATATTTCTTTCTCTGCCGAGTATTGTCCCATATTTAGTTCCATATTGAGGACTGAGGGCTGGCCTGTGGATTTGTTTACTTATGCATGCAAGTGTTGGCATTCCCTCGACCCAAGTCTCATTTGTCGGTTGCCCTTTGCAGGCCCAGCATGTTTTGTGAGCAAATGAAATTCGGGCCTCGGATATTTCTCACTCAAGTCGACAATGGATGTGTGTGTTGGCCTGTGTTTGCCGAATGTTGGTCAAAGTTGCTCTGTTCCTGCCCCCAGATGGCCCCTGGTTGGAGGCGTGGCTATCATCAGCACATAAGCCAGATTCATGTGCAGCTCAAGGCAACGGCCTCCTGACTCCTTTGGCCCTTTCTCAAGCCAGGCTATGTCAACAGCAACAACTTTCTGTGACAGCCGCAGGATATTGCTCAATTTATAAATTTGCTTTGGCCCCGGGCTGCGGAGCTTAACATTTTAATTAACATTCAATTCCGGCGCCCGTTGCTGTGTTGTTTGCTTTGGCCGCAAGAAGCCCAAAAGCTCTTGTTGGCTCAATAAAAATCCATAACAGTCGAAAGTTTTTGCTCATAATTCTCCGTTTATTTTGGCCGAGAACCCAAAACACCAAACAAAAATTCAAGAGAGCTCATCGCCTGGCTCAGTCTTGTGTTTCTTTGTTGGCCCAACTGCTTTAAGTGTTAACTTCCATAGTTTCCACGGACCTGAGGAGTTTTTAATTAATTACACATGTTCGCTGCAGCAGCAGGACGGAGATAGGAGAAGCCATGGTGCAAGGACGAAGGACCGGAACCCGGGGAGACCAATAAATCAAAAGCCAAGGTGTTGGCCCGACGATAAGATTGAAACATTTGATTTGGCCCCCGAAAAGCGGAGAAAAAAAACGTTATGAAAGGAGCGGCGGCGGCTGGTCCGACGAAAAAGGAAAACGTAATTATTTTAATGATACCATGGAGACCCAGGCGAGGTTTTTAAATTAAAGAAAACCTAATGAATTACGTTTTTTGCATTCGAAATGAAGCGCAGAGAGCTGAATTTCATTAGAGCGGCGCCTAGTCGGAGCGTTCTTTAAATTGTGTCGCATTTGAGAACCAGAGCCAGAGCGGACGCATGCGAATAATTGATGACGAGCTATTATTTAGTTGCCAAACAGTGTCCTTGAACGGAGGCAGGAGGCCGGGCCCAGGGACAGACAGTGAAATTAATTTGATTTGGGTTTTCGAGCGCACTTCCTGCGTTTCCTCCTGTGGCTTTCGCTTCCACTTCCATGCCGTTTCCATTTGCATGTCCATTTAATTAGAAAGCCATTGAAGCACATCGCCGACACATACTCGTCTATAAATCGCACTCTGACGGATATATATCGGGCCCAATTGAATATCAATTAAAGCGGCGTTCGCTGAATAGAATCCCCTCGCCAACTTTGGCCACAAACGATTTCAATTAGTTAAACGCAGGCGGCTATAAAAATGCCAGAGTGGCACGCAATCGGAGTCGGGAAGAGTCTGGCCAAGAAATGCGCTGAGACGCTGAAACCGTTAAGAAAAGATTACAAGTGCAATCAAGTGAAAAGACGCAAACAGACCATAAAAATTGTGTTGAGTGCAAAAGCCGAGAAGGCATCGAGCAGCAGCTCCATAAAATGGCGAGCCAAGGCGGCTAAAAGGCATTCCTTGGCCTCAGTTTCAACTCTCAGCTCCCAGCTCCTGACTCCCAGCTCCTATACCATTGCATGTCCATGTCCCGCCGGTGCATTCTTTCCTATTGCCGGCTGAAATTAAAACCCAGCGCCAAGTGAAATTTATAAAATATTAACTGGCTCCTTCTGGCCGCTGCTGCAACTCTGCTCTTTTGCTAAGCGACTGTCGAAGGAGCCGGAAAGCGGAAAGCGGGCGGAGTGCAAGTCCTTCCTGGCCACCTCCTTATTGCCTTTAAACAATTTACAAGTGCAGGCTTTATGGCCTGCCAGTGGCACAGAATCGGAGCTGAAACTATCAATATATATACAGACAAACGGCTGAGGTTAAGTTTTAACTGCGTTCGGCTCAATAAATTAACATGGCGACGTCTCGGCGCGATTGGAGGATATAAAAGCAGGCGGAAAGCGCCAGCGAGAATCGCTTAACCCAGTTGCCAATTGGCTGGCTGGCTTTTTGGCCAGGTCTGCAGGTCTGCAGCTCCGCAGCATCGCATCGCCTCGTATTGCATCCGCTAACATTGTCAGCTCAGATGGCTTGCCATGAAAACTAATTAAAAGCCTGCCTGGTAGTGAAAGCCATCTTGTTCCACATGCGCGGCCATTGCACACTTTTTGGGCCCGGCCAGAAGTAACGGCCAATAGCCGGAGCCTGAGTAATAGCGAACTATTGGGTCTGGACCGCAGGGAGATGGCAGAGGAAGGGTAGGGAGAGAGTATTTGACTTTTAGTAATCATTTCCAGGCAATTCGGCATATAGAAATTATTACAAAATAAATTTAGAACCGTATTTTAAAGTACAACTGCAACTATTTAAATATTTTCCAACTTGAACATAAAAAAGGGTATCTCATTAGTCAGTTATTGCCTCATCTCCTATATTTTGTAGTTGGCTCGTTTCGGTTTCATTTCGTTTTTGGTTTCGTTTCGCTTTCGGGAGCCACTCCAGTGGCCAGATAACACGGCCATTTTGGGTGCTTTATCGCAGCTCTCGCCCCGCCGATTGCCGACGCCCCGCTGCCAGCTCTTTTGCCGTTTAAATGCACTTCAATACGAGACTCTTGGGGGTCGCATCCTAGATCTCTGGGCCTGCACTTTGTGCATTTGACGCTGATTTACACAGCCAGTGGTCTGCCGGGGAAGGCCCCGAGTGGGAGCGAGGCAGTGACAGGGGAGAAACGAGAAGGAAGATAGCCAAAAAATGCCAAAGACAACGATGTGTGTGAGTGTGCATTCGTTTATTTATTGCCAATGCTTCGATTCGCAAACAGTTCTGACAACATGCCAAAGTGCAAGTGGCAGACGCCCGCACAGATCCAACCCACATGCTCACTTGTATAATTTTATTGGCAGAGAAGCCAATACAGTCCTGGTCCAACAGGGAAACAATACTCTCACCTTATCCTAGAAAGCATATTCAAGAATTTCATCAACAATTTGCTCTCTGCTTTGTAGGCAGAATAAAATTTACTCCAACAACGTTCAACAACGTTTAACAACATGCTCATAAATTCTCTGAATTATTATAAAATATTTCTAGAAAAGTAAACTAAATAAACTCATTCACACAATCACCATTTTCAGTTTACAGAAACTTTAATAGATTATTGTTAAAAAAAAGCAATCATATTCACCAACACACTCACCAACGACTTCATCAACACATTTTCCATAATAACCATATTCCATTTACCAACATATGTACTTACCAAAAAGCTCAGAGATACAGAAAGATATATAAAACAATTATTATAAATATTATAACCAACAAATAAACCCACACATTCACCAACACACTCACCAAAGACTTCACCAACACACTTTCCACCCATAACCATATCCCCTTTCACCAACATGCTCACCAATAAACTTGGCAATACAGGGAAGATATATAGAGACAGACGCGACTTGAGCTATGGCCAAGTGTAAACAAATGGAAATTAAGACAGCCGGCAAGTCCGAGCCCCGGTCAGCGGAAGGGTTGCTTTTGGCCCAAACGGGCAACTGGAGGGGGAGGGGGAACTGAAACTGAAATGGGTGGAAAGCCGCAAGTGCATAATGTGAAATTGAGCACGGAAATATCACACATTTCCGCATGCATTAAGTTTTAAGCCAAGTATATGTGTGTGTGGTATGCGTTACAAAGTTTTCCACTCAGCTTTATGCATTTTTCTTGGCTGTCGTCGTCTACTTGCCGGTTATCTCGCTCCATTTTCTTTTTTCCAGCAACTGCCCGCTCCCGTTCGCCGTTCGCCGCTCGCCTCCGGAGGGCAGCAACGGCGGCAATTTCCTGCCTCGGCTGCTGTTTGTCTTTTAAACTGAAATAATTTTCCCATTTTTTTCTCCTTTTGCTACTTCTTTTATTTCGGGGGTTTGGTCTCTGGCTCGGCTTGTATTTTTTCAGTGTGTCCCTGGCATAGCCCCTTTTTACACCCCGCTCTATTCAGGTCTTGCTCGGTTTCGCTGCCTGCCGCTCTCGTCCTGGCTGGCATTTTTAGGTTCCTTCTTTTTTGCTTTTTTTGCTTTGTGTGAAATTACAACTTCTGCATTTCCTTTTCCTTTCGGCTGGCTGGTTTTCGCCATGGCTCTGTTTCTGATTCTGATTCTGGCTCTGGCTGTGGCTCCGGCTCTGGCGCTGGCGCTGTTCCTGGATCCTGCTCTGGTTGGCTTTTGGCGCTACTCCGCTTGTATCCTTTGAGGCTTTTGGCACGCATGAAAAATGTTGGCAAAGGACCGCGCTTGGCACACCGTTGACGTCGACGTCGGCATCGCAGTCGGCGCTAGCATCATTTCGTTTCGTTTCGGTTTTAATTTTACAGTTTTTCATTTTTAATTGTCTTAAATTCCTGACTGTTTGTGCGTTTGTTGGCCTGGCTCAGCCCGTTTTACCCCGTTTCGCCTCACACTGTTTACCCGTGTTTTACTTTATGCATATTTCTCGTCCGCGGAGCGCCAGCGTCGAAAAAGTTTTTTCATTTGGCAGGCGCGTGCTAAATAAAAAATTTTTTACCCAAACTCTCTAGTCCCCTGCCTCCCTGAGCACGCATATTTATGCGCTTTATTGTTTGCGCTGCAGCAGCGAAGGAGCGGAGAAATTGCAGCAAATTTCCACGGGAGCAGCTCCTCCTAAGCACTGGAAAAAAATTAGTTGAATACTTGGTTTGTTCTTAATTGATTTATCTGAAACTTGTGTAGTTAAATAGCTTGATCTTTTTTAATGAGAAAATTATTTAAAGGTTGGAGGAATGCCTGCATCCGGCTCAAAGGACCAAATTATGTGTTATGCGCAAAATGTGGGTTTAAAAACAATCTGCTTGCTTTCATAAGCTTGAACCACCGAGAACTTGTTGAATTTTCTCTCTCTGCACCCTTGGCTCTGGCCACTTTTGATGTAACTTATTTAATAAGACCTTTCCCCCTCTTCCCGTTGCAGGTGAGAAGCCGTACAAGTGCTCCTGGGAGGGCTGCGAGTGGAGATTCGCGCGGAGCGACGAGCTGACCCGCCACTACCGCAAGCACACGGGCGCCAAGCCCTTCAAGTGCCGCAACTGCGATCGCTGCTTCTCGCGATCCGACCACCTGGCGCTGCACATGAAGCGCCACATGTGAGGCGAGATCTAAGCGGGGAGAGTCCGGAGTGTCAGGAGTTCAGCGGAAACTGTGTGCCATCAAGGAACGATGAAAAACTTGCGTAACGCTAATCAAAACCACTTAATTCGTGGAGCAGAGGAGGAGGAGGAGGGTGGAAAAGGAGGAAAGTGAGAAAAATTAAGAAGAAAAATCAAAGAAAACATCACAACACAAGCACAAAGATGGAAATTCAAGTTCTCTGATTCGGATTAATATTTGTGTTGCCATTATTGTCGCCGTTATCGTTTTCGTTATGGTTATCGTCGTTATCGTTTCAATTGCAAATTCGATTTGTTTCAATGCCTTGTTAAGTGTAAGCTAAGCTATATAGCAGCCTGATCGCATTTCCCCATTCACACCTAGCATTTAGCCGCAAGTTCTGAACAAACAGCAAAAATTGTGTACAATTTACCAAAGCTAAGCAGATTTCTTTAATAAGTAAAACAGCAACAAAAACAGCAAAAACAAACAAAAAACTAAAAAAAAACGTATGTAGTAATTTAAAGGAATAAAAAAATATTTTTGTTTTCATGATGTGAACACTGCCAAAACGAAAATGTAAAAAAAATACAAACAAAAAAAGAGAAACCCTAAAAACTAGTAAAAATATATGTAAATGTAAAGAAATAATATAAACAATTAGTTTCGTATGTCAGCAACAGCAAATAGGAATACAAGTACGAGAAAAAAGTAAAAGTGCAAAATATGTTTTAAACAAAACAAAACAAAGCGAAACACAAAACGTTGAAAATGCTTATTTTCTTAAATTAATTTTAAATGTAATTTAAACGTTGCCTAGGTCTGATTATCATTTCACCGCACCCCTCGAAATTGGCATTAAATTTAATCAAGGCCTAAATTATAGTTCACTTGATATTGGGTATTTAACGCAAGAGCAATTTGGTTGCAATGTTTTTAATGAATATACGTAATTATTTAATATTCACAATTTCTCTTATGCATTGCCTAAGTGATGGAAAGTATTACGAACACATTTTGATATGTTTACCTAGCTTAATCAAAATTATAATTCTCGATCGAAATCACGAAACAGAAAACAAAATCTATCCTCGACCTAACATACAAATTCTTCTTTATGTGCCTCATTAATTTTAATTTAATCAAATCAATCAATTCCTTGTAGCTAAGTGAGTTCTTCTACAGATCTTTCAGTTCGATTTTTATTTTGTATTTGTGTGCTGCTTTTTATTTTGTAATGTATCATTTCCTCATTTATTGTTTATAATGATTTGTTTAATTTTTAATTATTTTTAAATAAAGAAAAAGTATGTGAAGAGCGAGCGTTTCCATGGGCTAATAATCATTTTCCACCAGCACCCCTCGGCGAATGAGACACGACATCAAAGTATACAACGTTGATCGAGAGCAAATCGGTCAATCATTATGGTTTGTGTGATGAGAAATTCTGTGATCCAGAGAACAACAACAACAAAATAGCTAAGGCAAAGAAAAAATGAAAAACGAAAAATAAATGAAAAACCAAAGCAAGTAATCAACTGCAGCACACGAGCACGGAAAATGCGAAAAACACATATAGGGCTAAGAGGGAGGGAAACTTTGCCAAAAAATAAAAAGCGAGTCCTCTCCAATTGCTCCCCGTCTACAGGGGGAGCAGAATTTAGTAAAACTCTCGATATATATAAGTTTAGATGTTTATGTAAATAAGAGTACAGTTTGTCTACTTTTTCTAGCTTTATTCTCACTGGATTGTCGATAGGCGACGATTGCGTATTGCAATGCCTATCGGCATCATCATGTAGGTGTGTGTTGCTTGTGCTTTGTGTCATTTGAGTGTTATCGTATTTGTATGTACCGAGATATCATCAGATCAGATTCAGATCAGCCGACAGGTCCCGCAGGACCCCTTCCAGTTCCAGTATCATCCCGTTTGGCTTCCAAGCGACAATTGCACTGAAAACAATACTCGAAAACTCGAAACGAAATAAAAATCCAAAAATGTCTACGATGTGTCAAAAATGCTTCAATCAGTTTAGTCTAACTTTTGAGATGGAATTAAACCAAACCCAGTAAGAAATAGAAACCCGAAAATAAGGAATATTTTGTATAGAAAACCTTTAAACTAAAAACTCGAAAGCGTAATATTTAGATCCTAATGCAGATGATATTGGATAGTCTCGAGCGCACAGTGAGTGCCACTACGGATATGGATATAACAAGAATCTATATATATATATATGTATTTTACAACCAAAAAAGTGTATTTTAAAATGAGAAAAACTAAAAAAAATTAAACAAAATTATTGTGTAAAAAGGTAAAACAAAAATGAAAGACTGGTCAACGAGGTGTTCCGCGTTTATGCAACAATTGCAAAATAGAAAAAGTAAACAAAATATATATATATATATATGTATATGTATATGGGATTTCGAAACAGAAACCGAAGGCATCAAATATTATGCTCCAAGTGGCATAAATGTATATGGTATTTGGTATTTGGATTTTGGTATATGGATTAGGGCCCCGAGCGCCTAGGCTAAGCACCACACTCGATCATTCGATTCTCCGATTCGGCAGCAAACTACGCATACGTAAGGGGGACGGCATTGCCACAGGTCCCGCAATTAAAGTTAATGAAGTACGAATTTTAAGTAACGCTGAATGTGAGTCTAGAGAGTACTAACCCAAAAACTATGGATATATTTTAGTGTGCACACTTGGGCATTTTACAAGGCAGCTGCTCCCGGGGGTCAGCTTTTGCGAAGTCAACCAGCCAGCCAATGCTGCTGTGCTGCTCCTGCCAGAGCTAAGGGGAAAATCTATAAACATTTTCTACAGATTTACAGCCGGGCACTACAACGCAAAGGCAGGAAGTCAGAGTCGCAGGGCAGGAAGATATTTGGCAGCAAGCAGGCTGGCAGGCTGGCAGGCAGGCACACATAAAAATAAATAAAGTATACTAAAACTAGAGTAAATACATTTTAATTTCGTTTAGAGTTTCGTTTGCAAATGTGCTTAGCAATTTTCCCATCCCACCCCGGCCCGTTCCCATCCGGCGGGACCTTTCCCCCCAAGAGCGGAGTATCATAAGCGTTTAGTTTAAGAGTAGACTAAATGGCGGAGGGCCAAGCTTAGTATGGCGGAAATATACGAGAGGAGCTGGCACATATACACACACATATACAGGGGGAAAACCCGGCTGGGAGCGGGTCCTCGGGGCGGGAGAGGAGTAAAACGTTTTATGTAGACAAATAAGGGCATAACTCGTAAAACATTTTGTGTATAGTTTAGTGAAATGAATTAGTTTAATGTTAAATGAACTCGAAAAGTAAACTACATTAAAAAAATAGATATATATAAACATATACACGCGGATATGTATTTAAGGGAATATACTTAGAGCGAACCTATTTACTTGGTACTCGTGTGTAAAGTGTGTGTGTGCGTGAATTAAATTTATGTGTATCTGTCGTAGGGAGTCGAGGCAGTCTAGGCAGTCGAGGCAGGAAGTCGGTTTTGAGGAGGATTATGCAAAGCATCTACAAATTAAGGCACAGCATTATAAATTACAACTAAAGAGTTACGTTTTATTTGAGCTACAGTCGCACGAACGGTTACTAAAGCAAGATTGGTGATGGAATGCAGATGAGGACGAGGAAATATGAAGAGTAGGGTTACGAAAGTTGTGGGGGTCAAAGATAGTTTTTGGGGGTGGCAGCAAGTGGTGATTACTTAGAATTTTTACGATACAACTCAGTTTGGACCTTTCCTCGTTTCTGTACATGATCGCAACCCCAGGCATGCATTCATATTTATAATTGTAATCGTAAGACAGTGTAATTGATATCAAAAGATAAGCAAACGAAGAAAAATAAATGAAAACTAAAAGCATAAAATGGAAAATTCACAAGTTTCGGCACAGGAAAACCAAACAAAAAAATTCATTTTAGGAGTAAGTGAATCCAGAAAAAGGAAATAATAATAATAATTGTATTTAATGCTTGTGCAAAACAGAAAAAATTCTTAGCTAATAGCAAATAGCAAAAAATCTAATTGTCAGTGTTTAATTACTATTATTGATGTGCATTCGATGTGTGCTAAGTTCACAAGGCAAGCATCCCTTTTCGCCCCGATCCCTGTTTTCCATGTTCCTACAATTCTCGACAGTTGTTTTCGCAAATCAACCAAATGAAAATAGCGCTAGATAAAGTCTAAAAGTCTAAACAATTTGTTTTCAGCTGATGCGGAATGTTTGAATAAATTATTAGTTGATTAACTGCGAGAATTATTAATAGAATTTAATTCAATTAGCATATTTTCAGCCTCGCCCGCGCCCCTTAACCGCATAGATTATATAATTATAGCAAAAGCGAAAACGATACAAAATTATTGTTCATTAAACATTATTAATTATTATTATTACGGCTTGTTTGTTGCGGCTTTTTGTGCATCTCCATTCGGAAATCATTTTATAAGGGGAAACCAATTATAAAAAAAAACTCTAGAGAATAAAAACAGAAACACGAGTAAGAAGAAAACATAGCAGAAACAATTGGGCAAAAAGGCCAACCAAAAAAATTAAAATTAAAAAGAAAATCGAAGAAGGAGAACATTTCTTGTACTTAGGTTTAGTTTATTATACAAACCAAGATAAACAGCGGCGGATTGAAGCTAATAATAACAGCTAAACGTGAATAAGTGAGGAGGAAGAACCAGATCCATCAACATTAGAAAAACGTTATTTTTATTCTTGTATAAGTATAAACCGAAGGCATTTTTCAACGTATGACAACTATTATTGTACGTAACTTGATATTTTGATGAGAATTTCTGTGAACAAAGTAAAAAATAAAAAATCCCAAAAAAAACTGAAATATAGAAAAATATAAAAAAAGAAGAACCCTGCCTTTGGACCTTACTTGAGTGTTGGGGCTGTAAAAATGTTGTTGCATTAAAATGATGTTGATTTTGGCTCTTTGACCTGCGGTCTGCATACATTTAACCTTTTGTGATTGCAGGCGGCATTCGGCAAACAGTTCACATCATTAGCCCCACAGGATTGGATATATATATCTTTATGAATACAGCCCAGACCGGCCAAGTTGCATAAATGACATTAAAGCACCGGCGGCGCAAGTTTGTGCATTAATTTTTAATTATTCTTTATGGCAGCCGGACATCAACAAAGCGTGTGGCCAAGGCCCTTGGCATTTCATCTGCCATTAAGCCCGGTTATTTGGTTACGGACTGGCAGCTTAAATCGCAAAGTGCCCATATAGAGTAAATCACAATTTGCTAAGGGTAATTGGCTTGTCAGTCATTTTCATTTCTCAGGTCAGCCCGAGAGTCCTGCTCGGCTGCTCGGAATTTAAATCAATTTTTGCGCCCGGAAAAACTTGGTTTGCGAAACTTTGAATGGAAAATCGCTTAGACTTTGTTTTAGTCTGCTAATGAAGATGCTCGCTCGCACACACATCGTCCGGTGAAAGATGGACAAGGACAAAAGTGCAGGCAAGTTTTTCCCAGCTTTCCCGGCTTTCGTCTTCGTTTTCTGTGCCCATTTCTTTTAATTTTGGCCCGCAGACGTAACTCTTTTATTTTCGTGCACTTCAAAAGGCAGGTCCTGGAAAAAGAGAAACGAACCGAGGGCTGCAAACTTTTCATTTTCTTCATTTTCATTTTTCTTCTTGATTTTGTTGTGCTGCAGCGAAACTTCTAATTACATACATGACCAGCACACATATGTATATCTATGCGGGGATATGTACAAGTCTGGGGCCGAGAGCAATGCACTGCGCGAAATCTCCGGCAGCATCTTGGGCATGCTGGCTGGGGAATTTCCCCTTTTCCTTTCTTTGGCTGCAAGTTTGCCCGCTGCATCTTTATCAAAATTGTTTCCAAAGTTCAAACCACTTTGCGAGCGGTGCGCAGGGAATATGACTTTTAAAAAGTTTTTACCCGCTTCTCCCGGATCCGACTCTCCCCTACATTTTGCCTCCCATTTTCCTCGCTTTTCCCGGCGCAGGACATGCTGTGCTTCTTCGGATGTTGCTGCCTGCTGCTCCTGGTGGTGGTGTTGCTGCCGTGTCGAGATGCTGCTGCTGTGCGGCTGATATGTGGAGCCGTGGCTGTTATGCCGTGCACAACATTTGTAGCTTGTCAAAGTGGCTCAACACGCCCGGCATGTTAACTTATTTTGCCGCTTTTCCTGCCTCGGCTAACTTGCAGCAGCTAACTAGAAGCTCCGAAGTCCCCCGGTGGCGCAGGGGAGCGCTGCGGCGCGGGAATATGGCCAACATGCAAGGTAAACATACATAAAGCTCCTACCTTGGTACCCTGTAATCAAAGGGATTGTCTTTTAAGGATTTCTGGTTTGATTTTTAGATCCTAAATATATCATAAATTTCATGAAAGTTTCTATAATTCCATTGGAGTTTAATTCAAAATAATATGTTTAGGTTTACCTTTGAAGAAAAGCATAGCTTTTACTTCTTACCACTTCTTTTAACTTTCCTTAAAATATTTTAAATTTAAGAAAGTAAAATGAATTATTCTATGCCTTCACCAAACCTTATCTTAAGGTATATTATTAAAATAGGAAATATCTAAGTTATACGTAATAAATATTGAGCAACTGGCAATAATCACATTACTTATTGCATACTTTCAGGCATTGCTGGTGTTTCCGGAGTTTTTCATTAAAATTAAAATGGAAAATCTTTAGCATTTTCAATGCTTAATTTATTTTAATATAAAATAAACTTAAGAAATAATTGACATATAACTTCCTTATATCTAAAATCTGCCCAAAATAATAGAGAGGACATTTTCCATTCGCTTCATCTAGTATTCCCGCCCCGAGTTCATTTGGAAACAAAGCTCTTTCTCTCTGTAGTCGCTTTTTGTATAAATTACAGGCAGAAATTCAGCTCAGCCCGGCACATGAGTGCTCGCATATGTACGGCTATGAGTTCCTCCCGAGTGCTCGTGTAACGTGTTGAGGTCGGAGTCCGTGAGGCCGGAGTGATGGCAGAGTGGTGTGCATCTTTAAAGTCAGAAGACCCCGAGGCGCTTTTAACGCCGCCAACAACACCAGCGAGCTGAGTGAATGCAATTTCTTTTGCGTTTTAGCCGCCACAAAATTGCCACCAAATCAATATTATTAGACACGACGAGGAAAAGCAGCGGAAAACGTGTGGGAAAAAACTCACAAAAAAACTGTGTGTGTGTGCAACATGTTCGCTCTGTTCACATACGCAAATGAGGGCGTTGGGTTTCAGAGGGGGCGTGCCCCTTCCAACTGTAGCAACACGAAAATTATGATTACAAGCAAAGACTGTCATTTGCCATAATATTTGCAGCATAACGATTATGGAGCGCTTTAGCCACGACTCCCACCGAAAATGGATAATAATAAAGAGCTGGCTGCCGGGCTGACTGGATGGCAGTTGGGTTGGAGACTTCAGGAGGGCTTGGGAGGGTGACTGCCCCCAAGATAACACACATCCAGAGCGAGTGCCAATGACAATGACATCAACTGCAGACAAGCCCACAGAATGGCACACAGAATGGCTAAGAGAACGCAACGACGAGGATTGGGGGCGGAATAAAACGGGGCTCCAACTACAAAGATGCACGGGACCGATAGAGAATAGCTAACAAGACACTCCAGCCCCAGTCCCGGCCCCCCAAAAACCAGAGTAACGCAGTCGAGGGCCTTGTTAGCCTTCCAAAGCAGCGGCGAATCCTGCTGGCTGCTTTGCCTCAGATTTGTGAAGGCTCTAATTTCTGATTCATTCTCCTGCCACGATAGCAATGAAACCAAATTGTGAAGATAATTCTCCTAAAATAGGTTAGTTTTTCCACGGAAACAATAACCGAATATCCAGCCTCGTTTTTGCCCCTGTTAAAATTTGTTAACCAAATCAACCAGTTGAAAAATTCAACTTTATAAAGGACTTCTCTCAAAAATTAGCTCATCTTTGACAAACTTTTAGTCGTCTCGGGATAAGTCCTCTTTTAAAATTCCGATGGGGAGATTAACGGCTCCCCGGAGAAAGACATCTGCCAATTGCCACAAAAGTTACCACCCAGCCGATGCAGTTGCACTTCCATTTCCACTTGGTTTTCCCTGGGAGCCGACTGACTGACTAAACAGCTTAGAGGTGCTAATCCGAAGGCGCGGCAAAAATTCGCAAAATCTGATTGCAAAGTTGGCCTGACAAGGGGCGACAAGAGGTGGGCGGGAGGGAGAGAAGGAGCTATGTGATGTCATGCAAATGTGGCACGTTTAAATGCTTCGGCTTGGCAGCTGCCCCAAACCAAAGGACTTTGGTATCGCTTACCAGACTTGTCTGATTTCGATGCCGAAATTGCCAGCTCACTGCCAGCGGCGTCAGTCGAGGTAGAGAGAGGAAATATTATTAAGATCGCTTCCCATTTAAATTCTCTAATATTTGAACCAATTTTCTAAGAACTAAACATCTTAAGTATATTTTTATAATTATTAATATCGTACAAATAAGCTTTTAAAATAATTTATTTTTTAAAACAACATTCACACTCCTGCAGCATTTTCTCTCCGTGTTCAGAACGACAACGACCGCAGGTGCAAAGTGCAGCCATCTCTCTCTCTGTTCCCGCCGTCTCACTCTCTTTTTTTTGCGTCTACAGAATAACTTCTTCGCGTTCTTTTTTTTTGGCAACTGGCGGCAAGTGCACTTGAAGTGTATCGAATTTGTATGGATTTCGCTTGCAGCCAATAATTTGACACTTGCACTGCGAGCAAGTGGAACGAAATGAGACAGAAGCGGAGAACGAAGGAGACAGAGAGTGGAGAATGAAAGAGACGGCGATGGGAAGCAGGACTCTTAAGCCGAAAAGAGCGGATTCTTGAATAAAAGTTGGCACGCGAGGGCGCCATAAACAAGGAAGCTCGCACGAGATTGTGTTACTGTGTGCGCGCATAAATGCATGTCGAGTAAGCAACAATAACACACTCATGCACACACACACACTGACACTGGCAAACAAACGCCAACGCAATTGTCATCACCATAAAAATAACATAAAACTTTTTTACGACTCCTGTGGCCTGCGTAAGTCTGTTACAGAAGGATTCCCCCGGCGAAGTGGGAATAGTGATACTCACGCGGGCTTTGCACCACGCCACTTCACTTCGGTTCACTCTCCACTCCACTCCGTCCCGGGTCCCACTAAGCAGCCATAAACCACCCGAGGACTGGACCACCCACCCATTCGACATCGCTTATGTCACGGCATCGGGCTCATTAAAGTTGTAGCCATTTTTTGTGTGAAGCCCCGCTTTAAACGCATCCATCCAACCCTCCCGGCGACCATACATCTCGGCGGAGCCCGGTGGAACTCCCTCCCACTCATAATTTGCCGTCTAAATGCCTGTTTGGCGAAGCGTAATTGATAATGCATTCAATTGGCCAGCCAATTTGCTAAAGTGCCTAAGTGAAGTCGCCCCAGCCAGAAGTTAACAGTGGTGGCGGTGTAAAAAAACGGACTTACTGAGGAGTTTAGCTAATAAAGTTGGGTCTAAAAATTCTCTAATAATTTTTTGATGGCTTAAAACTATGAAAACCCAAAGGAGTTTAGAAATTACGCCTCAATTTCATATAATTTGTCATTAAATAAGTCTGTATAATAAATAAGGAAGTGTATTTAAATATTAAATAAATCAGCGGATATACATTTTCGTCAAACTTAGCTATTGCAGTCTTCTGTTCTATGTGAGAATTTTAAGCTTAAGAACTAAATAACTGGTAACTATAATTCCCAAATAAAAAATGCCGATTATCCTTTTAAAATTTCCCCAAAATATTTACAGACTCAGCTCCACTGTGCCCAATACGGCTGACTCCTCCACTTTGCAGTTCCTGTTATTGGCCGTTGTCAGTGCACAGATTTAAAATCAACAACAGCCGAGCGACAAGCGACAGCAACAACAACAACAGGAGCCGCAGTGCACCAACAATGTCTGACCGAAGTCAGGCGTACACTCATTTGCACTAAAAGCGGCATAAATATAAACAGGCATAGTCGGCAAAAAGAAAAGCGCAGACCGAAAATGCTAAAAAAAAAAAGCGAGGCAAGGAAAAGCGGGTAAAAAGTGGTTGTTGAGTGGGGTGGTGGGGCTCTCAAAGAGCAAATGGAATGAGGAGCGAAAAAGGTAGACTGCGTATCGAGAGGAGACTGCAAATGAATTGCAATGCAGCCAAACGTGTGCCCAACTTAACGGTAATTTAAATGTTAATGCACAGCCATCAGAGCCGATTCTCCAATACCCATTACCCATTACCCACTGCCCACCTTCTGCTCCCGTTTCCCGCCAACCGACGGCTGTTTGCTTGCCGCTGCCGTTGTTAAATGTTGTTGACATCATTGGCTCTGCTTTTCCATTGTTGTTTGCGCCGCTCTACTTCGTCCTCTTCTTGTTCTTCAGCGCCGGACGACGACCCACATGCTAAATGGCCGACGACACAGGCAGCAGCCGCGGCCGCCATTTAGTCAATGCGCTTGTTAGCGCCATTGATGTGCCACTTCCGGTTCGATCCTCAGGCCGTGATTGCACTTTGCACACACAGAGGCACACAGAAAGCAGATGCGGTATTTCGAATGATCAGTTCGGAGAACTTTAACTAAAAATAAAATCACTGACTTATACTAATAACAGTTTTCGAACTTTTGGAGTTTACCTGTGGCAGTGTAGATACAAGTGGATCTGTACATCTCTAAAACGGTGGCCAGCATCAGGCTCTGGAACTAAAAGAATGCCACAAAAAATATTGAAAAAACAATGTAGCATACTTTTAGGCTTGTTAATACAGTCTGTTATATGGTCAAATTTTACCTAATAACAAGCCTAAAAGTATGCTACAATTTTTTAATTATTTTCTAGCATATTGTTAGGCTTGTTATATGGTGTAGCATACTTTAAGGCTTGTTATATGGTCAAAAATGGGCTATATTAACATAAAGCCTATCAACAAGCCTAAAAGTAAGCTACACTTTTTTTAAATTTGTTTGTAGAATACTTTTAGGCTTGCTATATGGTGTAGCATACTTTTAGGCTTGTTATATGGTCAAAAATGGGCTATATTAACATAACAAGCCTATCAACAAGACTAAAACTATGCTACACTTTTTTTTAATTTGTTTGTAGCATACTTTTAGGCTTGTTATATGGTCAAAAATGGGCTATATTAACATAGCAAGCCTATCAACAAGCTTAAAAGTATGCTACACTTTTTTAAATTTTTTTGTAGCATACTTTTAGGCTTGTTAAATGGTGTAGCATACTTTTAGGCTTGTTATATGATAAAAAATGGGCTAAATTATCTTAACAAGCCTATCAACAAGCCTAAAAGTATGCCACATTTTTTTAAATATTTTTTTGTAGCATACTTATTGGCTTGTTATATGGTGTAGCATACTTTTAGGCTTGTTATATGGTCAAGAATGGGCTATATTAACATAACAAGCCTAAAAGTATGCTACACTCTTTTAAATTTTTTGTAGCATACTTTTAGGCTTGTTATATGATCAAAAATGGGCTAAATAAAGCCTATCAACAAGCTTAAAAGTATGCTATAATTTTTTTTTAATTTTTTGTAGCATACTTTTAGGCTTGTTATATGGTGTAGCATACTTTTAGGCTTGTTATATGGTCAAAAATGGGCTATATTAACAAAACAAGCCTATCAACAAGCCTAAACTTTTAAATATTTTTGTAGCATACTTTTAGGCTTGTTAATGGGCTAAAATTTGGGATATACACGTATTACCAAGCCTAAAAATATGCTACACCATTTTTTCAATATTTTTGCACACATTCCAAGCATTTGCGGTATTTCGAATGATCAGGTCAGAGAACCTCAACTAAAAATAATATGTCTAACCTAATTATTACATCTTAAGTATAATTCATAACACTGAATTTTTACCCGCCTACAATCACTTAGTTTCCTGTTAATTAAAACACTTTTTATATCGCTAAACGCCTACAATTAGCCTTCATTTAAATAATACTCTGGTGGCCATATGATGAGATATGTGGGACTAAGCGGATGGACAATTAGCAGGAAGCACGCGTTGCCCGAACCGTAAGCCTAATGAAGCCCTTGCTGGCCCCCACAAGCGTGGAGGGTTAATAAGATAACACGCCTAATGGGTAATGCCCCCGTCGATAACTCCTTGTTGAGTCCAAAAAATGAAACGCGAACCTGCCCAAAAAAAAAAAAGCGGGGGTAAGGTCTTTACCCCACCGTGCCCACCTGTCAACGCAATGGAGGTCAAAGCTCTGCGGACACGGATGGACATTAATTTGGCTCCAAAGTGGACGTACACACGCATCGGGCTCCGCGCTTCCCGGGAAATTGTCATATGTGAGGGGTGTAATTTTTCATGCATATTTCAGGAGGCGTGTGCCTAATTAATTACGAACATCTAAACGGCGATGACATTGGCATAAATTGTCTTTTAATTTGCGCCTGCTCCCGGCTGCTCTGCACTTGATTGATGCGAATGCCGGGTGTGGCTGGGCCCACTTGACCGACTGATTCATCTGGAATTGAATCGACTCCGGGGTATTGGCATCTGCGGTCTCTGCCTTTGACATTTGATGCCGGTCGGTCGAACAAACAACAGGAACTTGACCACTCTCAATGTCCTTGAGCTCGACGGTTACATAATCGGGCCAAGTGTGCGAAGCCAAAGGGGGTTTTCGGGGCCTTTGGGTTCCCGTTATGCATGTGGGATCAGCGTCTGCGGCTTTGCCTGCATTCACGATGAACCACCGGCGATTCGCACGCATCTAAATGTAAACTAAGGGGGATCTCTCCCTCCGCCATCCGACGCGCGTTAGCTGACTAATTGACCCAGACACGGCTCATGAATGCCCCTCATGCACCAGTAATCACGCAGCCACGTCCATTTCGATTTCGATTTTGGTTTCGGGCGCAGGAATCGCAGCCAACCGGCGTCCAATGGTCAGGGTCATCATTCGGGCGCCGGCCACCTCTGAACCCCCTAGTCTGTGGCTCTGATTTCCGTTTACGGACATTCATGGGCAATGAATCAAGTGCATTACGTGCCGGTTTATGCCTAAATTTAAATGGAGCCGTGCGGTAATCGAAAGCCTCTTAGGTACTTTAAACAATTACCTGAACATTTTTGGTGAAGAGGGGAAATTTTAATCTAGAGAGTTTACATCAGTGTTGGGGGTAAAATTGCACAATTAAAGATAAAGGAGAATTAAATTAAAGTAGGGTACTTGCGCCCTCTTCTCTCTGCAAACTGAAAAAAATAATGGAAAAATTAATAAAGCGTAGAAATAATCTCTATATTGTACTGGAAACTGCATTATTGTACTTTTGGTACATAAAAGGCTCCCATAGAGTGTAGTTGGCACAATTTCGTTAAAATTTCTCCAATATCCACCCGAATTCGACGTGTTTAAGCCGCAGCAAACCACCAAAGCCATTCCATCAGGCAGCGGAGACTGAAATTAACTTTGCAGCCTCGTATTTCATAAGCCAACCACAATGCACGCCAACCACTTGGCTCACAATGGCTCACAATTAACCCGGCCAGACGGTCAGTCTGCCCGCGTCCTTCGCCGGGGTGGGTTTCGCCTTAACTTTATTGTTCCGATACGGGACTTAAGGAGAGGCCATGGCGGACGAGGAGCGCGCAAACTTCCTTATAAGACATTTACCGACCGCACCTTAACCAAGCAGGATCAACATGGCATCCATGTATTATTTAAGCGCTGCGCATCCTTCTGCCGTGCCCTGCATAAAATTTCCTCCAGCGGAAGTTTGTCTGCAGGACGCAGATCCTGGCCACCCCGGCTCCATGCTCCTTGGCGTGCTTTATGTGTTTCCGCTCGCATTTCTTTTGCCATTTAAGTACACACCTAGTTTGGATTTTTCCCTTTTTTTTCGCCCGACGCTGTCGTTCCTTTGTTCTTTTCGCTTCGACTGCTGGACGCTTGTTTATGTCTCTTCTTACGTCTTTGGTTCATTCCTTTATTTTCGGTGTTTTTGTTTGCGTTTTTTATTTTTGTTTATGGCTTGTTTTGAACCTTGTTTGAACTGGTTTAAAATTTCTTGGCACAGGCCTGGCAGAGCTTCTTTTTGGCAGGCCCAACTGCACCGGACAGTGAAGGCGGGGAGGCAAGGCTGAGCTCATAACTTTGTTACACACAATTAACAATTTGATGCTTTGCCAAGTCCCTGACTGCACTTAGAGAATGGATTATATTAGTCAGCAATTTGCTAATAATTTTATAAACATTACTGTACTTAAAACACTTTCAATTAGTAATATTTAAATACTTACTTTGCTTGAAAAATGTTAAAAGTTTCTTCAAAATATCCTTATGTTGGAAGACAATTTAAGTGCAAGGTCACACTGCGCTTTCTTAGTCCAAAAATAATATGCATGATCACATTGTTCTCAATATTAAAACGAGGAACTGAATATAAACGAATTTAAATTGCAGTAAAACAATATATTTTAGTACAAAGTCATTTAAGATTTAAGCTGAGTAGATAAATTAATGTTTCCCACGGTGCACCAGGTCTTTCTCTCCTTTTCACGCTACCTTTGACTGGAGTTAAGCAAACAAACCCAAAACTGGCAGTTACATTGTTCCTGCGGTTGCCAAACAACGACGACACACGAGCCTTTAAGTGGGCGTCTCTAATTGAAAAGCGCAGCCAAAAATAAAACACACGCATTCCCCATGTGAGTAGCCCTGTGTGTGTGTTGGGACGAGCACTTCGCCTTTCCCCCGGCCCGACACATCCTTGGGGGCCAGGTGCGCCTCGAGTGCACTGCAATTGCTACGTAAATTTTATGCGCTGCTAAAACTTTGCTAGCAGCCGGGGAGCAAAGCCGGTCTGAGATGACGCCACTGGCCGAGCTTTAGCCCGGGAAAACTTTAAGGTCAACTTGTTACTTGAAGTTGCAGCTCGTGGCGAACAACAACCTAGAGATGGGATGCCAGCGGACTAAGGACTAGCTGAATCAATAAAAGTATCCTTGGGCAGAAGCCCCTGTACAAGTTCTGTGAGTTTTATTTCAAATTTAAAATATATAAATATGAGTATGTTTATATTCAAGGACTCAAGCATTGTTAAATTTAAAAAGTAATATTATTTTTATTTATCAAAGCCAAAATTGAATTCCCAAATATCGAAAGAAATTTAAAGATTATTCCTTGTCACCACCCCATCGCTAAGCAGCTAAATGCAGCAGCTGTTTTGGCCATGTTAAAAAGAGTGGGTGCTGCTGGAGAATTAGCCAAATGTCCGCTAAGTGTTGGTTTTGCGTTTAAGCGGCATAAAAATGTGCAACTTCCCGTGCAGATGCTCCTGCCGCACTCTCACTCTCTTTGCCTTTTCCCACGACGAAGGATGACAGTAACGGAATGCAGCTTGACCTTCACCTGGAATGCCAGGTGGACATGGCGAGGCCAGGCTGGAAGGAAGGATGATGACGAGGTGAGGATGGCTTTGCAAGTGTATGGTACTGCTGCTGGCAAACGATTTGAAAAATTTATTCGAAAATATTTTTGCCAGTCAACGATGTAACGACAGAGCATTTGCTTTGGGTCCTGCCATCCTGCCATCTTGCCAGCCCTGCCATCCTTCCTGTCGTCCTGCATGAGAAATAGCTATGCTCACTAACAGGATATGCTGCCAAAAACATTTTTAATAATTTAGCACACACATATTTCCACATCTTTGGTGAAATTCACTTTGAAGACCTTGCGCAAAGTATGCGCCTGATGTTGCCGAAAGGGGAGGCGGCTGGGTGAAGGACGAAGGACGAGGACCAGCTGTCGATGCGCCTGGCATCGCTTGGGACCCGTGTCGACATCAACGTTAGTGTTGAGTAATGCGAAACCAATTTTTGAGGCAGCATTATTTAAAATCCCAAACATGAGACAGCTTTGATGTCAAAAGTCGTGAGGTTGCAGCGCCAGCCGACTTATGAAATATGAGCCCAGGAATCGGTGGAATCGGTGGCCGTAAGGACTCTCTCAAGGCACACTCACTCACACACACACACACACACAAATTAGTGGTATGGCGTTCGGCGAATTCAGGTTGGCAAAAACTGTTTAACTATGCCTTTGATGTTCTCCAAATGCCGCTGGCGAACTCCGCCCGAGTCCCTTGTACCGCCGCTGCGAAACTCCAAGCCAAGTAGAGCCGAACTCATTATGCTTAGTGCAGCTGTGTCTCGCTTTCGCTTTAATCCAATTCGCAGCGTACCGCAGCGCAGCGCAGCAGCCGCATCGCCTTATTATGTGCTCCACGTGGCGGATGAGCAATATGCGCCGGCATTGGCCGCAGCGTCAACATTTGCCAGCTGCACACACGAGCGTCGCCAAATTGATTTCGTCCTGCCCGTGCCGGTACCGGAGCTGCACGGAAAAAAAAATATTTTAAGGAAATTTAAATAACTTTGTAAAATATATCCTGAATAACTTAGAAGCCTCTTTCCTGAGGATCGATTATATCAATGCCAGTTTATAATATAACTAAGTCTTTAAAAAATTCCAAAGAATCATAGCATTTTCTTTCCCGTGTAAAGCCTGCTAAGGAAAAGCCGAAAAAGCCCGTTTTTCAATCGACTTTCAAGTAGAGCTCTGGCTCTCCGCGTATCCTTTTCGGCGCAGGGTATTCAGGAAGTGTTGTACAGGGTATTCGCCTCTCAAACCCCAACGAGTTTTGTTTGTTGCTTTGTCTAGTTTGTTGGCAAGGCAAACACAAACATGCCTTTACGTCATGTGCCGTTTGAAAATTGAATTTTAATACACAAAAGCAGCCGCAGATGGTTGGGATTTCGGTGGGGAGGCGGGTCGTTCTGTCAAGGGATTGTGTTTATGTGCGGGATTCCGTTCATCTGTCGACACAAGCTCACATACTCACGTACTCGGTACTCATACATGCACGAAAATTACGCCTAGACAATTGAGCCCCCTTTTGCTTTTGGCCCGTTTCTTTGGCTCAGACTCGGTCTCATTTGGCTTAGTGCATTACCTCAGTCACTGGGCTTTATGAGCCGCCATTAACGAGGCAAGGAATGGCAGTAAGTTCTGGCCGAATATTCAGCTTTTTCCGGGGCAGTTCTCGAAGTCATTTGGCTGATTCCATTTGGCAGCAAACTCTGCCTATTGGATTACTTCCCTGCTTGACATCCGAATCGCATTCGCACAAAATATGGCCATGTGTCTTTGGCCGTAATGCCATTCCGGGGCACAAAGTTGACGACGCAGGAGCTTGCTCATTGATTTGCTAAAATAAATTTGCCAACTGCAGCTGACTTTTTATCTCATTTGGCCTGTGTCTTATTTATTTACCGAAAAAGTGCAGTTGCCATTCTGGGCCCCTTTCAAAATCAAGCGAGTGCCTCGGCGAGCCGGCGAGTCCTTGGCTCCTGGCAGCGGGCACAAAAAATCTTGAAATTAAATTTTCAAGTAACTTTCACTCGAGCGCAATGCAAACTAAATAATTCATGGCAGTAGAGGGCGACGGGGGTAATGCGGGCCCAGCTGCCCCTAAGGTGCGCATGTGTGTTGTGTGAGTTTCAGTGTGTGTGTGTGTGTGGGGCGGGGGGGAATACATTTAAATAAACAGCAGTCGCAGTCGCAGTCGCAGCAAGTTAACTTTTTGCCAAGGACCTTTGCAGACAGACCGCTGTGGGTGAGATGATAACGTGGCCTTAAAGTACACGTGCACTGTTACAAGGAACGGGGCTTTAAATATTAGAATAAAATAATTAATAAATAAAATAATTCAAATAAAATATAACATTAAATTTTACAGGCCAAAGTTAATATTTAATTAATTTTCAAATATTAAATTATGTTCCTAATGCAAAGAAAATTCCTGCATTTAAATTCAATGCCTAAAAATATTCTTCTTTGTCTTTAAGCCAATAATAAATTATTGGTTGCCTAAATAAATATTTATTCAATATTATTTCTTGTCAGGAATGTTTTATAACTATTTCTCCCCGTGCAGCAGCACACAGCGTGCGTGTCCTGGGCAAGGGGGAACCCTTTTTGTGCCGAGTGCTTTTGTGTCCTCGCTGCCATCGTATCGTCATGCCAAAATAGGCAAGTTCACTCAGGCAAAGCAATTGCACAAATGGCCAATTCTGCTCGTAAGTAGAATTTCCTACGTTTCGTCAGGGGTTCGCTTCGTTTCGTTTTCGTTTTAGTTTCGGCTTCGCTCCGTTCAGTTTAGTTCAGTTCACTTTGGCTCAGAGCCCCCGAACTCCGGCTAAAACACTGCAATTCTGTAAGCATCTGATGGCGTAGGGGGGGTGACGGGTGTGTGTGTGTGAGCTGGTGTGTAACGAAGCATAGATAAAATAAACAAAACACAAATAAATATGTACGCTGCATGGCCAAAGTTTAAAGTGCCAAGAAAAAATCAAAATAAAAACTTTTACCCTTCGCCATGCTGATTGCATTTAACTTGATACCGGTCAGGCCAATGGGGGGGGGGGGGGAGGGAACAGAGGGAAAGGAACGGAAGGGAACGGAGTGGAATGGCATGGAATGGAACGGAAGGCAACAAAGTTGCATGCGCTCACACATGCTCAAGTTACTTAGCTCTCCGCCAGGGCTGCCGTATATCTCTATTATCTAATGGGATGCATTTGAGTTATTGACCTGAACTGGGGCAATTCTTCCCACAATTGCCATTACATATTCTATTTCTTTTATTTATTAGCTTGCGAATGCTTGTTTGTTTATTTAAGACCATTTAATCTACTTGTTTAAAGGCCAACACAGCTTGACTTATAACTTCTGTAGCAAGGAACGTGTTGCAGGTAATCCTTGAGCTTAAATGTGATTAAATACTGGTTGGAGAGGAGCAAATAAGCACTTGAAATATATATTTTACAGTTTTAAACTGTTAATAAATCGACTTGCTTTCTAGATATAAAATAAGTAATCCTCAAATACCATTATCCAAAATCTTGTTTCCGACACGATTGCATCCCTAAAATCCCCTCCAATTCGCTCAGGAAACGGAAACTTTCCGCTCTTCACAGCCGGAACTGTGTGCTAAAAACGTTGCAAGTTCCCAGCTTGCCCCGGCTACACTGAGCCAAAAAACCCAGACTGACACAGGGCTTTAAAAAAAAAAGAAAAAATGTATATATTTGGTTACTTCTTGGCCTGCTTCTGGTCGAGCGATTGTTGTCATAATGTTGATTGCATTTTTATGCACTGCCATCGATGCAGTAAATTCAATTTAACGAAGTTGCCGGCCAACGTAATTAAATCCACGTCGACTTGTGTCCAGCTGGATGTGAATGTTGTTGCCTCATTCGATTAACTTCAGCCCGGGACTTGGCCATATGGAGACCGGAAGATTGGAGGACCAGAGGAGGATTGGAGTACCGGAGAGTCGGAGGACCGCAGGACCTCGGCAACTGAAAACTGGCAGCTGAAACTCGGTGGCTGGGTAGCTGGATAGCTGGGAAACTGAGACCAGGACGAGACGGAGCGTATTTGCTCGTGACACTTAAACACATGCGGACCAAACTGCTTTATGCTTAATTGAGTATTATCCCTGTTGCACATGGGCAGGATGGCGAGGAGGATGCAGCATGTCTGCAAACAGCAGCTCTGTTTGCTTAATAGCATGGTCAGTAAATTTAATTAACTTCCCTTAAGGATACATGCAACATATAATAAAAGCAGTGCAGCGGCAGTAGCAGCTGAAAAGGACAAAACAAAGGCGACTCGCAAAAAACGAAAAAAAAGGATACGAAAAAGGCTGGCATATTTTGTTAAATTGAAGTTTATACACCCTTTCAGCTGGGATTTTGGAAGTACTGAAAGGAACTTTTGGCTGCAGCAGTGAATTTTAATGGGACAATTTGTTGACTTTCTGAGGAAAAACTTTAGATAAAGTCGCTAAAATTTAAAGCAGTTTCTAAATGAGCTTTAAAGTTTATGTTTTTTCTGAAAAGGAACCATTAAATAAATTCCTAAAATATTAAAGCTAATCCTAAGTAATTAAAAAGTGTTATTTAAGTATCTTAAATAAAAAAGCATTTAAAGAACTTAGACGATTAATATACAGACATGTAAACATTGAAAGAAATGCTTATAATTCTTCCAATCAAAGATTCTGTATCCAAGATCTGATCGAACCATAATACCCTTTGCAAGGGCATAAAAAGAAAGGAAAAGAAACGGAAGGAGAAGCTGGCGAAGGAGACAAACTCCAATGGCAGGCTGTCCCCATCTTTGGCTCAAGTTGCACTGGGATTACCCACACACACACAGACACACAGCTCTATATTTATATATATATGTATATATATATATACAGAGGAAGGACCACCAGAGAGAAGGACAAGACTTGACTGGCTCCTGGCTGATTGTTGGCTTGCCGTTGCCGTTGTCCTTTGAGATGTTGTGCAAACAAGCAGCTTAATGTCAGTCGACACAAGACAAACACAAACACACAGAAAGCCACACAAGACTCGAACACACACACACTCACAAGGCCGGAGAGAACACAGAAATTAACTTCTTTTTGATGAGCATATGTTGCACAGACTCGGAGCGAAGACGGAGGAACAACGAACCCAAAAGGCTGACTGCCGGGAATAAAACGCGCAGCTATCATTGCCGCAAATTATAGTGCGCTAGCCCCCACGTTTATTGGCAGCAGATGTGGCTTAAATCCGCTCAGCTCCGCCGCTTCGCTTCAGACGGAATGCATTTGGCTGCTTCAGGGGCTGCTGAAACCCCAAAAACTGATTCACATTCCGATTTCGATTCATAATTCATAGGCAACCACTTTGCATGCCCCTAGGCGGTGACGCGTCACGTAGTCCTGGTTAGGCGTTCGCTTCCTGCTCCAGAATCCGACGTACCCATACATAGTATAGATATATGTGTGCCACGTATGTAGCCGTGCAGCATTGTCTTGTCTGGCCACGTTTGGGCCATAACAAATGATGCACTCGACGGCGGCGCGGCCAAAAGTTCGCTCAAGGTGAATTGAATGTTGAATTGTGGCCGCCGGTTCAGGACTCCAGGACCCCGGGAAACTGGCTCTTATTTGAATGCATGATTATGCATTACAGCGAGTAGAAATCTGGATCTATTCAGGGGGGACTTTGCGTTAAGCACAGCTGGATTTGGGTTATCTTGGGTTAAGGGTAACATTATAGGTACTTTTCTGGATAATATTTACTTAAGCTCTCCATAAAGTGTATTATAATCCTGAAATAAGTTCGGTCACAGCTGTTGTGACCACACATCTCACACTTGACTTGCCTTGATGTCCATCGCACACAGCTCACATCACTCATACGCAACGGGGGCCCGGCGTTGGAAGGCATTTAATTATGGCCGAGAAGCGGAGGAGGCGGAAATCACGCCGCAACACTGATGGGGCGTGCAATCAAAGTCAAGCAGCTGTAACCCCAGACACACCACTTTAATGAAGGGGGGATTGCCTTCGAAAGGAGGAGGGGCGCGAAAAAAAGGTGCCATTAATATGGCCGTTAACATTGCGGTTAGTGACGTTGCCCGTGCACTTGCCGCATCGCCCGCGGCAGCCATGTGGCATCTCATATTGCCCGCTGGCAGTTGCCACTCACACTCACCCCTACACTGGCCACACTGGTTGTGGCAGCTGCATTTAACACTGCCATCGACAGCGTTTCCGGACGCCTGACAGCCGACAGACTGTCACTGGCAGTCGGCTAATGCCGGTGCTCCGCGCGAAAGTTTAAGTTGACTGCCGCCAGTAAAAGCCATTTAAAAGTACGTGCCTGGATTTCTCGACCCGGTCTCGGCCAGGAAATTCCTCCTGACCCGGCTGGCCCGGCCTGTCCCGGCCCGGCCTGGCCTGGCCTGGCTGTTATTGAGAGCCCCAGTACGTGGACAGCGCCGAACGCGGGAGCCAGGTTTGTCACTTGAAATGTTGCAGTTTCCCAGCTGCAACGCCGCATCGCCCTCGTATGTTGCACATAATTTTCACATAAACGAAAGCCTAATATAAAAAATTCTCTCAAATCGTGACCGGCAAACGCAAGCAAGTCCAAGGTAAACTAGGGATGTTTAACGAGGGAGAGTACATGCGATAAGTTATCAAATATCGCAAGACTTTTAAAGCTTTTTTAAAGAATTTTATAATATTTTCTCTTAATAAAAAAATAGTATAATAATTTCAATATAAAAAGTTTTCAATTATTTAAATCTAAGAACAGAAGAAAATATTTTATTAGACGCATAAAAGTAAATATAAAATTTTTAGCGGATTTAATATATATATTTTTTATTCTAGTAAATTTCAACTATGTAATCGATATTTATCTCAACTGCTCCATCGATATTAATAGACAAATCGAAATGTTTTTGACATCCCTAAGGCGGGCACATTGACTTAAAGACCTGAGACCCGAGACTCGACCTCCAAATGCCAGACTCAGACCACCCAAAATGCAATAGTCCCCGGTGGCTTGGGCACTCGCCTTCCCCACCCAATGTAATAAATAAATCAACTGCAAAAAATGTTGCGCCCGCATCGACATTTTAAGTGTTGCCCATTGACTTTTGATTGCTTTTTGGCCGGGCCAAAGGCAGGGCCAGAACCCGCGGGAATTCTGCTGGCCGATGGCAACATTTTGCTGCACAAAACAGAAAAGCAGCGCACAAAAAATGGAAAATTTAATGAGCTAGCCAAAGTCCCGAGTGGAATGGAATGTTTGCGGAGTCAACTTCTTTTTCGAGTTCTTGTTTTTTCTCGTTTCGGCCCGGCCGAAACTATTTTCAGCAAATTTGTCAAATTAAATTGCATGTACAAGAGGCGACGGCGGCCGTCGCATCCCTTGAAGGGCCCAAGTTCGGCTGCTTGAGGATTGAATTAAAAAGTTGGTGTGGCTTGGCGGTGGCAGCCGCAACTCCGAGTAAAATGCCGCAAATTAATGTGCATAGTTTTTGTTTGCCGCTCGGCTGTGGCCTGGCATTTAATTAAAATTGTTTACTAAATATGCTTAAATTTGTGAACTGCCATTGGCACCCACTCAACCCTCTCGCCGCCGTCGCGCATTTCCCGCATTTCCGAATCAGGTCAATGCACAATTCAATTTACGCGCCTGTGTGCAAAATCAGTCTCAGCGAAATCTGCTTTGTAACCGGAGTGACAAATGTTAATTAAGGCATTCTACCCCTTGCGAGTCGCGACCTTTGCCCCCACCGCTCGCGAGCGGTGCTGATTCCTGCTTTGATGGCTTTTAATAAGGTTCAGTCCGCGCTGGAACTCGCCGTTAGTTATCCGTTGCGTTCCGTTCCGTTCCTTGCCTTTCCTTTGCTGCCTTGTTGAGTGCTCGCGAATGCATAAAAGTCAAGTCTAAGCAAAATGCATTACAATGATAATGTTGGCCTGCTTACTGCACAGGGAGAAAAACTAATGAGCTTGCAACTGATTCCACGCAGAAGAATTATTTTATGTATCCTAGGTATTTCCATTTAAAAGCGGCTAACGGAAGGCAATAGGCAGATCTTTATTTTGAGGATATTTAGAATGGGTTTATTACACAATTTAGATACTAAGAAATATCTGAAAGCAAATCTTATATTTTTAAAAAAGATTTAGAAAGATTATTTGCCAGATAAAATAAAGAAATATTAAGATAATTTATCAAATACAAGTTGATATACAGACAGATATACAGACTCTTAAGGATCATCATCATCACTTTGTATTCTAGACTGATATGAAGGTTAAAATGTATATCCAAATCTAGAAAACTATAACATAATTTTTATTAATGCACATAATTTTCCAGGTAATAATTTTGATAAACTGATGTTGCATTCATCATTTTTTCCAGTATTTTCAGCTGTGCCTGCCTCTGATGTTGCTGCTGTTACTGTTACTGTTGCCGCGCTACATAATTCAGCAGGACATGAACTGACAATAAAATTTAGTGCTGAGCTCGCATAATAAAGTCGGCCGTGGACGAGAGAAGTGGCAAGCAGCTTGTCCAGCTCGGGATTCAGTTGCTCCTGCTACTGTTGTTGCTGCTTCTGCTGGTGCTGCTCCTGTTGCTCCCCGGCAGCAACTAAAAAGGGCTAAGAACTAAAAGCAAAGTCATACGGCCAGCAGTAATGAAAAAGATGAAGAAGAAGCTGCCAGGCTGTAAAACTGTAAGTTGGCATTAAGTTGCAAGCATAATGAAATTATTTCTCAGGCCGCTCAGACGACAACAGGATGATGGCAACGCATCGCTGCCACTTGCCGCTGTTGCTACAATTACTGATGTTGCTGTTGCTGGTGTTCCTGGCGCTGGTGTTGCTCCTGCTCCTCTTCAGCTGGCGAAGCGTCGGCACATAAATACTTCATGCTTAATTGTCCTTTTGGGTGTAATTTCAAACGCTGCCACGCACACAGCAGCAAAAGCAAAACGCACGAGATGACAGCCCTTAAAGCCGAACTAAAAGCAATCCCCGCCACCCCAAGACCCCTCCATGACACCCCTTAACTGCCGCTTCTTCTGCTTTGTTGCCTTTGCGTCATTCTTTGCGCTGTAATTTTAGCGCTTGACACAAAAGTTGTAATTTTCGCCGGCTAAAAGGAGTGAGAGTAGAGTCCGGGGAAAAAGTGGGAAAAAAAAGAACGGAATTCACGCGAATGGAGACTGACCAGAGGGAGGAAAAAACGTAGACCCCCAACTTTGGCTCGTTAGCGCTGCCTTAACCCAAAGCAAACTCGCAACAGTTGCTGCAATCGCAATGGTGGTCACACTCATGAGTCACTCAGCCGTGCTCTGGCCACACTCGAGCCTCATCCAAACACTTTACATTTGCACAACCATCCAGCGGTCTTCCAGATGGAAGGCCTCCGTTTGTCAATGGCATGAATGCCGATGGCGAGCTCCTGAAAGGCCGGCCAGCAGACTTTTGTGAGTGTTTATTGAAAGCCCAACGAGCGCCGAGTTAATGAAGAAATATTTCTACAATCGAACGGTCTGGTCAATGGAATGAATGGATATAAATATAAATGGATGGCAAACGAAAGCCCTTGACGAATGGTTAAGCTCAATAAGATTTCCTTAATTAATAATATTATTTAACCTGAAATAAAATTCAAATTGCCAGTGCAATATAAATCGTATATTCTTTTAATCGTGTTCGTCTTTTAAATGTATTTAGTATTCAATTGCCTCAAACGGATGAATGAGTAAGTGCAGTCTGGCATCAAATGAATTGCTCTCCTTTACCAGCTTTATTTCTCAATATTTCTTTGCATGAGCTGGTTTGCTCGAATAAACTTAAGTAACAAATGCAATAAATATGTGAAAATTGAACTACTTTTAATAGGCACTTTAAACTCTGTGTCAGGAGAGGATTGTTTAAAGCCTTGCAGGCATCCTGGGCTGGGCTAATAAATGCAAATAAATATTTTCGATGCCTTCCGTTGTGATTTCAGAGGAATGTTATGAATGTTTGCACGCGTGAAACGTCAACAGTCGACTGAATGAATGCACCCGGGCAGCTGCTCCCGTTCACATGCCCATTCTGGCCAGAAATAAACGCAGAGGCAAAATCAGAAAGCCCTAAACCAAAAACCCAAATCGAAACAGCAGCCAGAAATTCGCAGCGGAGAAATGATTCTCTGGCAACGCAATCCACACGAAAACACAGAGAATGCTGCTCGTCAATTTTTAAATTTTATGGCACAAACAGCAGCGTTCAGCGCCACGGAGCCAAAATCGCAGATGCAGAATGAGGGCTGTTGTCGGTGGGTTGTCGGGGGGCGTGGCACTTATCCACAAATTCTCTTTGGGAAATTAAATGCTACGTGATTGAAAGTTTGCTCACCCAAATGGCACATGACCAGCTTCATTTTGGCAGCTTCAATTTCAGCTGAGTTTCAGCTCCAGCTACAGCTTCATCTTCAACTTCAACTTCTGTTGCAGTTCGTTGGCATCATCAGCCGCGTGGGCGTGGCACGTAGAGGGGCGTGTGCCTGGCGATTTAGTGTTCCGCTGGGGGAAGGCGCGTTTAATTATCCGCCTTAAAGCAATTTCATTGTCCGAAAATCAGCTCAGGTGGAGGGATGAGTCATAAACCTCAGCCGCTTGACCAGCACTTCTCACTCTGTTTTTGAATTTTGATGCACGGAACATTATTTTACCACTAAAAATATATCAATTCTTACTTTGAATAATATTTTTAAAATTATGTAAGCAAGTAAACTCATAATTAGCATTAAATATTAATGTGAAAGTCACTTGCAAGTGCTAGAAAAACTTCCTAGGAGCTCTAGAAAATTTTAATTAAATAAAAATAAATTTTAAATCCATTCTCTATGGGAAAATTACTTAGAAGAGCTGTTAAATGAATTTAAAAAAATTTAACTTTTTTTTATATTATTTATTAAGCAGCTTAGATTTTGTGAACTATTTTTTCTGTGCACTTCTGCCTCGTTTGATTTGTGACTCACGAGTGTTGGACACACGTTAGCTGCATTTGCATGACACACTCGTGCCGGGCCTCGGCCACGCCCCTTTCTGCCTGCATAATTGGCGCCAATCAACTGCATTACCATGAAGGCAAAGGGGATGACAACAAGGGCAAGGGAGGCGGCACAAGAAACGGGGGGCGAAAAATAGCTGGCTGTCGTGCAACTTCCGCTGCCTTCTGGTTAGCTGCCGCTTTTGCCGGCCAACATAGAAATGAAATAAGTATCTGCATGGCCAGCCGGTCATTAGCGGCGACATTTCAGTCTCTGCCCCGCGTCCTGCGCCGCTCCTTGGGCCCGTTCACTCATTTCCGCTCATGGCGAAAGTTTTATGAGATTCATAACTTTGCCCGGGCTTCCATTCCATTCTCTCTTTTTTCTGCCCTTTGCATTTTGTGCAGCTTGTGCAACGTCTCGTCTCATTTTTATTGCTTGCTTAATTATGGAGTCACTTTACATTGACACGCTCCGGAGTTGGGCCTTCGCTTTGCCCTGCTCCAGCTCCTACTCCGGCTTCGGCTCCAGCTCCTGCACTGCCACTGACCCGTGCGCACTCCATGAAAATGATGCAAAATAAATAGCAAATAATTCGGCGCAAGCCGCTTAAAAGTTAGCAAACTATGGCCGGGCCAGCAACGAAAGTTTAACTTTGTCATAACCTCTTTTTGTGCGGAATACTTTTGCAGCGCCGCCCGCCCCCTTTATGGTTAATTAGCAGCAGCTCAAATTTCCCTTTAAATATTTACGGGCAACAACAAAGTGTTTGACAGTTGACAAGCTTGGCCCCTTTTTATTGGATACTTTTTTTGCTTGCCTAAGATGAGGTTAAAAATATTATTAGTAAAGTATTTGGGGGTAACTTTATATATTAAATGTGCTCTAAATATATTTTAATCGAATTTATATTCTTTCTTTTATATTAGAACAAATTCATTCGGTGTTTCACATTTTCCTTTTCATATTTTTTAATTCCTTAAGTTATATAATTAATGTTAAATAAATATTTTAGCTAATAATCACCACTCTTAGTTTAATTACTTACAATCAGTGAGTCCTTGAGTTATGACAAAGGTTAAAATGTACTTAAATACAGATAATTAAGGTGAATAAAAAAGAGTGAAAGCAAATGAAAAACTTGGCGTAATGCTAATTGCTGGCACTCAGCTCAGTCGTCTGTCTGCCTGCCTCACTTTGTTTGGGTTCATCAACAGCAATTAAATAAACACAAAAATCCCTCGTGCAGCGGCGGGAGCGTTAAGCATACGCCACGTTGGCCGCAAGTGGCGGCGGTTTTGGCTGGAAGCGCGAAAACTTGCAGCCTGCCAGCAGCTCAGCACAGCTTGAATTTCTCTGGCTCTCGCTCTGCCGGCCTCTCTCTCGACAAAAACAAGCCACAATGGACCATTAACTGGTTGACAACAACATCAACAACTCGTGCCACCGCCCACCCACTAAGCAATCCCCGGGTTTTATGTTGGGTTTACGTTTTTCCACCGGAGTCTGACGGAATCCAGAGCCAAGTCAAACGACACTTCCGACTCAGCCCCCCTTCATTTCTGCACTTGGTGTCGCGTCCAGCATTTACAGTTAACCACATTTCCGGATTTTGCATCCCGGTGACTTCCGTCCTGGCCTTTTGCTCCCAGCAGGGCGCACGGAAAGTCTAAACAAAAATGTGCACGGCAAAGGTGAGAGAGAGCGAAAAGAAGTTCCAGTTGTCATATGCACGGTTCGAGTTGGAGTTTTGTTTAAATAATTGAAGCGAAACACTTGCGGATTGCTCATACGCCTCATACGCCCGGTGCCTGTCAATTTGGACTGGGCAAGAAGTCAGCTCACTAATGAATAAATCAGCATGCAATGGACATGAGGCGAAGAACAAAGCGAAAGGTCCAAGTCCTGTCGGCACTAATGAAGTCCTGCAGAGGGAGAAAAGTTAGAAGCAACTTTGAGGTGTTAAGGTATTCTAAGGGTTATCAGAATGTTTAAAGCTGATTATAATGTCAAGTTAGAAATAATTTAATAAACTTTAATAGATTTAATAATATGTCTCATTTTTATCTTTGTTTTCCAAACTAGGAAAACACCAATCCCACTTTAATCTTAAATCTTTGTTCGATTATTCAAAGTTTTCGCTCAGAATATGCTGTACTTTTAGACTCCTTTTAACTTAAAGAAACTCAGCTACTTTTCCCTCAGTGCAGAGCTGTGCGCACGTGCGTTGTCATTCGGTTTGAAGCTGCAAACACACAAAACACGAAATCTCTTTGCCTCTTTCGGACAAATCAATTAGTTGGTGGAAGGCCATGGGAAGTGGGGAAATGGGAAATGGGAAACGGAAGACGGAAGACGGGAGTGAAGAGGAGCAGGAGCTGGGCTCTTAATTATGCGCCAATGTTGCCATTGCAGTTGCCATGACAATCCAAACTTATTTAATGGCCACCGAGCGGATCACACACGCACACACAATGGCAGTCAAGTGCCGGGCCACAAACTTTGCCCGTTGCAAGACGGAAAAAATCTCTATGCACATAAACAGTTTACAGTTGAAAAGTTAAAAGCATCCCAACACCTGCTCGCACGGAGATTTTCCGGGGGAAATTTGTGGCATTTACATGATTTGGCCTCACACACACTCTCAGCCCCACACTCTCGCCCGCAGAGACACTCTCAAATTTTGACAGTTAACAAATTTCTGTGCAAAAGTTTGGCACATGTTTGCCATTGACAGAGAATTATGCCCGGGCCAGGAGCCAGGCAAAAGGGAGAGGGATTCTGGGCAAGTGAAAGGATTCTGGGGAATGGGCTCCAAAATTAAGTGAAGCATTCGTGCGTGCCCGACAGAGGTGAGAAACTGCAAACAGTCAACGGCTGTCCCCAGCCAACATTCCTCTGCTGACAGATTTTCATAGCTCTTTTACATTTTTGTTTGCTGTTTGTTTTTTTTCTCCTTTTCTGTCAACTGCTGCGTTGACATTCCGGCTGCTAAGTAAATTAATTAAAAGCATTTTACCGCTTACGAGCCCTGTGCCCTGAGCATTCACTGCCAATCAATTTGGCTCCGGCAACTCAAAGTTGCAACTTCCCTGGCATTTTGGTCAGCAGGAGTGCATTATTAACTGAATTTCGTCCGAAATATGATATGTTTTTGACCCGAAAGCTGCCTAATGTGGTTTTCTGGTCAAAAGCATTTATGAATTTATGGATTCAATTATTAAGTGCAGCTTATGATTGCTGTTGAGGTTAATCACGCCTTCTGGCACACAAAGTTGTCTTATTAATTGCCAACAATTCACTTAATTAAATGCTCTTATGTCGGTCAAGGCAGTTTCGCATATTATTGGGATAATATTTAAATAGTTTCTTTTTAAAATGAATTTATATATTCATTAATTCACTGATATAGAAGTTATTCTTATTCCACTTATTTAGAGAGATTTAAATCCAAAAATATCATATTCAAAAGACCAAGATTAACTTTAACTTAAGTATTAATTTTAATAGAATATATTTCTTCCAGAAGATTTAAAGAAACAAAGATCTTCGATTTCTTTGCTTTTATTTTCAAATCCCCAAAGGATGTTTCTCTGATTAAAGTTCCCATTTTTCACCAAGCTGTCTTCCTCAATCTTGACCATCTTTTGGGATCATCTTCAAGCATTCTGGCGACAATCCGCCTTGGATTTACACTTTCAGCCACATAATTTTCGTTTGGCCACAGCTGCTGAGAACGTGGTCGCCGGAGAGTGGTTATTGAACCAGGATATAGGAAGACAAGCCAGATATTTGGTCGGAGCCTGGGGTCGCATGTTTAGGGGTTGCTGTGTGGGCCGCACAACTGTTGTCACCGTTGACCAAGACCAAGCCGAAGGAGCCCGAAACTGTTTTGTCTTTAAATTTTTGGGCGACAAGGAAAAGTCCTAAATCTTTCTGTCGCATACATGCAAAATAAAGGAAAAATCGGAGGAGTGGCGTCTGTAAAGAGGAAATTAAGTGCTGACCATTTTTCGACATGGCATCCCATTCCCCATTTCCCATTCTCTGTTCCCCAGCCCCTTGCCCATGCATTCATTTCACTTTGCACTATTTTCGGATTAAGTCCTGCGCCTGTCATGTTGATTTGTTCGTCTTTGTGGGTGTGTGTGGGTTAGGGGTGTGTGTGTTTTTGCGGCAGTGTGTGCGTTGGAGCCACGTCTGCGGTTGCAGCGATGTTGGTGTCGGAAAAGTTGAATGATGGCGCTTGCCTTAGCTCAACCTTTCCCGCCCTGCCGTCCACCCGCCTTCACCCAATTTTCCCTAATTTTTCGCAACCGCTTTTCCTCTGGCTGTCGCTGTGTGTGCGTGTGGCACCCAAATATTGTTAATCCCATTGATTTGTGTTAATGATTGTCATTGACACTGTTGACAGAACTGTTTTGCGCATCCCCTACCGACCCTAGCCCCCTATTCGGGCCCCCCGTTTCCGGTTCCGGGCTTGCGGTCACTGGTCTTTGGTCTTTGGTCTACGGCGGACGGTGTTTGGTGTACGGCGTATGGTGTATGCTCTCTGGTCCCATGGTGTCCGGTCGCTGGAAGCCAAATTTTATGAACGGCCACCGCAGCTGCCAGCTGAGGTGCTAAATTCAGTTTTGGCTTTGTTTAAATTTCCTGCTGGCCACTAAAGCTTGAACCCGGCCATATCTCACACAGAAAGAAAGGTTCCACGCACTTTGGGATATAATAAGGGAAATTATAGAACAATAAATTACAATCTAACAATAATAAAAGGATTTTTTAATTGTATATATTTTGTATAAAAAAATATATTTAATATCTTATGCCTTATGCTATTTCTTCCCTGTGCGCCCAAGGACATTTCTGGCCAACTCACTTGAGCGGCTGCAACTTGGAAATCTCAAGTGGACCAAGTCCGGGATGTGTGGCTCCCTGTCGCCTATTCCCGTCTCTCTATTTGCTTTGGTGCTTGGCTTGTATTGATATTTCACGAGAAATCAACACAACATACAAATAGTCAAGAGCAGGCTTCCTCCCCGCGCAGTCCGAGCTGCGAGCTCCGCACACACCTTTGAGAGATTTCCAACTTTGTCACCATTTGCAGCGGAAATGAAAAATCAAATCGAAGAAAGGCACAGGAAATGTAGCTCTTCGCTTTTCACTTCAACACTCGATGTGTGAGTGTGGGGCGTGTGTATGGTGTATGGTGTGTTTGTGCTGTTTAAATTTAGCCAATGTCTATAGAAGTGACTGCTGGAGAGCCTCTCCAGTGTCTTCTACAAAACTCTCTCTCTATCTGGACCAGTATCTGTGTCTGTCTCGGTAACTGTCCTTGCAGCTCCACGTGACTGTTTTGGGAGCACTAACACACATGTCGCTGCTCCAGTGTGTCGTAGGTAATACCAATAGGTACATATCCCACTCCAGATCGAAGTCAAGCTCAGACATGAAATTGTATTTTTATTGTTCTCAGCTAGGTTGTTTTAGATACTCTTTCAAGGAATATGGTGAGATTATGAAGCCTAAAAGTATGCTTGAAATTCTGAAAGTAGGCATTACTTAATCTGGTGATTATATTCCCTCAAACAGACTCATTTTTGTAAGACTTTTGTGTAATCCCAATCAACTAAGAATATTTCTATGTAGTTTTTTTTCTTTTTTTACCTCATTCTGCACTGAAGAGTAACCGAACTTCGATTGTGCCACTTCAGCCTCATTCACTTGTTTTCTCTGAGCATTTGTCTGCGCTTGAGACGTTTTTATCGTCTTGGCCATAAGCCTAAACAAATACAAACAATTTTGTCTCAACAAAAAAATAGAGCAGAACTCGGGGGGATATACGCTGGCAAATCGGAAACAGCAGAGCCAACAAAAATGAAGCAGCAGCACTGAAAAACGAATTGTAAAAAGCTGTGGAAAATATAAACAAAAATCAGCAGCGAAATAGAGAGGAAAAAACACGGCGAATGGAAAGAGCAAACTCTGTGAAAATAGAGGGAAAATCAATTGATTTCAGCTCAGACAGCTCGGCTCTCACACTCCACACTCCACCCTTCTTAGCTGCCCGCAAAAGGACACAAACTGTTGCTCCTGATTTATTGAAATCATTTACCGCAAATCAGACAATTCCCGCACAAACTGTACAACTAATTAAATGATGAATGCCTGCGACAACAGCTCAGGGACTCGGATCGGATCGGGGATTGCGTGTGCAAATGCATCTAAGGCTTCGAAGGGAAGTGGTTGGAATACACAATACGGAATACCGAGCGATTCCCAGAAGTTTGATTGAACAATGAATGATTTAATTAATAAATAAATAGGTGTGTGCCTACGTGTCTCTGTCTGTCTCTATGCCAGGACCCATCGCCATCGGTGTTCAATGCAAAATTCGATTGCAGCAGTGAAGTGTGGCACAACAATTAATTATTGAGCTCGACGTGAGTCTTGTTCCTCCTCCCTCTGCCGGGTGCAACGGTGCGTATGCGTGACAACGTGTTGCAACACATTTGTCGATTGCAGTGGCAGCTGCAGCTGCAGCTGCAGTTTGCAGTTTGCATTTTACAGCTTACTGCTCACTCTGCCATTTAGTCTGCTGCTGTTTACTGTTTGCCAAATTCCGCCTGCTGTTTGATTTCAACTGCAAAATGGACCACAAATCAAATGGACAAAGCTACAAAGTCACACATCCGATTCACAGAGGAAGAGCGACTGAAGCCAGGAAGCGACTGAGAATTGGGCAAATAGAATTTGCTAGTTCCAAGCAAACTGAACGCATCTCCCAGCTTCGGTTTCAGATCCAGTTACACTTTGAATTGGCCATCGAATCGAATTACCATATGCCGGAGAAAAGGGTTAATTCCCGCAAAAGATTCTGAATCGAGGAGTCGAGGCAATCAATTCGCCATTGTCGGCGGCAGCAGCTACTCAATATTTTAGTAAAATTTCGTATTTATTGCGGTCTCCACTAAGGAACTCCGCACTGAGGGTGTCGGTGGGGTCGGGGGTCGAGTGGGGATCTGAGCCACAAACTAGTTGGCTGAGTACTTCTCGATGCGCGGCAGCCGCAACACAGCACACAGAAACTTTCACAATCGAAAATGATAGCCTGAAGGGGTCTCGGCTCCCGAGAAAATTTGTGTGAGTTTCCCAGGCTGAACGGAGGACCATCCTCGTGAATTGTTTCATTCTGGCTGCTGGCTGGCTGGCTGGCATCGCCTAAGCCATCAAAGCCGCATAATACAGAAAATTTTGAAGTCCCGCGCATCATCGGAAATTCGCGGAATATGTTGCCTACCTCGAGGCGCTTTGCGAGTACTTGCTACTTCATGAAAATGCAATTAGTGCGCGATTTGAATTCGATGCCCCAGCGTAATCGCGCTCTTACAGCGACGCAGGGCCCCAAAGACAAAAGAATTCAATTATAATTGCATTATGGCCAAAAGTTTCGGCACATCATGGTAATGCGATCTAAGTATTGCGAATTAAACGCACTTGTAAGTCCAACTGCGCTGGGTGGGTCCTTCGATTGCCTGGAAAAATGAGGGAAAATGGGAAATGGAGAGGGCAAATGGCAGATGGCAAATGGGGGTCGATTAGGCGGGCGAATCGCACTTAAATGGCTCAATCAGACGTGAAATTTGTTCATTTGCGCCAGCCGAGTGCATGAGCAAATGCATGATTGAATGGCACACACACTCCCTACCCTCAGCTACACTCAGGTGTGTACACACACACACAGCCTAGACATGGAGAAAGCGTGACGTCAAAAGGTGAACGAAATGAAATTGAAATATAAATACAAAACGCATCAGGCGCATAAGCAGAGCAATCAAGCGCGAAATCTGTGCACAGCAATGCAAAACGCAGTCTCGCTTTATGAGACAAAGGGACAGAAAGGGACGGTTACAGCACTCCGGGAAAGAGACGGCAACTGCCGGCAGACAGAGAGAGAGAGAGAGCTAGGAATGTGTAGACATCATTTAAGTCACTCCCGCATAAATACACATACCTACACAGCGAAGGGGAGCGAATAATAGAAATAGAGGGTTACGACGGCACCGCCAAGGCATCTGCCAATACATTGACATTATTGACTTGCTGTCGTGGCATGCAAATAACAATGCCAAGCCCCATTTCGGTTTTTCTCCCTAGATTTTCCAATTTCCACAATTTCCCGCAGCTTCCCCATCTATTGGCCGAAAAATATTTGCCAGTCGAGACGAAAAATTGGCAAGCGATGCGAGCCGGCTAAACAAACAAAGCTAAACAATGGCGAAAACAACAGCGTCTGTCTAGCAGCGATAAACTACAACTATTCCCACAACAATAATGTATTTAGCAAAAACAATCAACACACATTCGGTTTAATTTCATTTGTTAAAGGGTTCAGTTGCATTTTATTTACAGAATTTAGTTTGTTGGTTAAGTGAAAATGCTAATAAAGATTCTGATTCAAAGCCTTAAAAAATCTAGTAACTGTTTAACATTAATTATACTTTGTAGCTTTAATTTTTGTTGTATTTGTTCAGCATTTAGCTTGTGGCATTTTTTAAATTTTGAACAAATTCCATAAATGCAGCTTAAATCATTCAATGCAGAAAATTTGCATAAAAGGTATTCGTGTCTTAATTAAATCAATCAATTCATAAAAAGTGTATAGAAAAATATGTTTTGTATATTCAACCAAGAGCATTTGTATTTAATTTTAATTGTCTTATTTTTGTTTTTATTTTTAAAGTCTAAATAGACTAGAGAAATATGTTATTCAGTTTTACTTATATTGTAAGTTAATGTTAACATGATTTTAGATTCATTTATTTTCTTAAATTAATACTCGTGACTAGCACACTAATTATAGGTTACAAGACGCAAAACAATAACTAAAATACCTTCAAGGGCTTCATCATTCACTTATTTATTATAATTAATTGCGGACCCACAGAAACCGGTTCTACAGATTTAAAGATGATCTCGAACAAGTTGGTGACTCATCCAGCAAGTTCCCTTATTTACCTTACCCAAGATCACTCGATCTCAGTTGAATCGCAACATGCCAAGCGAATGGGGTAAGTCAACTCGGCCTGACGGATTGTCAAAATTTTGTAAAACCGGCCTTACCTTTCTCTCCCAGTTTTCCTAATCATCTGCCTGGTTCCGATGGCCTCCGGGGGCACTACGGCGCCATCGCTCAGCGCAAGTCCGATCGTCTTCGCCCGGAACCTGTTCCGGGCCATCAACGAGGATGCTCCGCCGAAGAACTTGTTGGTTTCTCCGGCAGCCGCCCGTAGTGCCATGACCCTGGTCTTCATGGGAGCCGGCGGTAAGAGTGCGGACGAGCTGCGCTCCAACCTGATCCTCGGAGCAGCCAAGAAGCCAGAGATTGCCAGACAGCATGCGGAGGCCTGGAGCAAGGAGTGCACTTGCTCCTCAACCGGGGTAGCCCTCCGGCTGGTCACCCGATTGTATGTCGACGAGGAAGTCGATCTGCGGCCGGACTTCAATCCGCAGGCCGAGGAGTTCTTCAATGCCTCGGCGGATGCCTTGAACTTCCTGGATGCCGAGGCCTCCACGAAGAAAGTGAATAGATGGCTGGAAAAGCAGACATTTTACACTGTGAGAAATCTCCTCACCCGGCGGTCTTCAATCCCGAGTCCAGTGTGATTTTGGTCAACTCGCTGTTCTTTCGGGCGAAGTGGGCCCATGCCTTTCCCCAGGATGCCACCGCTCTCGGCGACTTCTGGATTAATCCCCGCCAGCGCATGGAGGTGAACATGATGCGGCAAATTGGCCAGTTTCGCTATGGCGAGTCCAAGAAGCTTAGGTCCCAGATCCTGCAGCTGCCCTTCGAGAAGTCCAACGTGACCATGCTGATAATCCTGCCCACGGCCACCGACGGACTGAGCAGATTGGAGAAGAAGCTGGAACAGTTCGACCTGAACGAGGTGGCCGCCAGGAGCCTGATGAACGACGTCGACGTGACCCTGCCAAGGTTCCGAATCGAGAGCGATATCGATCTAAAGGCTCCTCTGCAAAAGGTATGAGATATATAATTTAAATGATTAATAACTATATTATTTTAATTAATTTAATAGTTGGGAATCAATAGCGTCTTTGAGCCAGACCAAGCGGACCTGAGTGGCATTTTTGAGAAGTCACCCCAAAGGATATCGGAGGCCAGGCACAAGCTGTTTCTACTCGTCAACGAGGCTGGCTGTGAGACAGCTCCTGACAACAGTAAGAAACAAATTATTTAAAGGTTTAAGCTTCCCAAAATATTTAGAATATTTCCTTATTTTCTTAGACGTCAAAACTGGTAAAGTCAAGAAGAACCCCGATCGCAAGATCTTCAAGGCCGACCGTCCCTTTGTCTTCGCCATCCGAAATCAGAAGAACGTCTTCTTTGTGGGCCACTTCATTAAGCCCTAATTGCAGGGCTGAATCGCAAATATTATGATGGCGATGCCAGCCAGCAATCGCTGCAAAATGGCAATATCCCAATGAACATCAAATTATTGCCAAACAAATGTACACAATACACACCAAATACAAAAGTTCGGGGGTTAAGGGCTCTCGGGGTGCCAAACAAATGGCGAAATGGCAAAATGGCTGCCGGACAGATCATTGCGAAAATTCGCAGATAGGAGAAGGAGGAAACGGAAAGGGGAGAACGGGAAAGAGGCAACAAGGAAGCGGCGGCTGGCCAAAACCAAATGAAAAGTAACGGTAGGCAATGAGCGGCCCAGAAACCGATGTCCCAAATACCCTTAAAGGTTTCGTAGAATTCTGACAAGTTAGGAAAGAATACTTTTTACGATAAAAATTATGTGTGGTATTTGGTGATTTTATTATAAAGGCAAACTGTTGATTAAGGTATTAAGCTAGTTTATTATTTGTATTTGCTTTGTAAGATTGCATCCATGCGGTTAGTCATAAATATATTTAAGTTACAATTACTTTTATTATTTTGTACATTTGATTAATAAGTTAATAACTAAGAGAGAGAATTTCCAAGTTAAAAGCCGCCCCGCACAGCCATAAACAGATGGACAGAAAAAATAAGTTGACCCTCCCCCGGGAGAGAGAGAGTAGGTAAAAGGCGGCTGCAAACGAGCATCGCCGGGATTCTTTGCCCCAGCCAGGGAAGCCAACTTGTTAGCCAATTTTAAATACAACTGCTGCCACTGACAGTAATCAAGATTGCACGGCAATGGCAACGGCGGCGCGGCTACAACAATGCCAAATGCCATTCCGGCCAGCAAGGGCCAACAATTGAAAAATAAGTAATTTCTCAACTGTAGTGAAGTTCGCTGAATCGCAGGGGCCACTAGCAGAGGAATGGGAGTTGGGAGAAGAGAGAGAGCAATGGGAACTGGAGCTGGAACAGCAGCTGAGACAAGCAAGCAAAGTCCGAGCAGAAGCAGGAGCAGGAATAGGAATCGGAATCGGAGTCCCTCGTCCGGTTGGAAAACTTTGCCCGTCCAATTCATCGATGATTGTCGTGCCACGCGATTCTGGTCCTGGCACCGCCGCCGTCTGCCACTGATGGCCATTCCCAGTTCCCGTTCCCGTTCCCGTAGCCGGTGTGGCGAATGTTTATCTTTCTGCCGAGTTGTCCCCCCACGGAACACTGCTCTTCCGTCATCGCGCAGAGTCGCTCAGGAAGTGCAGCTGCACAAACTTTGGCCAAACCCTCGGGAATCCACGGAAGCATCGGCCAGTGCCTGCTGCCTGGTGTTGCTTGTGTCAAATGCTAATGCCGAATGTCACAGTAATCAAATTACCGAAATAGGGCAAAATAAAATGAATTCGATTTCGACGAGCTGGGTCCATGAATAATTACATTTAAATATGGAATTTCATATCTCTCGCACTCCCCGGCAAGTGTAATGCAATTAATTTAATTGCCTTGCATATGGCCGATGGTTTGATCCACTCGAAATGGGAATATCTAATGGCAACAATCGAGCAGTTGCATAATCTACGGCAAAAAACTGACCTCGCTTGCTCCGTGCATAATTAATTTGAATACGAATATTATTATTGCAACATTTCAGTTGCAGCCATCAACAAGCTAAATTGAGAGCCAGCATCGATTCGGAAATGTAATTTAAAAGCAATCAAACGCATCCACATGCAAGAACGGGCTGCCCGGCGGTCACCAAAACGCATTAAGCACTAAGTCTCTGTTGTCCTAAGAAGTGGGTGCCTTCCTTGGGGACTAGCTTATCTTACCAAAACACACACAAGAGGCCTAAAGTGGAGGCAATTGCTTCACAATGGCGAAGCTGCATTATGGAACAATAATCCTAAGGACCTAATTGCCCAGAGAGTGCAAGGGTTAGTAAGTATTACTAATTACAATTTCTCAAAACAAGATCGATCGAAAATAGTAGCTATATTAATATCAAATATTTTCTCTCCTCAAAGACTCCACAGAGCTGTCTTTCCTAGAGTCACCTCTCCTTGCGATTGACTCTGGCAAAGTTAATCAACTAACTGCTAAGCCAGCCACGCCCCCCGATTGCCATGGAGAGCACATCCTTTGGGGGCAAACTAACTTATTTATGGGTATCCTTGACTTTGACTTACGTGCCTGCCATCCGAATGAAGTTTCGCTCCTTGCGAATTATATGCATATGAGTTGTGTCCTGCCACCGACCGCCGGGTTCGTGTGGGTATTGCCACTCCGCAGGATCTGGAGTGGAGCCAGTGTCTATTGCCCCCGCCACATGCTGCAGGAAATTACATTTCAATTTTAAAACGACTCTCATTGCCAGCTTCCGTTACAGTTGCTCACCTCCATTTGCCCATCGCAGCGCCATCTCCATCTCGCCATCGCCATCGCCATTGCCATTGCCATTGCCTTCGTCATCGTGGCAGGTGGCCGTGTGGCAGGTGTGGCATTTGAGGCAGGTGGCGGCGGGAAGCAGGTGCGGAGCTGCCCGGGTGAGTGAGCGGCAGCACACAAAATGGCCTGCCATGAGCGGCACTTATCGCTCGACTGCAGCTTAAGCGCCGGTTAATCCATCACAAAAGTGCATGCATTCCCCTCCTGCCTCCTGCCGCCTGCCCCCAACAATTTCCATGTGCTGCAAGGCGTGCAAAGTGCTGCCGTTGCTGATAATAAGCCGTCATCCAGGCAAAACTCCTGATGAGCTCAAACTGGAGCTGAAACTGACGCCTGCATTGGGAAAAATTGAGGAGAGGTGGTCAGTAATAGGGAAATAATAGATCTTTCTTTATAAAAAAAAGTAATAAATATATCTAACAAGAACAATTTATTTGAAGACATTGGGAATTGTAGGATTTCCTTTAAATCTAAACAGAGATCGATTTAAAATTTTAAGTAGTTATAACTACAGGTAATTTATTTTTATGTCCATACATTTACTGGGACTCCAGTAAACTAGATTGAGTATGAATCTTAATCAAGATACTCTTAGTTTTAATTCAATCTAATTATAATAAATATAATAATACAATTATTTATAGTTTAGTTAGGAGTTCCATCTCTAATTTTTCTTTGTTTCCCCTTCATTTCTCTCCGTGCACACCCGCCGCGTTGGAGACGCATACGCCGCGTTGCCCCGTTGGCAGGCATGCGTGCCATAAACAGCGGACGGAAAAGCTGGCGATATGGAAATGGTAGTGGGGGCTGAAGAATATCCATTCCACTTGCAGCGAATTGCAAGTCAACAGCCAAGTGTCTTAAGTATGCAAAAAGAAATCCGTGAGCGCTGCGCTGAACTCTTAACTCAAGTCTGGACAGGTGATTTAAAAGCCATTTGTCAGCCGAGACTCGGTCGGTCGGGGGAGTCGCTAGACTTTCACTGCGCGGGGTCTGGGTGATTGGCTTGGGTCAGTGAAATTATTCAAATTATCCCCGAGAAGATTTGCGCTGTCAGGATCCGGCTGTGGACGACGACTGCAGTCGGTTGGGGGGGCGGCAATCAAAGGGCCTTAGTGGCATTCTTTTATCGCCCATCCGCATCCGCGTCCCCATCCGCGTCCGCGTCTGCTCTCCACGCAATCCTCCAGTTGACAGCCAACAGCCATGAGCCACGAGCCTGAGCCTGAGCCCCATTTGTTGTTGCCGATGGCAACCGACTGGATATCCCATCTATTATAAGTGCTTACCACTCGCCGTCGAGCATTGACATTTGGCTAATGGCAAAAATGTCACCGAAATGCAGACACACAGACACCGACACAGACGCAGACAGGCAAATAAACAGCTTGCCACAGGCGGGGCGTGGTCGGGCTTAGTGGAGGGCGTGGTGCGGAAATCTCGAAGTAACAATGGAAAACAAAGGCGAACAGGAGGAAAATCATAATGGCACAACCTTGACCCATCAGGTTATTCAATCAGCTTACCTATAATTTCGCTTTCCAGGCCATCAATCATTTTTTTACGCATCAATTAAGGATGTTTATCCGCTGGCAGGCCTTAACATTTTAGGCTATAAACCAAATGCTTGAAAATATAATAAAAAATGTTAATGATCTTTTAAATAAAACATTTAAGACTGCCTTCCTTGGATATATATCTTATATTCTAAATAAATATATTTTCTCCCTAATTTTTAATTTCTTCCGGTGCACTTTAAAATAAAATGCGAAGCGAGATTTGAGATGCAAGGACCTCCGTCTATTTATCAAATCTTATCCAAGCCGGCGGGGCCAGCATTTCTTATCCACAGCCCCGCACACATAATTCATTTAGCAGCGGGAAGTGAGTGGGAGTGTGAGTCTGAGTCTGTGGTTGTGAGTGGAGCAAATCAAAAGCAATCATAAATCAAATTATTTGATTCATTGATTACATAACACATGCAATCCCGTGCGTTTGGGTGTGTGTGGCAGCTGTCTTAACGCGCCTATTTAATCAACCCAAACCCCCGGCCATATATATCCCATATATCCTATATCCCCCCAGTGCCCCATGACCCACATGAGGAGCCCACAGAGCCAGAGCCGAGGACCCCGAGACTATTGATTAATAACAATGCCCAGCATGGAACCAAGAAAGAAAATTGACTGCCTGGATTTGCTAATGGGCCAAGCCTTGCCCCGCCTGCCTCGGCCTCCGATGATTGGAGGCCCTCCTCCGACTTAAAGCTGTTACAAAAATATGGCAACAATTAAAATTGCTTTGGCCCCATTGTCTGAGCACACACAAAAGCAATTAACTGTCCGATTTGATAACAATGACAAATATAAATATACATGTGTGCACGGCGAGAAAAAGTAGTTGAGGGTCCGAGAATAGTTTGAAAAAAACTTAAATAAATATATCTTCAACAAAATATAATAGTTTTCATTTTAAATATTTTGTAAATGTTTGGAGTTATACACATAAGACTTTTAAATTTATTTTAAAATATATTTCCCTTTATAAAAATACTCTATTTATTTTTTTATCATAAAAAACCATTATTATTTTTGCTCTATAGTTTTTAGGCCTACAAATATTTCGAATTTACCTCAAATTAATACCAATTTCTCCCCTAGAAGTGAACAACTTAATTATTTATTAACTTTCTGCATTTTGCTCAGTGTCTGTGTGCATGGGCCGTAATTGGAAAGGACTCGATGCAGCCACAGTCTGGTAAATGACTAAAAAACATACAAAATATACAAAATGCGAAGGGCGAGGAAGTGAGAGGGGAGTGAGACGGCATGTCCGGGTCGCAAATGTTATGACAAGTGATGTCGCCTCTTGTTTGCTTTGCCAGCATGCTGGCAAATTCTCAAAATTGTTTTTTCATTACACAGACGACACACTCGAAAAATCGAGGGGCTGGGGAGCAGATGAGCTTTGGGTCCCAACTAGCTGCAGTTTGCTGCTCTCTTGCCGCTCCAAGACAATAACTCATTAACATAACATTGGGAAGAGTCGCTCGCCGGCTTTCGAGTTGCAAGTTGCACTGTTGAACAGTTGCCAGTTGCAACATATGCGCCAACATTTCACGCTGTCAATCAGCGAGCAAGTTTCGGCGACAACTGAACACAAAACATTTTGACATTTGCCAAATGTCAGCGGAGGGGCCAGATGATGAATGCGGCCCAGATCCGGGATTTTCTCAGGACTCCGCCCATTCCCCTATCCCGAAAGCAGCGCCCCTAACAGAACGCACCTTTTTGCATTTGGCAATTTAACAGACGAAACTCCGAAACAACAGACAAATGACCACAAAATGTATTTTATTTCCTTATACACTATGCGGAGAGTAGGGAAACTTCGGGATTCGTTTGAAACGAACTAACGAATAAATATTTTATGGGATTTATCTGTGGCGAAAAGGGAAGGTATTATTCTTAATATTACTTAGTAAATGTGTATTTAAAAATGAATAATTAAAGAAGATTATTAGAAAATATGAGGCATACTTTTTGGATATTTTTCCAGTCAATAAAACCTTAAAAAAAAATAATAATAATTATAAAAATAAAGCTTAAAGAAAACCTGCTGCCCTTTATAATTTAAACTATTTTACTTAATATTCATCTCATTTTACAGAGTATTTTAGTGCCCATCTCTTAAAACCATTAAATTTCCCATCGCTTTTTGTTTTGTGTCTCTAAGCACTCGCGGCGAAGATGAACGACAACAAAAAACAATGACCAAGAATAATTGCATGAAATAAAAAGCGGATTTGCATTTTAGATTCCCAGCGTCCGGCGCTCGTCCACCTTTGCAATACTGTTGATTTTTGTGTTGTCATTAGAGCGGGAGATAGTCCTGGCAGGGTGGAAGAGCTGGCAACAAGGACCAGGCCAGGCCAGGAAAATATCTCAGCTTGTCCGCTGACAATCGAGCTGGGGGACCGAAAGTGGAAACTGCTTGGTCTCTCCCCGATAAGAAGTGCAGCCAGGACCAGGAGGGGGAAAGCCACTCTGAGTAAATGTCACACACAAAACTAATACTCAGGACCATTTTTTATGACAGCCCGTGTCCGATCCCCGCAACTTGGGAAAGGGAGAGGGAAACAAAAGCAGGTGCACAGGGAAAAAAACTATTTTAAAGTGGTTTAGATTTTTTTAAACAAATAAGTGTAACTTTTTCTCTTTAAGAAATATGAAATTATTATCTTGGGATCTTAGAAAATTGTGGAGGAAATTTTAAACAAAATTCTTAAAGTTTTATTTATAATTAATCTGTATTTTAATCCTATAAATTGTATCTGCTATAAAAATAAGTAAGTAATACTGATACTCATTTTAATGTAATATATCTTCTTTAATTTTTTATAATCTTAGGCTAGTAAGTTTTTCCTTAGTGACTGATTTAAAGTTCTTGTTGTAGCCATTCCTACTTGCTTTTTTGTCATTTTGTGTGTCCTGCGCCCACGGCTGAGTTTTCGAGTCCTCTCGGTGTTTAGTTACATGTTTGTCTTTGGAGGCGGCGGAGCTCCCTTGATGAAGTGCCGGCTAGCTTTAAAGTGGGCCATATATTTTTATGATTTCCTCCGCCCCGCCGCTCCATGGATTTTGATGAGATTTGCCTGGGCCAACTTTTTGCGGTTTCCTTGTTTTTTATTTACGCTCATTTCACATAATGCGGGAAGTTTGATGTGTTGTGATTTGCTTTTGATTGTTGGCATATTTTTAGAGGGGAACGGGCAAGGAAGCGGGACCCGGCGATGGCAATTAGTTGGGAAAGAAAGCGAGGAAGCTAAAGGAAATGCGAAAATTGAGTGTGAATATTTTAGCTAAATTTTGCAGAACGAAACCGCAGCGCAAATAAATGCGAAAAATCCCACCCAGCGCCATCGCCTTGTATGGGACAATGTAACATGCAAATTTTGTGGTGAAAGACTGCACAAAAAGCGGTTGCAAGAAGCACCAGCACCAGCACCAGCAGCAACTATTTGCGCAAATAGAACAAGCGAACGAACAGCTTGTCTAATTGTAATCCGAGTTGTAAGTCGTTTAAAACAGACAACGGACGATGGCAGTCGAGGGGGGATTGGAGGAGGAGAAGGATCGGGGATTGGGACAGGATCCGGAGCTGGAGCTGGACGAGCGCTGGAGTACTCGAATTAATTACCCTCGGAAGTTGCTTGGTTAACAACGCGCAGCGAAATGGAACGGCACACGGAAATGCCCAGAGCAGAGAGAACAGAGAGCAGAGGACACTGGCCAAAATGATCACCTTCATAGGTCATTAAATCAGGGAGACTCTTGACATAAACTCTAGGGGGAAACGGAGATTAATTTATTAAATAAAAAAATTTACTTTTGATATATTACAGAATTAAAAGCCCTTTAATACCTAAGATTCCAATAACAGAAAATATTTTAGGGAAGTAGATTAAGTAAAGTCATATAGATCTTGGGACTTTGATTTACTATTTCAAGTAGTTATGATTTAAAAAAAAAAAATTAGAAAACTTATTTTTAATAATAAATACTATTTAGAAATAATTTTAAGCATCCTCTGAATTCATTAACTCCCTCATAGGACCATAATAGAAGCTTTACCTTAAGTTTTCATCAACACTTTAATCATTTCAAATAGCTTTTAGTGCTTTAGATCAAAATCTTTAGATCTTTGTTGCTTTGATTTGATTACCATTTAGGTTTAGCTCGATTTTTCTCCCTGTGCATCATCCAAATCGGACGCTCCGCTGTGTGGACTTTGCGTTCGGGAATGTCATCATCAACGCTCAAGTTCGCGTGCACAATGTGGCAGTGGCGACGGCGATGGCACTGGCACTGGCGCTGGATCTCTGGGCCTGGTCCTGGTCCTTATACTGGTTCTGTTTCTGGCCAGGACTTGTGGCCGCAATGCAATGAAATTGCGACCACACCATGCCGCCCATGCCGCCCACTCAGGCCCCTCGGCCCACGCCTTCGTGCAAATGAATGCAGCGGAAATGAAATGAATTCGTTAGAGCCGCAAAAACGCAGCCAACGAGCTGCAATGAGAGCTGTGAACATTTCACAAACGGTTTGCAATTAATGAGTGCGAGCGTCCCGAAAAAACGACCAGCAAGTGAGAAATCTATAAAGCTATGCGTGAAGTGGGGCTGGGTGGGCGTGGCCGGCTGTCAGCGTGGCCTTTGGAGCTGTCAGAATCAGAAACAGAAACGGAAACAGAAACTGAGCTCTCTCAGAGCGAAGCATCAATCGGCAAAGTTATCAGTTTGACATCGGACGAGTGTTGTGGCATGTGAATCCCGGGATTGTCTATGCCACGGATATAGATTTATACACAGAATAGTTGAGTGCCCCGTCAGGTCCGAAGTCGGCTCTCTCTCTCTTTGAACAGAGCTTAGCATAATGAGCTCAAATTAAAATCTTGTTAAAAGTGCAAAAGGCGCAGGCACAAAAAAAAAAAGAAGGAGCGGCAGGGAAAAAAATTTATAGAAATTATTCACGACATTTGCACGGTGCCTGAGACACTGGAACTAAGACCGAGACCGAGACCGGGACTGAGACTGAGACTCTCCACTCGCTGCCTGCACTTGACTTTCAGTTAATCCCGGCAAGCTACTTAAAAGTCATTGCAGCAACAAAAGCAGCAACAGGACGCCGCGCACAAAGCGGAGAAGTGAAGATGCAGCTGCAAAGGAAAACTTAATTAGAAAATTATGCGCGCAAGTCGAAAGAGCAGCAGCATTAGAGATGCGGACGAGCGACTCTAAGCCTGCCTCTCGTCTGTCCCTTCAGCTTCCCAGACTTCACTTCGTTCCCACTGATTTGCATATTAAATGTCGAGAAGTGATTTTCTAATGAATCAAAAACCATCAAATTCGGCTGCCACCCCCAACTCGCAACTCTCTACTCCAGGGCGCAGCGTATCTCCTGCAGTTTTAATGATGGCTTCGCATTAATGGCTGTCAAAATTGTTGCTCCTTACCCTGCACTTAGACTCCTCCTCGAGATGCTGCGAAACTTGGGGCAGGATCTACTTATGGAACTTGTTGGCTTAAGCTTTTTTGCCCGCATCTTCCCGGTGCACTCGTGTCTGTGTGTGAATACATATCTGCCGGCATCTACCACGTTTTTTCCGGCTTTGTCAAAGCCAACGCCAAGCGGATGGGACAGAGATAAGCATACATAAGTACAGTGTGTTTCAGAAATGTATGAATATTATGAAGAATGTTTATAGATTCAGGCACTCTGCTTAGATACCTTGAACCAAGCATCATTATTTTTAAAAATATTGATCTTTTGGGGCAACTTGCTTCTTTATTTTTAAAGGTATTGAACTTTTGGAGGGACTAAGCTTTAATTAAATTGTATATAAATTTATTTTTCGTCTATATTGAAAATAAAACTGAAATTATATCCAGCTAGTTCTTATCTTTCAAGGATCGTAAAAAAAAGGAAACATCGTAATCAAGATTTTGTAAATTATAATAATAATAAAATTATATAATTATGATCAATAAATAAGCACAGAACCATGGCTAAGATATTTCCTTACCTACCGAATATTAACATATTAATTCACCGACTTATACTTTCGAATCCCGACTGTTTCTGTGGATACACTTATGTGTATTATGTGATTTTGGCAGGACAAACTTTTCTAGGAGTTGTTGGGCGACGGGAAGCGATAATTTCACACACGACAACAACGAATCATAATTTTCTCGCATTGATGTTGATTAAGTTGTGCTTAAAGTTTGCCATCAAGCGACCCTCGTTACCGCTCTCCCTCCGCCCTTCCGCCTTTCACCTCAAAGACAGTTTGCGCTTCAAGCTGCCTGACATTCTCACGTGCCAGCAAAGGTGGCGAAAACTTTTCACCCAACACGATGGATGGGGATTTGCCGACAGAGAGCAGGACCAGGAGGAGGAACCAGGAGACAGTCGCATCAGAAGCCAATAAGGGCAGACATTAAAATTCATTTAATGGTCAATGCACTCGCACGAGTGCGGGAAATCGGAGTTGGTTGCATCATCGCCAGCGTCGGGATCAAAACCAGACGAGCAGCTGACTAAGTTTTAATTGAACTTTAGTGAGTTCCAAAGCCCCAACTTCGCAACAGCAAAGCCACAAAAGCAATGAACAACCCCAGAGAGATGGCGACAGCGACAGCGAAAGGAACAGAAACAGGAACCGGAAAGAAGGACTAAGAGAGCGGGTGCTAAAAAATGGAAATGAAAAAGGGATACAGCAGGTAACCGGCAATATTACTTTAATGGAATAATTAAGCATGTTTGCCCAGCACAATGGCCAAGTTTGTTTTCTTAGTCTTTGTGCCAGGGCCATTGTTCAAGGCGGCATCCGATGAAGAAGAAAGAGGAGCTGCCGAGCTGCCAAAGGCCTGCAGCAAATTCTCGGCTCCTTGAAGGTCCTGAATATATACTGCTTAAACGTATTCAATATGCAAGCCGCAGCGCAAACGCAATCGTAGTCGGCGGCAGATTCCTTGGCCATAATCATATTGAATGACAAATAATTGAGGTTAGTTTAGCCATTGCCCTGTGGGATCTACGCTTTGTCCGGGTAGGATAACAGGCAGAGGAAGCAGGAGAGAGAGAGCAGTCTGAAAGAGTGAGAACTACTCGGCGATGTCAAACACGTTTCAGGGCTCATGAGCAGGCCAAGTGTTGATGGGCGGTCCAGTGGGTGGAACCACCACAAACCACACGTGCTGACGCTGACGATGCCGCTGATGCTACGGGTGCACTCAAAGAAATTGCTATGAAAATCTCATTAAATTATAGGAATTTCTCTGAATATTTACATATAAAAATGCAATATTTTCCAGGTACCTTTACCTTCAAGAAAAGTTTATTAAAAGCAAACTGTAAAGAACTACAATAAGTACTAAAGAGCTGTCTGAATTAAGTAAATCTTCATAAAATATTAAATTCAAGAAAGAAAATAAAGTAAAATACTAATTTCATATAAGTTTCCACTATTTATTGATGTTAAAATAAAACCCAGGCTGTTCAGCTTACAGTAAGCGGATTATTTTACTTAGGAAAAGGTTCTTTCGTTTCCAAGTTCAAACCAAATAACTTAGTTTATTTTTCTTCCAGTGCACTTGCCCCACCGCAGCTGTTCTCTCTCTCTCTCTTTCCCTGCCTCAACTCCTAGTGCCGCTGATCCAATACAAAGGCGAACAATTTTCTAAAGAAAAACTTTTTGTAACGGAAAAAGCAAAAGTTTTGCCTTCGACACCGCAACGAGGATTGTGTTTAGCAGGCCATACAAAAGTGTGAAGCAGACAGCTAGCCAGGGAGAGGGAGAGAGAGAGACACAGGAAAGAGGGGGTCAGAGGAAGGGGTGGCGAGTGCATCGCACTTCCTGCTCCTGCCGACTGCTAATCCATAGTCATAGTCACACTTGGCTAGTGATAGTTTTAGGCGTACGTGTGGAACGTTTCAATTTAGTCCGACGGAGTCGCGTGCGCAGCAAAAATTGAATTTATTATCATTCGAATTGATTGTAAGGAGCAGCATCAGCATCGGGCTCTTGCCACTTGGAACTTGCCACTTGCCACAAAGCAGGTCTAATAAGTGTGCGAGCTGCTGCGGTCACAAAGTGTCAAATTTACAACTGACTTTGATTTACTCGCCTGATGAAGGGAGGGGAGTATTTGAAATATCTTTGATTTAGCTGCGAGTTTTGCAGTCTGTGAAAAAGGGTGGAAAGAAAGTATAAAAGTTTTCTGAATGGAAAAAATAATTTGCACAAAAAGGAATCGAGCAGACGTTGATAAATAAATTACATAAGTTTTGAATAAATTTGTAATTGAATTGTAAAAAGATTTTATAAATAAATGAGCCAAAGAACTATAGCTGGGATGTCTTAGAAACTTTTTTAGTGACTTTGTATATTTTAAAAATAAGCTAGAAATATGCAAAAATAATTTCTAATCCCATTACCCGATGTGGCACCTTTTTTTAAGGATTCCCAATCACCATTTCCATTATAGAAACAAATTAAAAGATAACCAATCTGCTGACCCCAGTTCGATTTGTTTTAAACAAATTTATTTCTCTTGCTCTGAATTCTTCTTTTGACCTTTCTCCCCTTCGACTTTCGCTGATTGCACTGGAAAAAGGCGGAGGTAGCAGAGGGAGAGGCTTCCGTTCGGAAGTTGTGTGTGCTCGCTGGAAGCCTGGCCAAAGTCGTTAAAGCTTCATTTCCGGCGCAGTCATGCATGTAACCGAGCATTGACCGCCGGCCCGAGCGGGCCAGAAACTGGATGCTAGACGGAAAATCAGGACTGATGAGCATCCATTGTCTTTTCACCAATGCCGCATCGCCCGAATTCGCGCTCTTAAAGTGCATAAATTATGCAATTTAAATTAATTAAAAGACTCGTCAATCCGACACGTGCGCATTAGCAGCTTCTGGGATGGCAGCAATTTTCACGCGCCAACTTGCAACTTGCCACCGAAAGCCCAAGAGAGTGACAGAGAGAGAGAGCGGCCGAGAGCCGGCGAGTGTGATTACTGCAAACACTTTCATTAAAATTATTACGGCAGAAAATGCTTTTTGCTGTTTGCAATTGTTGCCACTCGTCTCGCGCTGAACCTGAAGTTGCACCCATCGCCAGAGCCATAGCCCTTCGTTCCCGCCAGCATTTACATGCGGGGCACTGCGTTGCCTCTGCATTGTTGCTGTTGGTTGTTGTTACTGCCAGCCCAAAGGCACCAAAACGAATATCCATTGATGCACTGGGAGATAAAAACAAGGTTTTTACAAAATGAATATAAGTTTTAAATTTTTAAACTGAAATTCAGAGCTCAAGAAGGTTAAATATATTTAATTAACATTTTAAAACATAATCTCTTGTTAGCTTAATAACCGATAATTGAATCTTAGTATTAATACATTTTCTTAACTTCGTAAAAATAAAAGAAAATTACTTTGATTTTCGACTTAAAGTAAATAGATGGACTGAAAAATAGCTAATTGCTAAAATTCAGTAAAATTAATGATAAACATAGAAGTTATTAAACAATAAAGTTTAATTAACATTTGAAATCTCTTGCCTAGGAATAATTTCTTGAGCATTAGCTTTCAATCAAAGTGTTGCGTGCTTTTGAGCGGAGTATTAGATTAAAGCTGCAGAATTACTTTGGGAACTCAACATGTTTTTAGTAACATTTGACTTTATTTGTCAATTCTTGGAATGTCTTTAATATTTAATTGCAATTTCATTAATATTAACTTGAAAGTCGGTCACTCGACTGTAGCTTTCTCACTTGTTTTTTTCTGGAACTTGTAGTCTTGCTCTTTTTCCCTCTTAATTTTCGGTTCCCTAAGTTTCTCTCAGTGCCGATGCCGCTGGAGCTTCAATGGGTTCAAAGAGAGCGGGTTGAGTATGGGTTGTGGGGCGAGTGTGTGTGTGTGTGGCTGAGGTGTTTGTCTGCGGTGCTGCGTGTGCTGATTGCTTGGCTGCTGCCAATGCCAACGGCGGTTGGCAAAAGCAGCAGGGAAAGAGAGAGAGAGAGAGAGAGAGAGAAGAGATAGAGGGAGCGAGAGGGGGGCGCTACATGAAAATGCAATGTGCTCGAAATGAAAACATTAAAAATTTAATTGCGATAATACAAGCGCATAAAATGTTAATGGAGTGTATGTAATCTGACACAGCAGACGACGGCGACGATGACGACGGGGAGAACTCCGAGGACTCCGAGGACTCGCCGGCAAGGACTCGCCGCGTAGCGAAGCGGAACGCAATGAAATAGCCAAAAGGAAGCAGCTGTAATGAAGGATAAAAGAAATTAAAATGCTTTGTATGTTTGCTTGCTTGTTGGCAACAAGGAGCACAGCTCCGCTCCCGTGGAAGCTCCGTCAGTGGCTGCCAGTCGGACTGTCAGTTCGGTTTGGTCTTAGCCCCGGCTGGACTCGGGTTTCCGCTGGACCCAGGATCCTGGATGATGGCCTGCTTTCAGCGCCAAAAACCAACGAAATGCCAGCTATGCGCATTAAAGCCACTCGCCAGGATTGGTAGCTCGGAATAAAAGGGGGAAAGCCCGGTGCGGAGGTGGCCCAAGATGCCTGAATAAAGAAATACAAATGCAGTCAAAGGAGAAACGTTAAAAACAAGCTGTACAAGAAAAAAAAAGGTGAGCCCTGGGGAGCTGAGAAGCGTCTAGAGGACACCCTGGATAAAGGAGAAAACTTTCAATTTTGTTATCTCAAGATGGGAAGTTTTGACAAGGCTTTTATTTATATAGTTTTAGAGATAGAACTTTCCCTCTTAAAAACTCAGTCGATTTTCTAATGAAATCACACTCAAATTTTATTGAAAATTTATATTCCGAATATACCCCTCAGAAAAAGCTTGCCTGGGTATGTCGACAAGTTGAAGCATTGCAAATTCAACTCGACAGCGCAGTCGAAGGTGCTTCGTCGCTTCTTGTATTGGCAAAACAAAAACAGGAAGTGCTCTGCGTTGCGCTTAAGTACTTCCGCTGGCTCATTGTTGCCATACACCTACACACCCGTACACCCGTACACCCGTACACCCGTACACCTGTACAGTTGCAGGTGGAGCGTCGGCAGACTCCGCAGAGAGTGCAAATAGTTCTCGCATTCGCCATAATTGCCGCGAGCTGTTTTCCCTCCACCTGTCGAAGAGCAGCGGCAAAACAGCAGCAACAATCAGAAAGTTATAAAGCACACACACACACACTCTCGGCGGGATTCGGGGTATTTCTGGATCCGGGATATATATTATTTTGCATATCGAACGCTGACGGAGAAGGTTTTGTGGCCCGCGGCTAGGTAAACAAATTGCAGGAGAGCTGCAGTCTTTTGGCATTCTATAATCAGTAATGCCCGAACCAGATTCACAGAAGCCAAAAGGGAGCAAGAGATATACACTGGAAAATATTCAAAAATATATTAATTAAATTATATTGGTATAACAATGGAATTTTTCTTTATTTTTAGAGGAATTTATACCAAACCACCCTCAAATTACAATACAACTCAGAATAAAAGGCTTAAAACTTGTAGTAGTATTTAAGTAATCCCTTAGAGATTATTTTGAAATCCCAAGTTATTCTCGCAATAATATTGAATTTATCCCACCCGCTTTTCTTTCAGTTTATAGCCAAAAACTCTGTGGCAACTTCATTTTAGCCATATGCCAGGGCCACCTTTTTAAAATGCAAAACAAAACTTTCGGTTAACAATACTAATCCGGCAATTTATGCAAGGGATTTCGACAGCTGGACCACAGCTGCTTAAACAAACTTAGTGGCTTGGGGCAAACTACAAGCGCACACCCACTGCCACAACCACACACACACAGAGGTATAGAATGCGACAAATACAAAGCGCCGGACCCGGTCGGCTATCATAAATAAGTGGCCGGGCTGGGGAAAAAGCCGTGGCCAGCGTGGACGTGGCCTGCTGAAAGATGCCCCAAATTATGCCAACAGCAGCAGCAGCTAACAAAAATACGCAGAACCGGAAAAAAAAAGTCTAAAAAAGTAGGGGAAAAAAAGAAGAAAGCCGAAAACAAAGCACCAAAATTATATGAGGCGCTTACGGAACTTTGCATCGCCCATTTTCCCTTCTCCCCGGAAAGTCTGGCGGTGATGCATGGCGTATACGCAACTTTTGATGCCGCTCAATGTAAATTTCTCTCGTTAGCCAACGCTAACGCCCCCCACCAAAAGGCGGCCCTCTCGGAAAAACAATTCATTATAGAATTAGAAAGTAATTCGAACGGAAATTTTACTTGTGGACCGTTGCACAGCAAAGTTGCCACATCGACGGCGCCCAGGGTGCTGGGTGCTGAATGCTGGCGAAAAGGAATCGTTATCTGTGCGGCCTGAGCCGGGCCGGGCTGGAGGGTGCGCGCACCTCAACATAAAATTTAAGGCGATTAAAATGTCAAACACGACAAAGCGTGCGGTATTAAAAATGCCAACAACGTGGCAACAGACAGCCCAGAGACGGAGTGGGCGGCCCAGGCACCCATGATACCCTGGCATAATACCCTCGCACAGAGGGATCTGTGAGACTAAGTGGATAAACTTGAGGTAAGGCCTTTAATTGAAAACGTTTTGAACGGAAATCGATGTGACAGGAATGTTTCTCTTTATTTTAGTTAACTGAGTTAGTAAGACTCCTTTGAGAAATAATACTACAATTTTTACAGCCGTTTCGCCAGTAAATAAATAATATTTAATATAATTGTGTTAAAATTCTGTCAGTTTTCTCTGAAAAAAAATAAAGAAATTTTTGAGGATACAAACTGAAGGAAAGTTTCTTGATTTGAGGAACTTTTAGATTTTGCATAAGAAGTAATCTATTTCTTGAATATTTCTTTTATTATTGTTACAACTATTAAAAATAAAAATAATTACTGATTATTATTAAAATTATTAATATAATTTTCTGTAAGGGATAATTAAATAAACTTTATAAATAATTAAGGTAAAAATTGGTTATTTTTGTCTGAAGATGAATGCAGAAATAATTGGAGTTGTTTATCGGAAGGAAAGTACTTTGAAATGTAAAAAAACTAATAAATATAAAGCCTGTCTTTAAGTTATTTAAATTATTTATATTATACCCATTAAAAATATAAATAATTACTAATTAGAAAATTTGCTGTTATTGTTTTTTGTATCGAATAATAAAATAAATATTAGAAGAATAAATAAGCATATTAAAAATATTTAAATGGTATATACAGGGTATCCTTGCCGTCGCTCAATTCCACTCTGTCTCCCAACAGATTTCCCAGCTGCCCTTATTTTCTATTTTTCGCCGATGAGTGTGTGTTGTGTTGTGTGTGTGGGCAGTTGGTCCACCGTTTTTCCCCCCTCGAATTTTGCGATCCTGTTTGCCTTTGCATAAAGTGCCATTGCTGCTGCTGTTGCTTCTGTTTTCGCCGCTCGTCGCTCGTCGCTGGGCGCTGTTTGCGCTCAGTGTTAAGTGCTTAACGGCATGTCAGCGCTGTTGGCCGGCAGACAAGAGTTCTCGGGGTCTTAAAAATCGAAAGCTCGCTTTCGGTTTTTGCCTGTCAATTAGTTTTTCGAGCCAGTGGCGGGACAACTTCAAGCCGAACCGAAATTGCCACAACACTTTAAGTCCAATGGCGATTCGCGGTTGTGTCCTCGCTGGCTGGCTGGCTGAATGGCTGGCGAAAAAGAAGGAATTGCGCAAATTGTGTGACAGCGTGTAAAGTTGCCACTTTCACACATAACTCATAACTTTGGCGGCGGCGAAACTTTCGCTTCGAGAGGGGGAAAATATTGCCGGGAGCCAAAACATCGGCGACTATTTGGACGCTCTCATGTTCGACTATTTATCTCGACAAGTGTATGTGGCAATGTGAGCGTCTAAATTCTCTGTCTTCTCTGTCTGGCTGTAGCCCCTCTCTATCCATTATAGCTAGCCATCTCTTTCGCAGTGCCACCGACACCGACACCGCCGCCGCCGCTCTCGCTCTTTTTCCTATGTGGTGGAGTTTTGACAGCGCATATAAAAGACCATAAAACAAAAGTTTTTGCACAACTTTCAGCGCTGCAACGCTCAACTTTAACGCCTACAAAGCGTCGCAATAACCACTGCATTGGCTGGCTGGGCAGAAAGAGACGGGAACAGGCGAAAAGAAAGAGAGGGCTGGAAGGGGGTCTAAACTATAAACTCTTTGCGGTATTAGAAACGCAGAGCGCAGCGCAGATTATTTTTTTCTGGTCTTTGTTTTTACCATTTTTGCGACTCCTCTTTGAGCTCGCGCGCGTGTGTGTGTGTGTGTTTGAGAGTGTGTTTGTTCCAAACAAACGTCAAAAGCAGAAGAAAGAGGAAATGGAGGGGAAGAGAGGTGGAAGGAACTCATGAATTATGAAAATTTAAAACGTTCCCAGCATCAACGCAATGAAACTTTGTTGCCTTTTTTAACCTCTTTGCTGTTTTACTCCTTCCTAGCTTTTATTTTTGTATTTTTTTGTGTTTACGCTTGAAATTAACTGGCAAATGCCGAGTTTCAATTGCCAGGCACACAAGGCATAAGAGCACCGCTTCACCGAGCGAAAACCATCCATTCCGTCACACAATCCATCGCCCGCCCACCCACAGCTGACATCAATCATTGCCTACTTATGGGAGTCGTGGCTGGAAAAAGGAAAAATGCAGATCTGGATTATCACTTGAAAAAAAGCAAATAATTAAAAATTTATGAGAACCTTTTGATATTTGCTTATATTTATAAATTTAATATTTAGCTTTGAATAATTTATTAAAGATAGTTTATGACTCAAGCACATATTCGCATAATAACCATTTTATTTCAGACTTTTGGCACTCTTTAAAATAATTATTTAATCATGGAAACTTTTTTCTTACCTAGTTAAGCTTTTCAGATATGAAAAGAAAACATTTTTCAGCGTGCAGGGCCAAGGGAAAGATAAAGCAGGAACAAGGAACTAGGAACTGCAACTGCATTTCGTGCTGCCGCTTCTAATGAAGTAATAGAAAATGCAAAGTGCTGCATAAAAAATGATGCACATTTCTCAAAACGCAATTATGTCGGTTGTCTAACAGCAATGGCCATGGCAGCCAAGGGTATGGGTTGGGACGAGAAAAAGCCATCATCATCCTGGTTGGCGCTGCAGCTAATAATAATAACAGCTCATGAGCACTGACATTTGACAAATGGCGAAAAACAAACGAGGAGCGCCTCAGACACGGCAAGGCACGCCACGCCCATCCATTTAGCATGCAAATGCAGCTGCAGCCATTCCACTCTCCATTAACTCGGCCAAAAGGGAGAGGAGAATGGGTCAGGACAGAGCAGCAGCCGGTGGACAAAAGGCTCAAGTTGATCGGCCATATTGACAATGCCTTGTCGCACAAATTGTTTATTACCGGAAATGTCCAGGCAATGTCTGCCAGTTCAACTTTACAACTTCTGAGCCACCCAAGAGCCCAACTCCCTTGAGTCCCAGAGTCTCAGTCCCAGTCCCAGTCTCAGTTTCAAATCAAAATGACAACGAAGCTTCTTTTCATTGTTGTCGCTGTCGATGACACAACACAAACAGAAGACAAACAAAAAAGCTGGAACTGAACTGAAAAGCGTGGAGAACTTCCATCCGCAGTGTTGATTTTTCTTTTTGGCTCCCATTGCTCTGGTTGTGTATTTATTAAAAAACTTTTGTAATTATAGCAATGCGTCTTCAGCCATCGGACACCTGAGTGCCGTGCCGTGCCGTGCCGGACATTTGTCCGTTTGAAGTTGAGAATTCAGCTCATATAGCAGCGGCTGCTGCCTCTCTTTAAGTTCAATAAATCAAAATGACAAAACTTGACCTCAAACATGCCATTCTTTGACCTCCGATTTCTAACAAATCTATAAATAATTCATTTACATTTAAATTGGAGTTTGCAGATGGAATTATATTTGTAATTTGATTAAACTTCAAACGCTGTGAACTTCAGTTTAAGCAAAAACAGAAACTGAGGGTTAAATAACCAAGTAAATGGAAACCATTTGGGGCTTGGTAACAGCAGAACACGACAGCAACATCAAGTGCAATACACAGGAGCAGCATCTATTGCAACATGCTCTCATCGGCCATCAAGGCAGCAACTTTCGACACAACATGAATTTAATTTTTAGTATATTTTTTCTTTCTCTGCCAGGGCAAAACTATTGTAATTATTTTGAACAGCCAATAAGGGCAATGAAGCCGCACAGCAACAGCAGTAGCAACAGCAGCAGCAGCAACTGCAACATCAGCTAATGGCCCAAACATCGGTGCCTTGTTTGTCCTTGTAGCCAAGGAATTTCCCCAAACTGCTGCAGGACCATGTCTATATACTGTCCCCTGGTCTTCCCTGGACATTACCCGTCTCCGTTCTGGTCCAAAGTATTTTTCCTAAGCCTTTTCCCCATTTTTCTCCATCTCCGGTTCACTGGAAATTTGTTTGTTTATTTCCTTTCTGTGGAGCATTTTGTGCAACATTTTTGGGCAAATTACTTAAGCAAACTTTAAGGAGGAGGTTATCCTGCCCCATTGCCGGACGGATTGGCACTCTCCCTCTTCTCTCTTTATCGCTGCGCAAACATTCCGGCAGGCAAAAGTTGAGCTTCAGGTTACCCAAAAATTTAGTTTGATTTTGGGGTCCCATTCCTGCTGAATGTATTTATTTAAATATTAACTATTCATTGGCTTAAGAGTGCCTTAAATGCTTAGGTTTTGTGTCCCAAACTTTTATAAATGCGGGTATTTTTGCGGCTTTTCGTTGAATGGGTTTTGTTGGGAAATAAAATGCCATTTGCATATCTCATTAATCGAAAAATGTTGCTAATTTATTTTGTTATGGGTTTTATTTGACTGAAATCGTAGCTTAATCTTACTTTTATTTAAGTATTAATTATAAATTAGCTCATTTGAATTTTCGTGTGATTTGTAACGATTTTTGAGAGATAGATAATGAAAATACCTAGAACTTTATTATTTCAAAAACTGCATCAGATTCTGTGCTCCCTTAAAATTTAAAATATTTTATTCCTTTAGAACTTAAAATTATCTTAATTTTCTTACGTTTTCCTTTAAAAACTGAATAAATATAATCGAAAGGGTTCTAACTCAACTCCTATATTTTTACATTCTTCTTCCATTTGCAAATATTTGAGATTCTAACCGTTTTGGAATCTCATTAACTCCCAAACCCGAAGAAAAATTGCAACTCTCTCACTTGCGGCTATGGGAAATCGCACACATGTAGCCGCCGCAGCAGCTAATTAATTTTAATAAATTGGCCGCAGACTCCTACGCCGCCGCACACAGATATGGAAGGATGCCTCGATTGTCTCAAGGACTTGTATTATTTTTCGGGCCTGAGCCTGCACACACAAAACCGAAAATTAAATAAATCCTGTGCCGTCAAATTAGCGCACGCAAGCTGAAGGACTACGTGGCAGAGTGTGTGCTCACCGAGCAGGCTCCTCCTCCTCCTCCGAGGAATCCCAGCCACTGACAAAGTGGCGCATATGAATATTTATGTTGGCGAAATTGATGCCGCTACAATTACCGTTACCGCTAACTACACACACTCACACCCATTCACACACACATGCACACACACAGGCCGCAAAAACAACTGGGAGCTGCCAATTTACGGCACTTTGGCCGTAAAGTTTTTGCCTCTGCGCCTATAAATTATTGACAGCTTGTAAATTTCACTAAAGTCACTTGCGGTCTTAGCTCCCGCTCTCTCGCTCCATCAGTGTATCCCTTTTCCTCAGGGTTAGCCATTAAATCTGTTACTGCTAGATATATATTATAAACTGTTTACACCGATAAAAATACTATCAATATGTCTTGAATCGATTTGATCCTTTTCGAAGATTGGTTTTATATTTTATTTAAATTTTGGTGGTCGTTTTGGGGTCTTCTGGGACTTGAAAACATTTTTTAAGGCTCGAGAAGGGACTTAAAAAACACCTAAATAGACTTAAAAAATATTATCAAGACTGTTATAATTGCAAACTTGCAGAGTTAGGTTTTATATACATATAAAAACTTTCAATAGTAAATATTTATTATTATTATTATTGGGAATTATAAATAAAATACCAATTTATCAGAATTTTCTAATAATCATTTTAATATCATTCTTTTAGGGTGCTTTGTCGCCTCATACCATTCAAATAAATTCTATAAACTATCAAATTTTGTAATCCTTATAAGATTTAAATGGCATTCCAGTATTTCTATTAAAATTTATGTTTCTTTCCAGTGCACATGTCCAAGCATATATCAGCAAATGGGCCCCCCAAAAGATTTATCTCCATCGAAATCTTTAATGTCCAGTTTTAGCCCATTTTTCTGGCCATATTTTTTTTCACCCTTTTGTCTAATGCACCAAAAATTTGCATATAAAAGACAGGGTGTGTGTGAGTATCAGTGTTAGTGTGTTCAGCGAGAAAAAACTGACAGAAAAAGACAAAATAAGAGCTGGGAAAACATTGTAATGGACCTCGGGAAAATCCCAGAGCGTTAATTTCTTTCGCTTCCGCTCGCTTTTAGTGGACTTAATTCCATTTCAGAGGGGAGCCGGGGAACCTGCTCACACGAGAAGCGGATGATGTCGCTATTAAGGACACATTAGCTGGACACTTTTCTGGAATTATGTGGCGGTCGGATGTGCATGCTAATGTCCTGAGTGAGGCGAGGGTTTTGCATTAAATGCAAACGAATTCGCACAATGCATCCAACGCTCTCTATCTTTGATTCGGTGATTCGGGGCTGCCGTCTCTTTCTCGGGTCTGTGACGACTTCACAGCGAACTGGGTTAAGTTTTTAGGCACTTCAAACGTCATCGATGCCGCTCTACCTGCTGTAGTTTGCTGGCCCTGTTCTCCCGGCTGAACGCCTGTTCCGCTGCCAGGCAAGCCAACATGGCGTCGCTGAGCGGAAGTGCGTGCGAGCGAAGAGCGTTGAGGGAAATTCGAGAAAAGCCGAGCCGAAAAGCCGCTCTCTTTTACGTCTAATTGAAATAATACTGTTGAGCAAATTGCAGAATTGATTTCGTTATGCGTCCCCTTTAGCCGGCATATTTAAGCGAAATTAATGGACTTTCAAGGATGACGTTCGTGTCGGCAGAACTCGTCGTAGTGGCCGTATAAGAGAAACCAAAGAGAAACCAAACTAAGAGAGCGAGCCGGAAAAGCTCTTCGTTTCCTGCCATAAAACGTGCCTCAACTTACGGTCTCCCCAGGATATAACAGTTTAAGCCCGAACAGAAACGGTTGGGGCTAACATTTACGAGCTGGGACTTCTTTGTTCTGTTGCGAGGAAACTTATCCCCACACAGAAAGGCTGGCCGGGGGCAAAGCATTTTCAATTTGTTTGCCTGCCCGACTTCCGGCTTGTCCCTGATGGCAAATTTGCATACTTAACGTTAATTAAAAACAACAAACATGCCCAAATCAGATTCGATATTTTTTTTGCTTTCTTTGCCTTTTTCCCGCCCAAGAACTTTAATTTACAACTTGGCAAATGAGCGTGCCAAGTGGCTCGAGTAGCTGCCTTTGCCTCCGGTTTCATCTTCACTTATTTTTTTGTGAAAAACTTGAAGAAGGCAACGCACAAACCGGAAATAATAATCAACAACAAACATCCACTCGGCGAGGAGAGTTTGAGACGTCTATGAACTGCCACGACAATGTTTTCATTATATATGAGCCTGGCTGAGTGTGTGTGTGTGCCCCTGAGCGAGTGTGAGTGTGGCAAACAAACGAATATTGTTGATGAATACTCGACATCACGTACGCCCGAGAAATGTACGTGTTTCCATTGTAAGGAAAGCAGGCAAGACAAGTCAAGCCCTTCCCCCCTCTTTTTCCAGGTCCAAGTCATCCGTTTACCCCCTTTTTCCGAATTTCCTTCACAGCGAGGAGTGAGTTACCAGGAAGGCAGACAAAAGTGTAGCATAAATTTGAGCGTCTACGAAATGCGAACTAAAAACGGGGTTTTGGCCAACAAAAAGAAATGTAGAAAAAGCAGAAAGGCGCTCGCGGTTATGCGGATCCAAGTGCCAACAAGCCGAAGAGACAAGTCTAGAAAATTACACTAAGAAAAATAAAAGAATCTCTAGTAAAGATCAGCTTAAGGAAATCTTACAGAAGAAAAATTTTGCTTCAGAATATGAATAAAATCCAGAACAATTTTTTTTACAATAAAGCTTTTGCAATCACTTAACCTATTTTTAAAACGTATTTCCGACTCTTCTTTGAAAAAATTCATTAATAAATTAATATTTAATCCAATTTAATTATTATTTTGACTTGAAAATATTTATTTGTATTTCTCTCAGTGCATAAGTGATACTATGCGGGCAATACAAAATGCCATTTATCATATTCGTACGGGTTTTCGCTTTCCCAGTTTCCCAGTTTCTGGATCATGAGTGTTTTATTGCAATTAATCATTGAGCGCACGCACGCACACAAAGCCACTCAGACAGACACACACTGGCACACCACGCACACCCCTTACTAGCATACACACACACACATTTACAACTCGTTACAAGTCCGCTTTTCCCCCGAAAAACTCCTTGCCAGCAAGTTCAGTTGATAAACTGCGCTTCCCTCTATTAACTGCTCCTGATTGCTGTTGTTGCTGCCGCTGTTGCTGCTGTTTTTATTATTTGTTGTGCACAACATGTCGCAGTTGCCACAACCACCCACGCCCCGCCCATAAAACTCCCCCCCAGATCCTTGGCGCTGAGATAGCTTTATCACAATTAAAGGAGCTCAGTCAGGAAGTCGTGAGGGAAGCAGGCCAGGTGTCCCTCCGCCCACCAGTTCCCATCTTTATCGCCTCCCCGTTCCGTGTGTGTGTGTTGTTTATTACGCAATTTGTTTAGTTTTGCTCGGCATATGGCAGCTGGAATCAATATTTATATGGTGTAAGAAGGTGTAAGTGCTATCTAGATTTGTTTTAGCAGGAAGTGATTAAAATGGTTAAGGCAACAAGGGATAATACAAATATGGAAGTGGAAATAATTTGGGAAACAGATTAAGAATAAAAGAAAATAGAAATAATTTATGGGTAAGGAATATATTTAATTCAAGAGATTTATATGGAAGTAAGAACACTAAATTCAGGAATATTTTAAGTAGAGCCCCAAGAAGTCTCCCAAACACATCCCAAACAATACAATGGATATAATAAAGTTCAAAGTGACAGAATAAATTTAAATCTGTGTTAATTACAACCGTAATTCAATTATTTCTTACCCCATAAACGATGCCACATCAAGGCGGCTCAACCTCCGGGTTATTTTAATTAAAATCATATTAGACAAACCCGAATGCGAATGCCAGCGCACTTTATGCCCACTCCTGGCATAATTAACCAAGTAAATTCATCTTTTGTTTGGCAAACTGGCAAACTGGCCAGGGACAAGTGGCGGCCAACAATAACATTTCATTAAACCCATTAGCACGGCCAAATATTTGCGCAATTAATTAGTTTTAATTACAATTGCCGGTACTTTGGCCAGCGGCAGTGCATACACGTCGTATGCGTAATATATATTTTGATGCGACCGAGACAAAGTGGAACAAATCAGCATAATTAAATTTAAATACTGCTTTAAACTTTAAACGGATTTGCGAGCAGAAAATTAAATCCCAAGACGGCGCAGATCAAGGCAGGAGAAGAAGTAAGACAAATGAGAACGCTGGCGGGGCAAAAGTTGAAGCGAAAAATAGCAAATAATAGTGACATGACGAAATACAATCATAATCATGGCACAATGCGACCAACCACACAACAACAAACTAACCGAGAATAAAAAGCAAAATGGAGGAAAACTTTTGCCATAAACAACCAGCCGAGGGAGACGCCAAGGGAGAGGCCAAGTAACAAGCAGCATAATAGAGCTTGGCTGCCAGCTGAAGCTGAAAGAAAAACTAAGATACCATGGCCAGAAGACGAGCAGAAGGAGCAGGAGCAGCAGGAGCAGGAGCAGAAGGAGCGCCAAGAGCAGGACACAGCCACAACAGAAATAATAATGGCATATAAATGAAGTAACAAACATTGTTTTCCTTTGACATAACTCATTAACCAGCGGAGACGAAACAGCACAAGGAATGCAGCCACCCGATGACGATGCTTGAAGCTCCAGCTCCAGCTACGGCTCCAGCCGGCTCCCAAAATCCAGGCTCCCAAGGACCTGCAGGAGGATAAGAGCCAGCTGAAGATTCGCATTCCAGAGGCTGCACATTCCAGTCTGGCGCTGCATCACGTGCCAAGCTCAAATTAATGGCAACTGGTGGCCAACTCATTTTAATAGACCTCAAATCTACCATGGAGCATTCCCAACTAAAATTTCTTAATTAATACAATAAGCAGAGGGCATAAAAAGGAGGCGGGAGGTTGAGTTCTTAATGCTCAAATACTCAGATGCCGGGCTGCCGACTGCCGGGCTGCTGGGCCACAAATGTCTGCAATTATTTTTGCATGCCATGCAAGAGGGCACAACAGCAGCTGGCAAAAATCTAAAACCCAACATCGCGACCACAACCGCAACAAGCCGTCAAGCGGCCCTCTACCCCTTCTCCTTAAGGTCTTACCATCTCTCCTCTGGCCCTGTTGTCTTTGCCATGTCAGCAACTTTCACCACAAACCGTCTCCTGTAAATGAAGAAATTCCTCGTGTCGCCCTGTTGTCTTCAGCTGTCTCAAACTCAGACTAAAACTCAGACCCTCAGCTGGGGCTTCAAGCTGATTGAGGTTTTTCCTCACTACATCGAGAGAAAAGTGCTTAAATAGGTAAATAAATTATAAGTTGGCCCTATAGGAGCATATCATTATAAGTATTCCATTTTATGAATTCAGATTTATGAGAATTATTGGAAATTATAGGCTGTGACCTGGATTTATTATTAAAAAAAATTCCAAAAATAGTTTTAAGCATTTATGGAGGTTTTTTTAATAGCAATAAAATAAGTAAATAAAAAAAAACAATATTAAAATTAATTAGAGAATTTCCAAGCCAAAACAAATTTATTTATTAAATATTAACATTTGATATGTTCCTTAAAGCATTTTTATATATTTACAAACCGCACAAGCTTGCAGGTGATTAACATATGGTTTTAAGAGTATAATAATTTATTTTTGAGGTTGGATTTATTATTTTAAACTTTATTTACTCAATGGTGAAGCTCTCTCCCATTTCCAACCCTTAGAACCATTTTTCTCCGTGCACATCCTCTTATGACAAATGAAACTCAAAGATGGGTAGCTGCAGTTGCGTTGATTTGACTGCCATGAAATGGCAGAAAGCGAAGCGCTCTCTGGGGGCCACCTAATTAGACCTTAAGCTTCGGACTCAATCAGCGTGTAAGCAATTGCCAATACGTGATTTGCCAAAACAAAAACTTTCACACACGCCCGCTCAAGCTCAAGTTGCCTTTCCTGTTACTCCCGATGGGCGGCGGGCATTTGACACGGAGGCGTGGCAGATCACAGCTGCGTAATCGATTTTCAAGTGTGAAAAGCGGCCCTACTTTCTGGCCCCAAAGCTATTTTTGCGGCCATTTTTTAATCTACACTCGAACGCCCGCCTGGCATGCGGCCGTATTTGCTCAACGTGATGAGATTTTGTGGTCTATGCCCCCCACACTCCCGGAGAACTCTATTTACATCTTTTTTCTTCTTTTTATTTTGGCGTTTGTTGGCATATCGATCTTTGGCCAAATCTTTGACTCCCTTTATGGCCCGGTCTCGGCTGGGGCTTGGTGGTTTCTCTTAACGCCCGAAAGCAGACAACACAGCAACTGCCTCTAAGCTCGAGTAATTTTTTGCTAGCCGCCCAGTGCTTCTTGTTCTTGTTCTGGTTTTTCCAATTTTTTTTTTCTATTTAGGTTGAGGAGGGGACCCGGCACGCAACAGCTGCCAGCAGCCGGCGGAAGGCGGAAAACTTTTCTCTCTGCCAGCCAACAAACAGCAGGCGGCTGGGAAAATGCAAAAACAAAAAAGGAAGGTATCGGAAAACAAAAATCGACAAAAAAAAAAATTACGAGTAAGCTCGGAAGTTAAAGATTATTATCAATATCAGATAGGAGAAGATATGAAGGGGTTGCCTGACTTTTATTAGTCCTAATGATGTGAGAACATAAATAAATAAATTCTTTAATAACTTAACACAAAAACATGGTGAACAGATTATATTTAAGCTCTACATTTGGGTTATAAAGAATATTCTTCTTCAAGGATTTTGTTATATAATAAAGTATTTTTGGCCAAGTTAGACTTTTCCATTTTCCGCCCCGCTTATTTGCCAGTGACGGTGAACTGTCTGCGCTAAGTAGAATCAAGTCCCCCCTTTTGCTTTGACATTATTTTTTCTCCCCCTGTCACATGCTAAGCAAGCATCTTTCGCCATATTTTTTCGGGGGATTTTCTATTAGGACATTCCCCATATATATCAACCATCAGCAGCGGCAAAGGCAAAGTTTAGTCTAATGCTCTTAACGCTCATGTCTAACCTCTTTGCCCGCTTCCCGGCGCTTTCTCTCTTTTCCCAGCTGCGGTGTGGATTTGTCGCCTGTCTGTTCGCCTTCGCCTTAGATCCCGCCCATCTCCGCACAATTCTCTACTTAACACATCCACTAACGACAGACGTCGCGCAACTTTCGACATGTCTCTCGAGTTGTAAGGCGCTGAGAGTAGTTCCATGTCCGAGAGAGATTGCCTAGTTAGACCCACTCTCGTCTTTACACAGGAAAAATGGCATTTACAGATCGTCAACTATCTCTATTGCTAGTTTAACTTTATACGTTTACCCTATTCAGAATAAAAATGTTATTAAATTGTAAACAACCCAATTTTTGCATTTATTACAAAATATCTATGATTCCTGACATACTTTTTGAAGCCTAAATAACTTATTTGTATTTTTTATTTCAACTATCACTATTGCTATTTTATCTCTATTATACTGTTACCTTATTCAGAAACACAAATGTTATTAAATTGTAAATAATACAACAGAAATAATAACCCAATTTTTACATTTATTAAAAAATATCTATGATTCCTGACACACTTTTTAAAGCCTAAATAACGTATTTATTTTATTTGACATTATCTCTAACACCCTCTTTGTTTTATTATTTTTGTTGATTTACAAAAATAGAGAGAAATACACGATTTGTTTTCTGTGCACTTTGTCAGTTGTCTGACAGATGAAACATAATTTGATATAAATGCATTTTAATATGCAACTGCCGCTCGTTGGAGCCGCTCGCCCATGTTGCGGCGAATTTATGTTTTTGCCGTAAATCAAATGAATAATTTAAGCTCTCTGCATGGCCAGTGTCTGTCACTTAAAAATGTCAGGGCTGCCATCAAAAATTTCCGCCGTTCGCATCATTTTTTTTCGTATCTGATTCATATCAGCAGCCGCGAGGCAGAGCGGCAGTGGGAGCGGAATAAATGGGCAATGTAAGCTTTGCGTAATTGCATTAAATGGCATGGAACCGAATCCATCACACAACAAAACAAGAAATCGACTGGCAAAGGGTGAAAGGAGAGTTAAGAACGGGAAGGAAAGAACGGATAAATAAAAACAAGAAAGTGGCGACAGAATTAAGAACCGATTTAACCGATACCCTGGCAAAATTTGTGGCGATTTTAAATAAATAAAAATAATTAAATACCTTAAATACAAGAGCAATTTAATTATTACTCATTCGGAAAACAATATTTCCTTTTATTATATTTATAGAAAACACAGTTTATAGATTTAATTAAAAGTTTAAAAAGTAAATACGAAACATGTTTACCTGATTTTAATTTCCACAACTCTGTATCAAAAGTATACTACCCTTTGATGCAGTATAAGTATTCCCTTCATGTTCAACATCAGCGCACAAAATTCCAATTTATTTTAATTGATTTATTAATGATTGAAATGTTGCATAAATGTAGCAATATAAATGTATTTTTCGGCTACACCGGCCTCTCATCTTCACCCCTTGCCACACAATTTTAACAAACTCTGCGCACTTTTTATCGGTTTCAGTGTCTGATGAGCGAAATCAATTTTCAAGATGAACTCAGATCAGACATAAAACAATAAAAATGATGAGAAAATAATTAACAAAAGGCTGTAACGAAATGAATAAATATTTATAATTAACAAGCTTCACAATCTTAAATTAGATTTAAGGGAAAACTGCAAATGTGTAGTTACGACTTCTTTGCTTCTCAACTGAAATATTTACATAACACGCTTACCCAAAAGGCTTTTCTCAATTAAAAAACCTTCAAAGGAAGAGAAATGTAAGCCTAAGGACAAACACAAGTGGGAAATTGTGGAAAAGCGTATCCATTTCCTTGCGTCCCTGCAGCCACCCCATTTTCTTTTCTTTTCCTTTGCTCTTAGATTGCACATTTGCGGATTGGCCTCAAGATTGGGCATAATTATGCAATTTCCTCTTTAACGCTCAGCCAGACAGACACAAAAAGAGTTAAATTCAATAAAATTTACATTTAACCACAAAAACAGCGACTCGACTCCTCAAACCCGACGGTAAGAGAACAGAAGTAGGCGAAAAGTTAAGATGAAAGTCGAACAAAGAGATGGAAAAACAGAGACTTATGTAAATTGAAATTCAAGAGCAGAAAAACCAAGAAAAACAAAAACAGAAGGAAGAAAAACGAAAAAAAAAACGAGAAACAGGAACAACAAGAGCATCAACAGCTGAAAAACTGACTGCAAAGACAAAAAGAAATTTTCATTCATTTCGAATTACGCTGTATGAGTGTCAAAATGGCGGTGGTACTGGTACCCTTTGCTGGCATTAACACTGAGCAACATAAAACTTATAATCTAAGAGGAAGATAATATATTTAGAAATATTTAAGCCATTTATTTTAAATCAGGAGTGGCGAAGTTATAAAGATAATAAGAATAAAACAGGGAAAAGGGTGCCTTTGATGGAGAATATGTTTTAACCTCAATAGTTTTTAAAAAATATTCCAAGCAAACCATTTAAGAATGTTTTTAATGAAGAAATAAAAAGTTAAGCTGATAATTTAACCAATAAATATATTGAGACTTTGAATAGTATATTTCCAAAAATGTCACCTTGGTAAGCTAGTGTAATTAAGGGTACGGGTATGACCCCGAACGAGGGTGAGCCCCCGGCTGACTGGCTGGGCGCTTATTTCGGGTGGAGGTCACCCGACAATTGGCTGGGCTTTTGTCGCTTGTCGCTTCTGCTGGCGGTGCAGACCGAAAATTCAATTTCATGCCGCGTGACACAAAGACAAAGCCAAAGCCATTAAAGGCAGACGCTTTCCCTCGCAAAGCTGCGAAATCGGGCGGCGGGAAAACCCGTCCAGGGAGGAGATGGCAGCGCGAACGAAGCGGGAAAACTCGCTGCATTCGGGAAGACGAAATGACGACGGAACAGCGATGGGCGACAGAAAGTTGACATTCAAAAATGCGCACACTTGGCTCAAAAGAATTTCAAATTAGCCACTTTTGCTTAACAATTGGCGCGGCCAACAAATTAAAAGGCAGCCAAGTGGGAGTGGCACCACAAAATAAATGGAAATGGAAAAGCCAAGGCGAGGAGAGTTCAGGTGGTGGTCACAGTGCAGCCGGCGACAATTTAAAGTCAAGTAGTCAAGTGCCAAGGGGAGTATTGAGCGTAAAGAAGGAAAAAAAGGAAAATAATTGCCGCGCAAAATGCACTCGAAATCGCAGACAAGTGCCGCAAATGGGGATTTGGGGTTGAGGACTGCGATAAGTGGACCGTCGGCGGAACGGTGGCGAAACTCCCAACTTCGATCTGGCATTAGCGTCATTTACACATCTGTGTGTGCGCCGCGAACCGCGCTTAGTTAACAATGCTGCGTCTGCCGGGGCCAAGTGGCTAAATTTCCATGGAAAAGCGAAGGAACCGCAAGAGTCACCACTTGGAGGCAGAGCGAGCACTAATGGCCACAGGTTAAGTCAAGTGCCTGACTCTACAGCTGCCCAATGGAGTTGAGTTATTGGGAAATATTATCCAAAACGGCACAAAAATCAATTTGTAAATTTCAAAAATATTTTCCAATGAAATCTAAATAAAATAATGATGACTCAATACTTTATTTTAATTTTGAAGACTGGTAAATATATATTTGCTGTAATAATAACATATTTTGCAGACCCTGACCCACCACCATTTATATAATTTCTTTTAGAAATATCTAAGGCAACGGATCCTCCGTCTGAGCCTGAGTGGTGGCCTCCACATCCTTGCTCGAGGAGGAGTATGCCTGCTGCTGCTGCTTCACCTGCTGCCGGCACTGGTGGATCTTGAAGGCGGTCTCGCACTTGTTATCCCCACGGATCATGTGGCACTGGCGCTCTGGCCACAAGTCGGGATTGCTGGCATCAGAGAGCAGCCCGAAGAAGTCCCTCTCCACGAACACCCCGTCGTGCATGAGGCCCATTTGCTCGTAGAGGCAGTGAGTGAAGCACTGGACAGACTCGGAGGGATCGGTGAAGTCCTCCTGCTGCAGCTTGTGCAGGTCCCTCAGAGAGATGTCCGTCTGATCGCCGCACAGCCGGATCATATCCTCCGTTATGGGTTTCGGAGACTCGTCGGCCACCGTTAGGCCCAGATTGATGTTCACTTTGGCAAAGCGAGACTGTCAGAGAAATGCCTTTAGTCCTGGATAGCCTTTTACGAACTTTAATTCCATGCTCACCTCGCTGAAAGTCAGCAGCTTAAGCACCACCAGCACCACTAGACCGCGATTCATTATGGTTCTTGTATATTTTTCACTGATTTATCTATCCCAAACTCACTGCTTTTATAGCGCTCACCTTGCGATCATTAGCGGGGCTGGAAAACATTTTAATTGCGAATATCAATTCAATGAGCCGAGCACAATTCGCGGTTTTCGGTTGAAAAAGTTCGAGGCGCAGCCGGAATAATGCAAAAGTAACAAGCCAAGCCGAGCAGAACTCAAATCGATGCCAATTGGCATATCGAAAGTATCTTGAGAGCTGCTTCAACAAATCCCGAGTGCCCAGCAAGAACCGAGGAAGGTTCTCTCCCGGAATGCCGAAAAAAAAAGCTGAAGTTGCAAAACAAAATGTTTGAAACAAAACAAGAAGAAAATCGGAGTGGAAAATTGGGTTGTTGCGAAACGAATTTGGCAACTCTCTTCATTCTGATTTTAAATTTTATTAAATATATTTAAAAGTTCAATGTGTTTTAATGTTAAGTTAAATAATTATAAAAATAATACTTAGATTCCCATATGTTTCCCTGATATATTCTATTTTTTCCTAAATTAAATTAGAATCAGTCTTGCTTCCAACTCAATCTCTAAATTGAACTACTCTTCTCCCAGCCAAAATACTAATAACCAAAAGTACAGTCAACAACTTTGGATATTCATGCTTGAGGGTGTGTGTGTGTGTGCAGGGATGTGTGTGGTGGGCACTTCCGTTTGGCTGTTGCGCCATTTTGACTGCGACTATTTCCGCTGGTCGCATTAACTGCAGGCGCATAACTTTTCCAATTTGCTTTTGGCAATTATTGATATAAGCCAGCAGCAGCAACAGCAACTTGAACGAGCTTCTGTCTGCCACTTCAGTCTCGCTCTCCCTCTCTTTCGCACATTTGTAGCCCTCTCTTTCCCACACCCAATCACGTTTGCATCGGTCCGAGCATATTTTCCTGCATTCTTGCGCATATTTGTGCAACATTCCAAAAATTCTTGAACAAAGTTTCGTTATTATTGCCATTTTGCCGACTCTTGGGAGCGCTTGCTGCTGGCAACTGGCAACTGGGAGCCGGGAGCCTGAAACTCCAGAGCCTGCCACTTTGATTACTTTTGCAGTTGCCGTTAGATGCAATTAGTTGGTTCATTAGAAAAGCAACAACTCCCCCCTGCTGCCTCGATAGGAATTCACACACTTAATTAGGAGCCTCGAAAGGAAAGGGAAGCCGACTCGACTCGACTCTCACTGATTGCTTAAAAGTGCACTGGGAAAGGTTGGTAAATAAATTATTAAGTCTCTGAATTTCGCGCCTGGAACCTAAATTTTTATTTACATGCAATTAACATATTATTTTAAGCCCGAGTTACTAATATAACTGATGTGAACATCATTTTAAAAATAATTGCCCTTTTTAAGACTTTTATTTAATGATTTCTTGGTTAAATTCAAGCTAAGTTCGCACTCTTCCTATAAATAATTAAATTAAAGCAAAAAGTTTATCAAAATATTTTTATTATCATCAAGGTTGGTAAAATATATTTATATATTTGTATTTAGTTCCTTTGGCTTCTATTTAAATGGATTTAAATATTGATTAACCTCTTTAATTTCGATCAATTTTTGTTCAAAGTGTAAGGTTGTATCTTTGTATCTTGAAGATGCCCTGGACTGCTGCTTGAGTATGCAAATCGGTCAGCAAACTGGAGCTGAGTGATTTGGCCAGCTCTTTGGGCCAGCCGCTGGGCGAACTGAAGAATTTAGCATGTGACCCGAAGCTCTGTTGCATATTTGTTGCATAATGCCAACTTATGCACTGGCACATTGTTGACCAGTTGTCCGGAATCCTTACATATCCTATATCCCATATCCTCCGCCCCTCGATTTACATTATTTGCCGCTGTCCACTGTGTCCACTGCCAAAGCGTTTTGGGTTGAAAAATCTACAAATCGCATGCCGCAAACAAAAGCAAATGCCAGCACTGGGATGTAGATTGCTGGCTGACTGGCTGGCAGGATGGCTGACTGGATGGATGGATGGATTGTTGAACGCTTAGAGGGATAGATGGTTAGATGGCTGGCATACCAGCATTATTCCACGTCAACGGCCAGTGCACATTTCAAATTGGAAAGGAACGCTGCAAATACTGAGAGCTTGGCTAAAATTCTCAGGCAAGGTCTCTCCAGTCAATGCGAAATAAATAAGTAAATAGTTGAGATGCTCTCGCCACTGTGACAATTCGTTCCTTCACTCTCTCACCTTTTTGTATATTTTTATTTTATTTTTTATTCCTCTCTCTTTGCGGTTTAATTTTCCCATACCGTCCGCATGCAAATCACATACAATCAGAATGAAGTAAACGTGGGCCAAAGGCAAATATGACATTTCAGTCAGCCAAGTAAATAAATGTTAGGCGGCACAAATGGGACGTGCCAAAGCCGCTTGAAGAATACGAGACCTCAGACACTCGACCCGGGCGGAGGAGCTGCCTTCACCTGTGCTCCATATCTAACCCACAGAATCCCTTTCACCTTGGGGCTGCACTCCTCCTTTCCACCTGTCAATCCTCGGCAAACAACTGTGAGGAGTCATTTCGCAGCCAGAGAAATGTGAAGCTCCCGAGTGAGGTAGGTGGGATTTTTAAGCTCCTGGGCTTCTGGCTAAAAAGGGATGTCTGCTCCTATTACGGATAAGTAACTGGAAAAATGTATTTTGAATTATGTGAACAAATCAAGAAATTAAAGAAAGATTTAATAATAACTAATAGCTAAAAAAATTTGACTTTGTTTTTGTAAGGATATTTTCCTTTAAACAAATTATTTTAAAAATTAGGAAAGGAACTTTCTTCAATATGCATTTCTTCTGAGAAGTTTCGGTCATATTTTATTATTTTTAGTCACATATTTTTCCCCTTCTTGGTTGCATCTTGCCGCATCGTTTTCCTTTCTTTTTAGCCTACAAATAATTGCATTAAAATAGGAATTTTTCAATTTGAGAGTTTGGCCTGACAGGACTCCGCTGTGACTCCGGACAGCCGGCTGCCGGCTGTGGACTCCGGACTCCGGACTGCGGACTCCTTTACTCCGGACATGTGACAGCCGAGACATGGAGAGACAGTCGGGAATGAAGTTGTGGCACGCATTGTCTGAGGCAGCAAGGAAAGGGGCAGCGACATTTTTAGCCAGAAAGCATGTGGGACTGGCTGGCTGGATCACTGCTCTGCCCGGTATTCTTCCTCCCTCTGCAAGTTCGCAGCGAATTGTTTGATAATGACACTGACATGATGCTGTCCTGACAACTAGGCAAGAAACTGGCTCCAGCCGCAGGCCCCCACACTCTGCCTCTCCGACGGATTTTCCCAGCATTTCCTGTCTGGCCCACGAAATTATATACGAAAATTAGTTGAAGCTGCCGCCGCTGGCAAATTTTCTATGTGAGCTTTTCCTTGATTTTTCTTCTTTTTCTTTTCTTTTTTTTTGGTTCCTGCTGCCAGCCTGATCTCATTTCGTGTTTCTTTTCTTATTTTTTTTCCGTTGATTTGCTTTTCGGTTTCGGGCCGCATTTTGGGGCAGCAAGCGGCGCTCTAAATTAAGTTTTAAGCAACATGTCTGCAAAAATCATGCCCCAGGATACCCGTGCTCGTGGTCCTCCTGCTCGCACTCCTCATCCCGACTGCTGTCGCTGGCAGTCGCAACGTTTTATTCTCGGTCTCCTCTCGGTTTGTTTTTTGTGTATTTCTATTTGAAGAATGGAAATTGTGTTTTGTGTGTGTTTGCTGCAGTAGTGGTCTTCCTTGTCCTTCGTGCAGTTCCTTGAGGAGCTGCTGCCTCAGCCTGCTCCTGCCTCCTGCTGACTATTTTTTGTATTTATTTTATTTTTTTTTATTGTATTTCGCTGGCCGTGCTATTTACACTGGCGCAGTCAACAGTCGCCGTCGCCGTCGTCGGCAGTTGCTTTTCCTGTGCCTATTTATATATTTGCAGGAGTTGCAGGACGATTTGGCGAGAGGAGGAGCGGAGGAGGGGCCAGGACCAACAGAGATTGTACTTCTTCTTGGCTCGGAATTTGTATTTGTGTATTTGTCTTTTAGTTTATTGTGCGGCAGCTAGGCAACTTTGCCTTTTGTATTTGCGCTCCATTGAGGCAAGGAATTCAATTTTAAAATCCCCCAACCAGCAAACGAACCGGGGACCTGAGGTCCGGACTGCATTTGATTACAGCTTCCCCCCCAGAGTCGAAGGCTTCGTTTAAAATGATCAGCGGCGGCGGGCGCCCAGAGCCGCTGCTTAGCTAATTAAACGTGGCGTATACTTGATGTAGTCCGGACTAAGCGCACATCAAGTATACGCCACGTTGAGCAAACAGGCGAACGGCGAACAGGGAGCTTAGACAACCGACTTAATAGGGGATAAACCAGCGGCAGGCAAACACTTGGCTGGCAATTAATTAAAAGCCACCGAACAAGGAGCCAAATATTTGGCTCTTAAATGCAACAACAAGGAACAAAGGCGAACAACTTGGAAAATCCGATTTTATTGCAGACGCCTAAGAAAAATCCAAAAAGAAGGTGCCTCCTCCTACATGTCGCTGAGCGTTACCCGGAAGTCGTGTATCAGCTGCCTTATGGCCACCGCACAGCCCACAAAGCCGAAGATAAGTCCGATCAGGATGAGCACTACGTCGCGAATCAGTCTCCACCTCAGCCGGCCATAGCCTCGGTCATAACGCAGGAATATATCCATCAGGGCGGGACACAGCAGGTTCAGATTGCTCAGCGAAAAGGCGCCCTCAAGTTCCGTGAGAGCCGCCAGGTTGGGCATGACTATGGCCACCACTCCTGCAGGAAATAAATTTTGTTCATGAAATTATTAAATTTATAATTAAATACGAGACTTACCTGTAAGCAACAGAAAGATAATGCGCACTGCATACTCAATCAACGCGTGATACTTTCTCCTCTCACTGGCTTGGCTGTAGTCGCTGAAAATCACAGTGATTACCACAAAGCCATGCAGAGGATAGCTCAAGAGGATACCCGTTGCTATGCAAAACTTAATGATCTGGGAAAGACTAAACAATAATTAAATACTTGGCTTTAATAGTTACTATTTTACCTACATTTCATTCTTCGGAATATTGAGTGTGACGCTGGCCTGAACACTTTCGCCAAACCGCCAATAACCCATGATTCCGAAGAACAAATTCGAGAACAGGATGAAGAACACAGCCAGATTGAGGACTCCAAAGAGGCCCAGATAGCTCTGAGGATGAGCCATATTGGCCTCCACAACAAGCATCTGCAAAAGGAGATACTAATTACTGAAAAATTGCTTTAATTAAAAAAACAACTCACCGAACCCACGGCAGTTAGGGAAAAGGCAGCAATTCCAAAGAACTCGATCCATTCAATAGGTGGCTTAGCGTAGATCTCGCGCTCATTGATATCCGGCAGGCCACTGAACAAATAGTACATAATCAGGATAAAGCCCGCATACAACATGAAGTTGGAGATGAAGTTCAAGGGCACCAGATACTTCAGTCGTCGGATCAGGAAGAGGGCAGGAGCACCAGACAAGCGCCCATCACATAGTATCGCTCACTAACCCCTGCCCCATAGTAATCCCCGATCTCCTTGAAGTTCTTGGCCACGAAAACCAGATAGACGGCGCACAGCAGGAACTGTCCAAAGACCAGGACGCAGCTGGTCATGATGCCCGCCGTGCGACCGAAGCATTGCACCCAGTGGGGACCCTCTTCGTAGGCGATCCTAACGGCCTGCGGCATCGACACCTGCGGCACCTGACGTCTCCGACAGCACTCCGTCATGCCGAAGATCTGGCAGAGAGAAGGTCTGCTTGAAAAGAGGGTTAAGGATCGAGAGAAGCCACTTACGGACCAGCAAGTGGATGCAGTACGTCAGCAGGACCATTAACAGGGCGGATAGCACAACGCCAGTCACGATGCCCGAGCAGCGGAAGGCCAATGGCATCGCCAGGATTCCCGTGCCAATCACACATTTCAACAGAGAGATGAAGGCGTCACAGTTACTGGGATTTGTAAGGAATAGAATATATCTCTGATCCCATATATTTCTATATAATATTAAACTCACGTCAAAGGCTTCTCCACGGTTCGCTTCTCATAGGGATCGTATCGGTAGAACGACGTAATGGACTGGCTGCAAGGAAGTTTAAGATTAATTCTCAGCTTGAAGCCAAAGAGACACTCACACTAAGGTCAACGGCTCTGGATCGTCCTGCTTCTGGGCCTGATCCTGCTGCTTCGGCTCCATTGCCAGATGTCATCAGCGGCAACCAAGAGCAACATCAGCAACTGGAAGAAAACAAACAAAAAGAAACGAAATCAAGGAAAATCGTCTCGCACTTTTGACAACAATTTCAAATTAGTTTAGTCGATACTGCCTTCCTGTCGTCCTGCCTGCAGCTGCGCACATTCAATTCACTTGCACGGCATTAACCGGAAATGCAATGGCTGCCGCAGCCGCAATCAAAATGGCTGCACATGCGCGCCCATTATCATAATAAGCGCAAGTTATGGCCAGCTTCGCGGTCCTGCAGCGCATAAACTTGGCTAACTAACGGCAGATTGGTCCTGCGGCCGCGGGATAAAGGTTTCTTGGCAGTCAAGATAGGGGAGTACTAGGAGTTGGGATCCCAGCGACAATTTTGGGATAAAGTTTAGCTACAGTTAGGCGAGGCTAATAAGGAACTAAAGTTTAGTTTTAAATATAAAATAAAATTCAAGGAAATTTCCTTAGAAGTAAACTTAAATCCTAATTACAATCAAACCCTTGTATATATTTCTCAAATTCAATTTCCCCAAGGGCCAAGCTCCACTGTCGCCTCCAGCTAATGGTAATCTCCAGCTGCATTGCCATCGCTGCAAAGCTCGCCGGAGGACAATTGTCATGCCAGAATGCGCACTTCCGCGTTCGCATTTAGTTAGTGGTTGCGACTCGGTGTGCGTTTAACAGTAAATTGAATTAAAATTTATTGTGCAAATTGCAGAATTCCGAAAACGCGCAGCGCACAGCTCCGCACAGGACACTCGCCGAGACAGCGGCGCAAATCCAATACAAATAAAATTAAGTAAGAATGCACAGAGCCAGCTCCCGGGTAGTAAAAGGGGGATATAACATATATATAAATATATATTGTATGGGAGAGCGCACATACAAGTGTCTGTGTGTTGGCACAGAAATATGCAAATGCGATATTGTCGCTGGGCGACATTTACAACAATTACAATAACAACGCAGGCACCTAACTGCGTGCGACATGTGACACGATATTCAAATAAAGGACGGGAGGAGGCTCCTCGGCGAGGGTCGGGGGCGGGGCATTTATAGCATATATTTTGCATAAAGGGAAATATGCAGCAGGGAGCAGAGGCAGTAACTGCCGGGAAAAGAAAACGGAACGGAAAACGAGCGAGAGCTGAGCAGCGCAGAAATCAAATAAAACAAATTTGGAATTTTACAGCAGACAAGGAGCCGCACCGAGAGGCGGCACACCGAGGAACTGAACTCAACTGCTTATGTGCGACAATGTTCTGGACCCGGACCCGGACCCGGACCAGGTCCTCGTTTTCGTTTTCGTCCTGGCTGTGGATGCCTCCACATGTTCCTTAAACTGTCAGCAATGTGCGACTCTGACTCCGACTCCGACTCCTACTGCGACTGCGACTGCGAGTGTGTGTTATGGAAACAAACAGACTGACATTCAATTTAAATTCCTATACAAATAATTGCATGGCATTGGCATGGGTCACAGGGGGGTGGAGTGGCGATAAATGGGGGCTTCCCCCGAGAAGGCGGCCACTGTGATTGCTTGCTAACGATAGATTGCAGCTCCCGGATAAAAACTCAACCTGAACTAAGCTCGACTTTTCACAGCATTTATACCCAAATCGGAGGCACGGACACTGGGGACTCCAGGTGATTGAGAGGATTGCTGTTTTTGTTGGTTATAAAAATTAACTTGAGGCTGCACAGGGAGAAAAGTAAAGGAAAGATGCTTCACCATTTAAATTCTATAAGTTTTGACTGGTTTCCCTTCAATTTCCTGAATCTGAGGCCCTGCTGATTTGCCTAGCTCAATGTCAATGGCCAGACTTGGCTGTGGGTCTGATATACCAGAAAGTCATCTGGCAAATAATTATAAATTCCCGGCGTTGCTCGTCTGCCTGGCATCGCGCTGGCTTTAACCCTCCCGCCGCCCATTATCCTGGGCTCATCATCAGCTAAACCGAAAATAAATGCCATTTCGAGGAAATTTCTCAATGCAGCGCACGCACAGGACGACAAGCCACGAGCACGGCCACAAGGATGTGCTGGCTTTTGTCCCTGCCAATTGAGGCTCACACCTGGCTCAGTTGCAGTGATGGGAAAAGGTAATACTTTTATAGATGAAATGTCGCGAGGGGAAAGGTGATGCTAAGGTTAAAGATTACGAAATTTAAAATCAATAATTCTATTTTTTTTAATATTATTTATTTAATAAAAACTCTTACTTAAAGTTTCAAAAATATTTCTTCAAAGAAATCTTAACTTGAAAAAGAAGCGTTGTTTAAGTATTCTAACTTTTAAGGAACTTATTTGAATGTTTAAATTATTTTTAAAAATATTCCTAGGTACTTTGCTACAAGGAAACCTTTACCATCACTGTCTCACCCAACTTACCTGCTGGTGGTGGGCGGTACCCGAGCATTATCGCCACGCTTATCGCGTCGTCATCATCGGCGTTATCAACAGCTTAGCGACGCCGCAAAAACTTTGCAGGAGCTCCACGTTCCGCTGCAGTCTCTCCGCCCTCCGTCCGACATCCTCCATCCTTCGAACTCCTCATTCCGTGCGCCTCAATAATTTTGATCAGATTTTCCGACGCGCTTGTCCAGCGCTGGGTGTCGTCGTGCTGCCAGAGCGCGCTTTCATCCCGCTTCCGACAATATTTTTGCATTTATAATGCAATTCATCGTTCATTTTTCATACTTGCACAAAGTGGATTTTTATTAGATTCCCTTTATATATATAAAAAGATTTTTTTTTTGTTTCTATGGCCCCTTGGTCTCTTTGTGGACTTGTTTTTGCTTTGCGTAGTCCGCTCTTAGCTCGCTTTTAATGTGGCTTGGCCATATGGAGCGATGGCCAAGCTGGAAATTTCAATATAATCGAACTTGGGGATGGGCAAGCAAAAGGCAATAAATGTTCAATAAGTGTAGGAATGCATATATGCAATCGGTGGAAAAAATAGAGATAATATTAACAGGAGTAGGATGGCAAATGGAAGCCATCTATAAATACAGTTACCGCTTGAAAAAAGACGAATTCAATTTCTAAGTTTAATTAATTTTTAGTAATTATGAACTGCATTTTAAATATTTAATATTTTTTGAAGTTGAATATATACAAATTTTTATATTTAAGCGTCTGCTATTGCCTTAATTACCAATTAAAATTATACTAAAAAAACCTAGTTAAAAACAAACGTTTCAATGGCACTTTAACCTCCACTGTGAGGCTTTTGAGAGGACTTCCCCGAACCCAGGCACACTTCCCGCTCTTAATAACTGCAAAAGTTCACAGTGCGTGGCTTCATTTATTATGCATATTTTCCACACAATTTGTCAATGCTGTTCGAGGGAAAATGGAAAACCGAGTAAAAACTATTTGGAAAACAAACGCAAAACAGCACTCCACACCGAGCACACACACATAGCTGCAGCTCTGGGGTTTTTCTATTAAATAAACTGTCAGTCATTGACGTTGGTGCGTCGCCGACGTGCGGATGTCGAGAGTCATACACACGATGATGTTCCAAATAATTGCACTCCCCCGCACCCGCTAAGGCGCTGGGACGGGATATATTAACGGCATTTTTAGTGAGCGGTACGGCACAAGGCACGCAGTGCAGACAAAGGATAAGAACAGCGGCGAGGCGAGGCGATGCCACCGCAGCATATTATTTGCCCGTCTGCGCCGTAATTGAATGTTACACGTAAAATATTGCTGGAGCGAGCCGGGTTCATTACGATGGGGTCACGGGACGTGAGCGCGATGAGGTCCTCTCCCCGGTCCTCTCCCATATTGAACTTATTGACAATGAGTGGCAGGAAAAGTAATGACAAAGTGCCAGGAGTTGCTGAGGTCCACGAAGAAACGCGGAATTTGAATTCAAATATCCGTTAAATTGTCAAATCATTGTGACATTTCGAACTCCTTGTTTATAACCCTTTTAAGAACTATTTTAATATTTAAATATTGTGTTTAAGATAATTATTTTTTGTGTTATCCCCCCTAAGAATCAGGTAAATAAATATTTTAAAAAAAGGACCAGCTAAAAAAATTACCGATTGTTGGTTCAATATCTTGTGTTTTTTTAAATTCTACATAAACATTTTACATATTACTTACAAAAAATATGAAAATTCATGAAACATCGATTCCAATTGCAAATGTCGCATTTATTGTAGACACAAACCATGGACTAGAGCTCTGCTAACTACTTTTTAGATCGCTTTTATAACGCTTTTTAGACTGTTGAGCTTATTTAGATAAAAAGTAAATTGTGTTAAGCTTTTGAATTAATATTCAAGTTTGATATACAGTTTAATATTTTTTGCGATTTTTATTATTATTATTTTTATATAAAATATTTTAATTTCTCTAAACTTTACAGAAATATTTCTTTTTTCAAAGACACTTCCTGGATACCAGATTTGCTGACACCAAAGTGAAGTCTCAAACCGTATTTGGGCAGATAAGCTTTTATTTTCCAGGATTACATTGTAGGATTTCAAATTAAAAAATAAATGATATACCGATTTTTTCTAACGACTGACTTAAGATTTTTAAAATTAAAAAAAAATTGTGTTTGTAGGATTACAAATTTTATAAAAAAAAAAAATGATTTACCCATTATGTTAAACCACTGACTTGAAATTTTTAATGAAAAAAACCGGCTATTAATTTTAACTAGGATCGCCCAGTGGGGGAAAATCCCCCACTCTACCAACTGTCGACGTCTTTTCATAATGCAAACAAACGATGTTCTATTTCAAATGAAACATTTTATTTTGAATGAAAGAAGATTTGAAACATTCCCTGATTATGTGCAGTAACATCCAATCAAGAATTAAAATGAAGATTTGAAACATTCCCTGATTATGTGCAGTAACATCCAATTAAGAATTAAAATGATATTTTGGAACTTCCGAATATTTTGAAGTCGATTTGATCAAAATGCAATATCAAAACCTTCTAATAAGAAATCGGTATTGTCCACATGAAAATTGGTATTATTATTCTGTCGAATAACGTTTAATGCAACTTTGTAACTATCATTCAATTCATCGAAAGGAACTTCATCATCATCATAAGTAATATCTGGATTAATTACATTGCGGTGAGAAGCAACGCTTTGTCTAACGGCTCTCCTCCCTCCCTGTTAATGTTCGGTGGCGAGGCATAACGCGTTCGAAATTCTAAATTCTTCAATTGAAAACCACAATTAATCGATGTGATAGAATGAAAGACACTCACCGAAACAACCTTTAGACTGACGCTTCTACGATGTGAATAACGAATAACTTGAACAATCGCAATTCTGAAATTATCTTTTCAAAATAACCACGTTCTTTGGATTCACAATTCACTTTTGCCAAACTCACCAATTTTCTCCAGTTTTTCTGCTTAAATTTGAACAACTTTTGATTTATCGCAATAGAACGGAAAAGATTTCCAATGCTTGCTTCGTTAAATTGTTGTTGTTTCCGTTTCGTATGCTTCATATACGTATTTCTCGTTTACCTGCACTTAACAGGTAACATTGTCAAATTCAATTTTTTTTCATATTCTGCACATCTACAAATTAATACGAATCGAATGGTATATTCCGTTTCAAAATCGGTTAACGGGAAGTAGGGGAAAAAGGGATTACTAAAAAAGGCTTAGCCTATTAATATATAGATATAAAGATTTACTTGCATACATAAGAATAAACAGTTCACATTATATATTTAACCCAGAAACCATAATTTAGAAATATATGAAATATAAACAATGTTTGTGTTACCTTGAATTGATACTTTTTTATTTACGCTTTTAGTAGATTCAGAGAGATTAATTTGACATTCTATATGTTTATTTGGGTTTTTATTACTAGCCACAGCAAACAAGGAAAACACCTGAAAGTAATTTAAGATCATCTCTCTGTCGCCAGGTCTTATTTACTCAGAAACACACTTATATACACAATATGTATGTTTGTTTATATCTGTGCTAGATTTTACAAAGGTCAGGAAGTAATGCCATGGAGGTACTTGTTTTGGTTTAAATAATCTTTATTATACAGTAATAAAATGGTATGAAACAATTGGTATGTATGTATGGTAAATGGAAAAACAAGTGTAAGTCACAATCACAGACTCAATAGTTCTCAGTGGTGCGAACGTAGTTGACTCCGGAGGGCATGGAGACCTTGTCGAAGCCCTTGGGGAATAGTTTGGCGGCCTCTTCATCGGTGACGTGGGGCAGGATCATGACCTTGGTGCCAGGCTGTAAAGAATTCACAGTAAGTAAGGAATCAACCACCTGTAGTCAAAGGTGTACTCACAGTCCAGTTGGCGGGAGTGGCCACCACCTTGAGGCGATCGGTCAACTGCAGCGAGTCGATGGTCCTCAGGATCTCACTGTAGGGTATCAGGGGTAAGTTAGCAAGAAGGACTAAGATTTATCAAAGGGAGAAACACTCACTCGACGTTGCGGCCCGTGGACATGGGGTAGAACATGGAGAGGCGCACCTTGTGGTCGGGGTCGATGATGAACAGCGCCCGGATGGTCTTGCCCACCTCGGGGTCCTTCTTCTGCTCCTCGTCGAGCATGCCCAGGTTGACGGCCAGGTCCCTGGTGGGGTCGGCGATGATCGGGTAGGGGAAGTCCCCGGGAATGTCCAGGCAGTAGCTCTTGATGTCGTTCACCCAGTCGACGTGCGAGTTGAGGGCGTCCACGGAGTGCGCCAGGCACTTGGTGTTCCGCTTGGCGAACTCCGGCTGGTGGACAGCGATCCGGCCCAGCTCGGTGGTGCACACGGGCGTGAAGTCAGCGGGGTGCGAGAAGAGCACAACCCACCTGAGGTTTGGAGGAAAGGGATCGGATGAGCCTGAGCCCCAGAGCCTCAAAAGGGTTCTACTTACTGCTTGCCCTGCCACTCGTGGAAGTTGATGGGGCCCTTGGTGGTCTCGGCCTTAAAGTTAGGTACAGTCTGTCCCAAACGCATCTTGATGGATCTTTAGGTAAGGTTTTACTTGGATATAGCACGGGTTTGTTTATTTTGTTAGCTGTTAGCTGGCTGTGGTTAGCTCGCTCACTTGTTGCTTACTGAATGCTGACTGAGCGGGGCGCTGCCTTTTATACCCGCCGGATCGGGTCTCAGAGACGGCATCGAGCGCCGCCTTATCGCGCGTGTGTATAATGTAGACTGTATGTACGAATATAGGGTGTAGAGTGGCTAGATTAATAAATAATTCCGGGCAACAGCTAGAGGGGAGCTAGTGTAGCGAGGGGGATAAGGAAAACCCGGACAAGGTTTCAATATTGCTTTTGTTTGAGGCTTGTTAGGTGCCTCCATATAGTAGAATCTGATTACGGCCATTTTTGTTTTTTCTAGGCACGTGGCCTCGTCCAACTCTGGACTTTGTGATGAAATAATTCTAGAAGGTTAGTCTAAATAAAGTACAGTTCTGCCTATTTGCCTTCCCTTTAAAATCCCTTCAAATTGGATACTTCTTGTGGGAGTTATCCCCCAAACAGCTGCTCCCACAGCTGATCACTCCACAGGTGTCTTGTCAGCCTCGGCTGAACCCGAACAAACATAAACAGAGAGCCAGAGAGCATTTAAATCTAAACTGGTATTGGTAATTCTGGTTGAAAATTCCACACATGCAAGGCAACAATCACACCGACAAAGAAAGTGTGAGCACGAGAGAGCGGCGCGCAGTGCGGTGGTGTTGGTTAATGGCCGCTATCCACGCACACTGCCTTAGATCGGCCGCCTCTCCCGTACACGTACACGAAACGGGCCTCCGATTGGAGAGCAGAGCGGCTGAAGTGGTTAGTCTGTGTGGGTATCGCCTCTCGAAAATTCGCACACTATTGACGAATGGCTCTCAGTTGGCCACACGGATGGAAGCAGTGGGTTTCGGTCGTCGGATGTGCAGAGCATTGAATCAGAAGCTAAAAGACAGTCTAAAGAAAGGGAGCCCAAATCCAATTTGCTGTTAAATTATCATAACTAAATGCCAAATAATAATAATGGATATGCAGCTGTAGTGTGAAATGTGCAAAGCTTCTGAAGGTTGTTTGAAGGGGACTTCCAGACACACCTAGTGCAATTCCTCATTACTGTTTACATGTATTACAAGTACAGTTGAGGCATTTGATGAACAGTTTCTAGTGCCTTACAAAGTGAAAACCAAAACGCAGAAAGATCTGAGTTTATTATACACAGTTTGTGGTAATTTTCCATTCCCCTCTTATCGTTTCCTGTGTTGTTTGTGAAAAACAAACCAAAAATAGTAGTCAAGCAAGATGGAAGGTTGTTTACGGGAGAGAGTGAGAGGGAGAGGCCACGCGCAAGCAAACGGAGAGATTAAAAGTGAGAGACTCGTAGAGCAAGAAAGAAACAGTGAGAGAGTATACAAATGCAGAGCGAATCGGGTTTTATGATCGATAGACATTCAGAGCCGATATGCAATCGAAAATTTAAAATGTTACGCGCAATTTTCGATATAAGATGGGAGGTAACGAATTCAGGCTATATAATAACATTAAAGTGAATATAGAATGGGACAATTAAGGCTTTTTAAAATATCAAATCAGTAAATATATTTGTATATAATTTCATATTTAAATCGCAACCAGTTACCATCTACATTTTACCGAGGTATAGATATACATAATGAACTGATATTTAGTTCAAGATCTAGTACTGCTTGTATAGTATTTTGGCTAATAAAAGAATATGTTAATATCTTGATCCAAACCAAAGCTTTAAATGTTATACCCAAGCGGTGGTACCCACAAAAGAAATTCAATGAAAGTTGTTTATAAGTATACATATATGTTTTATTTTTGAAGATCTTGAAAACTAGGCACTATATAAACTATCTTTGGGCTTAAATTAATAAATACGAGTATTACAAAATAACGAAATACGGTATAGGGGAATGACTACTTGTTCAGTCTTCTTCTGGCCAAGATCTGGTAGATGCCCAAGCCGGCAGACAGGGTTCCGATGGCCCCCATTTGGAACGTTGTCAGCTTGCCGCCCCACAGGTAGCCCCTGGGTAGGGAACCGACGGCTTGGAGGAGATCGAGGGATATGCGGGTGACGGATACCATATCCTGGCGGTCCAGAGTGCTACGATTCAGTGAGAATCTCCGCAAGGTCCGCACGAGGTTCAGGTACGCAGAGAGCACGGTATGGAGTTGGCGTAGGTCCAGGCATCCTTTCGTCTCAGATCCAGAACCTTGTGCTCGGCCAGCCAGCACACCGTCTCGATGGGGTAGAACAGCAGGTCCACCATGTTGGACATCACCCCCAGGACGGCCGTGATGCGGTCCGGCTCGTCTTCGCCCAGTCCGTACTCTAGGGTGTACTGGAACACGGGCAGGTCATCGATCAACCGGAGAGTAGCCATCGCTCCCGAGATCTTGGAGCTGACGGTGGCGCACCGCTGGGCAAGATCCGGATTCCGGGTGCTCTGGTAGCCAGCCACCAACTTGGCACTGCAGCAGAGGGCTTCCATCAAGGTGTCCCGACCGCCGTAGGAGTCGATGAGACCGCAGATCTCACTAATAAACTGGATATTTCTGCCCATAATTTCTGGATGAAGATCAGGGGCCTAGTAGCGCTTTTTGGGAAGCTGAATGTTAAACTTTGAGTAAATCGTGAGAGCTCAGGCATTATATATAGCCGGCCTATGTCGATAACAGTGCCCGAACAGGCTAACATTTTCGATTTTCGATTGATTCGGCTCTGAATGTCCACTGCCTCCCTCCCTCTGCCACCATCGCAATGTACTTGCGTGCCTCCCTGCTCTGCACCGCACCAAAACAATCTTCTCTCCCGCTTGACTACAAATTCCATTTTGTTGTTGACAAACAACCCAGAAACGATGGAAAATTACCACAAACGGTGTATAATAAACTCAGATCTTTCTCCGTTTTGGTTTTCACTTTGTAGGCACTAGAAACTGTTCATCAAATGCCTCAACTGTACTTGTAACACATGTAAACAGTAATGGGGAATTGCAGCATTATGTATGTCTGGAAGTCTCCTTAAAACAACCTTCACAAATTTAGCACATTTAAATATATTCCAGCTGCATATCCAGTATTATTATTTGGCATTTAATTATGATAATTTGATAGCAAGTTGGATTTGTGTTCCTTTCTGTAGACTGTCTTTTGGCTCTGATTGAATGCTCTGCCCATCCGACGACCGAAACCCACTGCTCCCATCCGTGTGGCCAACTGAGAGCCATTCGTCAATAGTGTGCGAATTTTCGAGAGACTCACCCACACAGTCTCGAACCAATTAGTCGCTCTGCTCTCCAATCGGAGGCCCGTTTCGTGTACGTGAACGGGAGAGGCGGCCGATCTAAGGCAGTGTGCGTGGATAGCGGCCATTCACCAACACCACCGCACTGTGCGCCGCTCTCTCGTGCTCACACTTTCTTTGTCGGTGTGATTGTTGCCTTGCATGTGTGGAATTTTGATTCAACCAGAATTACCAATACCAGTTTAGACTTTAGTGCTCTCTGGCTCTCTGTTTATGTTTGTTCGGGTTTGCCGAGGCTGAGAAGACACCTGTGGAGTGATCAGCTGTTGGAGCAGCTGTTTGGGGATAACTCCCACAGGAAGTATCCAATTTGAAGGGATTTCAAAGGGAAAGCAAATAGGCAAAACTGTACTTTATTTAGACTAACCTTCTAGAATTATTTCATCACAAAGTCCACAGTTGGGCGAGGCCACGTGCCTAGAAAAACAAAAAAAATGGCCTTAATCAGATTCTACTATATGGAGGCACCTAACAAGCCTCAAACAAAGCAATATTGAGACCTTGTCCGCTATCGCCTATCCCCCAGCTGCCACCTAGAATTATTTATTAATCCAGCCACTCCACACCCTATATTCGTACATACGGACTACATTATACACACGCGCGATAAGGCAGCGCCTCTCCGAGGTCCGATCCGGCGGGTATAAAGCCAGCGCCTCGCTCAGTCAGCATTCAGTAAGCAACAAGTAAGCGAGCTAACCACAGCCAGCTAACAGCTAACAAAATAAAAGCAAGTGCTATATCCAAGTAAAACCTTACCTAAAGATCCATCAAGATGCGTTTGGGACAGACTGTACCTAACTTTAAGGCCGAGACCACCAAGGGCCCCATCAACTTCCACGAGTGGCAGGGCAAGCAGTGAGTATTCCTAATAAACCCTCTGAGGGTCTAGGCTCACGATCCCTTCCTTCCGATCCTCAGGTGGGTTGTGCTCTTCTCGCACCCCGCTGACTTCACTCCCGTGTGCACCACCGAGCTGGGCCGGATCGCTGTCCACCAGCCGGAGTTCGCCAAGCGGAACACCAAGTGCCTGGCGCACTCCGTGGACGCCCTCAACTCGCACGTCGACTGGGTGAACGACATCAAGAGCTACTGCCTGGACATTCCCGGGACTTCCCTACCCGATCATCGCCGACCCCACCAGGAGACCTGGCCGTCAACCTGGGCATGCTCGACGAGGAGCAGAAGAAAGACCCCGAGGTGGGCAAGACCATCCGGGCACTGTTCATCATCGACCCCGACCACAAGGTGCGCCTCTCCATGTTCTACCCCATGTCCACGGGTCGCAACGTTGAGTGAGTGTCTCTTTGTGATATATCCCCTGTTCTCCTGCTAACTTACCCTGATACCCTACAGTGAGATCCTGAGGACCATCGACTCGCTGCAGCTGACCGATCGCCTCAAGGTGGTGGCCACTCCCGCCAACTGGACTGTGAGTACACCTTTGACTATAGCTAGTTGATTTCTTACTAACTGTGAATTCTTTACAGCCTGGCACCAAGGTCATGATCCTGCCCCACGTCACCGATGAAGAGGCCGCCAAACTATTCCCCAAGGGCTTCGACAAGGTCTCCATGCCCTCTGGTGTCAACTACGTCCGCACCACTGAGAACTATTGAGTCTGTGATTGTGACTTACACTTGTTTTTCCATTTACCATACATACATACCAATTGTTTCATACCATTTTATTACTGTATAATAAAGATTATTTAAACCAAAACAAACAACCTCCAAGGCATTACTTCTTGACCTTTTGTAAAATCTAGCACAGATATATACAAACATAGATATTATGTATATAAGTGTGTATCGGGATATACAACACCTGGCGACAGAGATGATCTTAAAATACTTTCAGGTGTTTTCCTTGTTTGCTGTGGCTAGTAATAACAAGTGGGAAAGCTACAGTCGAGTGTGACCGACTGTATGATACCCGGTACCCAAAGCATTGTGGATGAAATTAAACAGCACAACTCTGGACTTTGTGATGAAATTTTTCTAGAAGGTTTTTCTGAAAAAAGTACAGTTCTGCTTATTTGCTTTCCCTTTGAAATCCCTTAAAATTGGAAATTATCCCCCAAACAGCTGCTCCAACAGCTGATCACTCCACAGGTGTCTTCTCAGCCTCGGCTAAACCCGAAGCAAACATAAACAGAGAGCCAGAGAGCACTAAAGTCTAAACTGGTATTAGTAAATGCGGTTGAATATCCCACACAAGCAAGGCAACAATCACACCGACGGAGAAAGTGTGAGCACGAGAGAGTGGCGCACAGTGCGGTGGTGTTGGTGAATGGCCGCTATCCACGCACACTGTCATAGATCGGCCGCCTCTCCCGTACACGTACACGAAACGGGCCTCCGATTGGAGAGCAGAGCGGCTGAATTGGTAAGTCTGTGTAGGTGCCTCGCTCGGGAATTCGCATACTATTGAATAATGGCTCTCAGTGGGCCACACAGATGGAAGCAGTGGGTTTCGGTCGTCGGATGGGCAGAGCATTCAATCAGAAGCCAAAAGACAGTCTACAGAAAAGGAACCCAAATCCAACTTGCTATCAAATTATCATAACTAAATGCCAAACAATAATAATGGATATACAGCTGGAATATATTTAAATGTGCTAAGTTTGTGAAGGTTATTTTAAGGAGACTTCCAGACACACTTAATGCCTGCAATTCCCCATTACTGTTTACATGTGTTACAAGTACAGTTGAGGCATTTGATGAACAGTTTCTAGTGCCTTACAAAGTGAAAACCGAAACGCAGAAATATCAGAGTTTATTATACACAGTTTCTGGTAATTTTCCATCGTTTTCTGGGTTGTTTGTCAACAACAAAATGGAATTTGTAGTCAAGCGGGAGAGAAGATTGTTTTGGAGCGAGAGGGAGGGCACACGCGCAAGTACATTGCGATGGTGGTAGAGAGAGAGGGAGGCAGTGGACTCAGGAGAGCGAATCGGGTAAGATCGATAGACGATAGCCTGCCCGAACGGCACTGTTATCGACGTAGGCCGGCTATATATAATGCCTCAGCTCTCACGATTTACTCAAAGTTTAACATTCAGCCTCCCAAAAAGCGCTACTAGGCCCCTGATCTTCATCAAGAAATTATGGGCGGGAATATACAGTTTATTAATGAGATCTGCGGTCTCATCGACTCCTCCGGCGGTCGGGACACCTTGATGGAAGCCCTTTGCTGCAGTGCCAAGTTGGTGGCTGGCTACCAGAGCACCCGGAATCCGGATCTTGCCCAGCGGTGCGCCACCGTCAGCTCGAAGATCTCGGGAGCGATGGCTACTCTCCGGTTGATCGATGACCTGCCCGTGTTTCAGTACAGCCTGGAGTACGGACTGGGCGAGGGCGAGCCGGATCGCATCACGGCCGTCCTGGGGGTGATGTCCAACATGGTGGACCTGCTGTTCTACCCCATCGAGACGGTCTGCTGGCTGGCCGAGCACAAGGTTCTGGATCTGAGGCGGAAGGATGCCTGGACCTACGCCAACTCCATATTCTGCGTGCTCTCTGCGTACCTGAACCTCGTGCGGACCTTGCGGAGATTCTCACTGAATCGTAGCACTCTGGACCGCCAGGATCTGGTATCCGTCACCCGCATATCCCTCGATCTCCTCCAAGCCGTCGGTTCCCTGCCCAGGGGCTACCTGTGGGGCGGAAAGCTGTCAACGTTCCAAATGGGGGCCATCGGAACCCTGTCCGCCGGCTTGGGCATCTACCAGATCTTGGCCAGAAGAAGACTGAACAAGTAGTCATTATCCTGAACTGCATTTCGTTATTTTGTAATACTCGTATTTATTAATTTAAGTCCAAAGATAGTTTATATAGTGCCTAGTTTTCAAGATCTTTAAAAATAAAAAATAATATATACAAAAATTAATTAAATTTCTTTCGTGGGTGCCACCGGTTGGGTATAACACTTTAAGGTTGGGTTTAGGTCAAGATATAAACCTATTTATTTATTAGCCAAAATACTTGTAATAGATCTTGAACTAAATATCAGTTTATGTACATATGTACATATGTATATCTATACCTCGGTAAAATGTAGATGGTAACTGTTGGCAATTTTAATATGAACTTCTATAAAAATAAATTTACTAATTTAATATTTTTAAAAGCCTTAATTGTCTTATAATTCTATAATTGACAATTTTTATGTTATTATATCACCGGGCTTTGTTACCTCCCATCTAAAACCGAACATTGCGCGTAACATTTTAAATTTTCGATTGCATATCGGCTCTGAATGTCTATTGATCATAAAACCCGATTCGCTCTGCATTTGTATACTCTCTCACTGTTTCTTTCCTGCTCTACAATTCTCTCACTTTTAAACTCTCCGTTTGCTTGCGCGTGGCCTCTCCCTCTTACTACTATTTTTGGTTTGTTTTTCACAAACAACACAGGAAACGATAAGAGGGGAATGGAAAATTACCACAAACTGTGTATAATAAACTCAGATCTTTCTCCGTTTTGGGTTTCACTTTGTAGGCACTAGAAACTGTTCATCAAATGCCTCAACTGTACACGTAACACATGTAAACAGTTCTGGGGAATTGTAAGCATTATGTATGTCTGGAAGTCCCCTTCAAACAACCTTCACAAGCTTTGCACGTTTCACACTACAGCTGCATATCCAGTATTATTATTTGGCATTTAATTATGATAATATAACAGCAAATTGGATTTGGGCTCCCTTTCTTTAGACTGTCTTTTGGCATCTGATTGAATGCTCTGCCCATCCGACGACCGAAACCCACTGCTTCCGTCCGTGTGGCCAACTGAGAGCCATTCGTCAATAGTGTGCGAATTTTCGAGAGACTCACCCACACAGTCTCAATTAATTAGTCGCTCTGCTCTCCAATCGGAGGCCCGTTTCGTGTACGTGTACGGGAGAGGCGGCCGATCTAAGGCAGTGTGCGTGGATAGCGGCCATTAACCAACACCACCGCACTGTGCGCCACTCTCTCGTGCTCACACTTTCTTTGTCGGTGTGATTGTTGCCTTGCATGTGTGGAATTTTCAACCAGAATTACCAATACCAGTTTAGATTTAAGTGCTCTCTGGCTCTCTGTTTATGTTTGTTCGGGTTTGCCGAGGCTGAGAAGACACCTGTGAAGTGATCAGCTGTGGGAGCAGCTGTTTGGGGGATAACTCCCACAGGAAGTATCCAATTTGAAGGGATTTTAAAGGGAAGGCAAATAGGCAAAACTGTACTTTATTTAGACTAACCTTCTAGAATTATTTCATCACAAAGTCCACAGTTGGGCGAGGCCACGTGCCTAGAAAAAACAAAAATGGCCTTAATCAGATTCTACTATATGGAGGCACCTAACAAGCCTCAAACAAAAGCAATATTGAGACCTTGTCCGGGTTTCCCTTAACCCCCTCGCTACACTAGCTCCCCTCTAGCTGTTGCCCGGAATTATTTATTAATCTAGCCACTCTACACCCTATATTCGTACATACGGACTACATTATACACACGCGCGATAAGGCAGCGCCTCTCCGAGGTCCGATCCGGCGGGTATAAAAGCCAGCGCCTCGCTCAGTCAGCATTCAGTAAGCAACAAGTAAGCGAGCTAACCACAGCCAGCTAACAGCTAACAAAATAAAAAGCAAGTGCTATATCCAAGTAAAACCTTACCTAAAGATCCATCAAGATGCGTTTGGGACAGACTGTACCTAACTTTAAGGCCGAGACCACCAAGGGCCCCATCAACTTCCACGAGTGGCAGGGCAAGCAGTGAGTATTCCCTAATAAACCCTCTGAGGGCTCTAGGGCTCACGATCCCTTCCTTCCGATCCTCAGGTGGGTTGTGCTCTTCTCGCACCCCGCTGACTTCACTCCCGTGTGCACCACCGAGCTGGGCCGGATCGCTGTCCACCAGCCGGAGTTCGCCAAGCGGAACACCAAGTGCCTGGCGCACTCCGTGGACGCCCTCAACTCGCACGTCGACTGGGTGAACGACATCAAGAGCTACTGCCTGGACATTCCCGGGGACTTCCCCTACCCGATCATCGCCGACCCCACCAGGGACCTGGCCGTCAACCTGGGCATGCTCGACGAGGAGCAGAAGAAAGACCCCGAGGTGGGCAAGACCATCCGGGCACTGTTCATCATCGACCCCGACCACAAGGTGCGCCTCTCCATGTTCTACCCCATGTGTACGGGTCGCAACGTTGAGTGAGTGTCTCTTTCTTTTATGCTTCTCTGTTCTCCCTGCTAACTTACCCCTGATACCCTACAGTGAGATCCTGAGGACCATCGACTCGCTGCAGCTGACCGATCGCCTCAAGGTGGTGGCCACTCCCGCCAACTGGACTGTGAGTAACCCTTTGACTACAGCTGGTTGATCCCCTACTTACTGTGAATTCATTACAGCCTGGCACCAAGGTCATGATCCTGCCCCACGTCACCGATGAAGAGGCCGCCAAACTATTCCCCAAGGGCTTCGACAAGGTCTCCATGCCCTCCGGTGTCAACTACGTCCGCACCACTGAGAACTATTAGTCATTCCATGCTATTTTCGGTTTTCAATTTGTATTTTTAAGTGCCCCCCTTCCATTTGTGCCATAAAAAAATTTATTACTACACAATACAGGGTTTATAATAAATATTATTACCAAAGCAACTTGCATTGTTATATTTACTTAGCTTCTTCACACAAGCAAATGGGTTAAACATTTCAGCCAGGAAGAAATATTTTCTCTATTTTCCCTTTGGCATTAAAGCTACAGTATAAAATTAAAAAAATTTAATGAAGCTAAAATGTAATAATTTGTTACAAATAATTAAGGTCTCTGTTTATATAGGTGTTGCATAATGTCTTATGTTTGGAAAAGTAATAAGATACTGACTATTTTGTTCTATAAAATAGTAATTTAGTATATCATAAATAGATGCAATTCAAGGTATAACTTTACTGCTTTCTTCTTTTAATATAAACATTGACATAAACATTTTCTGCAGTAAGTTAATACCACTAATGAGAACCCATGCTACAAATGTTTTAATGTTCTAACAATGAAATAATAATAATTTAATTTAAGTCATTTGTATACTGAGTCCAAAATACAGTTTCTACTCGACAAGCCATTTAATTTGTATAATTTTTTTAATGACTGCTTTCCTCAATTTGTTCATGTCTCTCGTTCTGATAATAATATGGCAATTAAAGAATTAGCAAAGTTCATGTAACGTTACTAAAACTTACTAAAATGAATTATATAAAAGCGAAAATGGTAAATGAAAATAAAAGGCACATTAACAGTTAAGTGTTAACAGTTATGTAACCAAAAGGTTCGCCTTATAGGCATTATTTTGTGCTGAAAAAAATACCGCACCGAAAAGTAAATGAAAAAGTCACAGAAATATGTTTGATTTGGCTAAAAATAGTGTTTTATTGTACTTTTTTAATACTACTTTGAGGCAGAAAGGTGATGAAAATGCGAGATTTACAAGGTGAACATTGATGAAAGACTCTGTGTGGCCAATATTTGTTCGTGTTTATCTTCTTTGGGGGACCACTTTGACCTCGAGCTCTCCTACTCCTGGACTGGCTTGGCTTCTTCCGTATGTGGCTTCTCCCACAGGTACTCCTTGGCCATGGTATAGGCCAGTCCGGCGGTCAGGCATCCGACGACAGTTCCCTGGGCAGCCACTCGCAGCTGCATCAGGAAGACGCTGGTGCTCATGGTTCCGCGGTTCCGGTACTTGTACGCTCCAACCAATCCGGCTGCCAGGAATCCGGCAATGCCTATCAGCATGAAGGGGGACTCCTTGGCCTTCCTCGCAAATTTGTGCTCCTGGGCGAAGTCTTCTTCGGTTTCGAAAAGAGATTTGGCACTCATGTTGAACGCAGGTCGATTTTAATAATTTGCTTGGATAAAACTCGTTCTTGCTTTGCTGTTAGCTGTTGTTAGCTCGCTCACTTGGTGCTCACTGACTCACCAATGAGCAACCTCTCTGGCTTTTATACCCTGCTACCACGTTCAGTGCGAATGAGAGGGATGGAGAACACGCGCGGCCTTATCGCGCAAGCATATGTATGTACATAAATATGTACAAATACATACCGATATGTATAGGCCTTCAGGTTTACGAAACGTTATTGACGTCATTTTTGTATTTTTATATATGGCAGCTGGCTGAACCAGCTCTTTACTTTGTGATGAAATTATTCTAGAAGGTCTGCCTGAAAAATAAGTAAATTTTCCCTATTAAATTCTTCCTTAAATCCCTTCAAATTAGAGAATTCCTTTGAAAGTATCACCCAAACAGCTGATCACTTCCCAGCTGACATTTCAGCCTCGGCTAGGCCCGAAGCAAACATAAACAGAGAGCCAGAGAGCATTAAAAACTAAATTGGTATTAGTAATTCTGGTTAAATAACCCACACAGGCAAGGCAACAATCACACCGACGGAGAAAGTGTGAGCACGAGAGAGCGGCGCACAGTGCGATGGTGTTGGTGAGTACCCGCTATCCACGCACACTGCCATACATCGGCCGCCTCTCCCGTACACGTACACGAAACGGGCCTCCGATTGGAGAGCAGAGCGGCTGAATTGGTGAGTCTGTGTGGGAATTAGTCGTTCGGAAATTCGCACACTTCGGGTTAAGGTCGCCGGTTTGGCAGAGCATTCAAATAATCAGAAGCTAGAAGACAGTCTACAGAAAAAGAACTCTTAATCCATTTGGAATAAGGAATATCATATTATAATAATGGATATACATCAGTAATGTGCAAAGTGTTTAGTTTGTGAAGGCTGTTTGAAGAAGATTTCCAGACACACTTAATGCTCACAAATTCTCGGTTCTTCTCACATGTGTTCCAAGTACAGTCTGATGGAAAGACCTCGTTAGTTACAAAATAAATACCCAAAACGTAGAAAGAACCGAGATTATTATACACATTTTGTGGTAATTTTCCACAGTTTTCTAGGTTGTTTGGTAATAACAAAACGGAATTTCTAGGCAAGCGGGAAAAAGATTGTTTTGGTGCGGCGGAGAAGGAGAGAGGGATCGCGCGCATGGAAGTTGTAAGTGTGTTAGTGAGAGAGGAGCAAAGAGAATGAGGAACTGACAGGGAGAGAGAAAGAGGAAATGAGAGTGACAGGAAAAAATCAAGAGCGAACCGGGTTTCGTTATCGATAAATAGCTTGAATAGAAATATTATCGAATAGTGCTGTAATCGAACTTTGGTAATAGCCATCTGGCGGATAATTTTAGTGGTAAATATTCAAATTTATAATATTGCTATATTTGCTTTGAGATCAGCATCACCAGCCGAGTCGATCTAGCCATAATAGTCTCTCAGTAGCTATTTTTCAGCATAGGTAAGAAAAATCGGATTAAAAATTGATATTAATGTAAATTTATTTTTCGTAATTATTATTTATTTTTGGTTTAATTATTAAGGAAAATATATGCTTTATTATTGGTAAAATGCAAAATGCTCCAAATTGGCTGATCTTGCTGACTCCTCATCTTTCTTGCCGCAAAGCTGCTTCGACTGTGAAAGCTAATGGCTAAAGTCAGCTTTGCTGCCAGCTGATTTTGATAAGAGCCGCCTTCGCCCACGCCGCATGTGCTCCTCCTCCCTTTGCCCCTGTTACTTTTCCTCCTCCGCCTTCCTGCTGCCTTCGCTTTCGCTTCTGCCGTATTTTCCTTTCGGTTTTGGCGCTCCGCTTCAGTTCAAATTTAGCGATGCGCGCGTGCGGTTGTGGAGCGGTCAAAAAATAACTGTAAAAGGCGCCTTATCAGCTCGGTGGTTTGTGTTTTTTGGGTTCCTTGGGTTTTTGGAACTCCGGATTCGTGCTCTCATCTCGCATTCTGTCAAAGTGCACACACACCTGCCTTGAAGGTGAACGCAAACTTTGCCCCCAAGGCGAAAAAACTTTTGCCACTTGTTTGTTTGCTCCTTCGCGAGTGTGTTTTGTGTGCTTGCGCCAATCCAATCCAAACATGTGAAGCCGGGAACAGGATACAAATCATCCCCAGCACTATGCCAAATAGTTCTCACGGTCCAAGAACCACGTCCTAGTGATCTTAATGCGTTGTTAACTCACAAAAGTTTCTGGCAGTGTCCAGATGAAGCGGTGAATGCAGCAAGTTTCTGCGGGGGCTTCTTTTTCGTCGGAAAAGTTGCGATTGCGAACCAGCAACTGTCCTCATAAAATATGCCAAGACATTTACATCGCCAGCAGTAGAAGCAGCTTTAAGCCCTCTGGCCATTCCCGCCGGCCATCAAAGTGTTAAAGCGTCATAAAAAAGGTACTCAAAAAAATGGTCCCTCGGTGGCCATTGAATAATGCATTCAATTACGAGTGTCACCAAAAAATAAAACAAAAACAGGGAGGAATTTATGTGATATGAGCACAAGTATGTGTTTCATATACTCCAACTATGCTGTCATGTTTTAAGTAATGTTTGCTTAATATTTAAGCAGGCTCGTTATAATTAATGCAGTCAGTAATAAAGCCCAAATTAAACAAAGGGAAATAAAGGACAAAAAGGCTAATTACCACAAAGCCTTTGGTAATTACATAACGTTTGCCTTTGACGGGCAAATAATACAATGATGTATTTAATGTATTTAAATTGAAATGGGAAATTAATTGTTTAACAAGAATTTAAGTAATGGTAAGCCTGTCTCATAAGCCTTTAATGCGGTTAACATTTAATCGGGGTGATTAAAGTAAAGCTTCGACAATGAGCAGTCAGACTTAACATGGATTTTCGTATTAATTAAATATTCGAAGGCAAATTTATTCCTTTTTAAATAATTTTAACAGCTTAAACGCTTCCACTGAATGTTTAATAAAGAATCCATTAAATAAGAACTCAGACTTAACAAAGATTTTCGTATTAAATACATATTTAAGGCAAACATATATCTTTTCAAATAAATTCAACTGTAAAAACGCTTCCACTGAATTTTTTATGAAGAATTCATGCAATAAGCAATCAGACATAACGAGGATTTCCATTTTAAATACATATTTAAGGCAAACTTTACTTAAAACACCTTTTTTAAATAATTTCAACTGCTGAATTGCTTTTACTGAATGTTTATTTAAAAATCCATAAAATAAACACTCAGACTTAACAAGGAATTTGGTATTAAATACATATTTAAGTTCCCCTTTAACGAAGTTCAACTGTATAAGTGTTTCTCCTAAATGTTTAATGCAGAATCCATTCAAATATAATTAACAGCTTATCCCGAGATCATTTTTAAGGGCGACAAAAAGTGACACAAAACAACAACATCGACAAAGTCGAATGAAAATTGTAACTGCAAAGGGAAAGTCAGCGAGGGGAGCCAAAAAAAAGCCCTTAGAATCGGTTGGACGAGCGAGACGACGAGACAGATCAGACTGCCATAAGCCTTAAATATTTATAAAACGATTAAGCAAACTTTTATATTTTTTATTTTACGTTTTGCCGAACGCCATTTGCACCCTGCTCTCAGCTTTGCTTGGTTTTTATTTTTTTTCGCCCAACCAGCTCTTCATGAAATGTTAATTTTAATTAAGCGACGCCGTGCAGCTGAGAAAAGGAAGCCAAAAGGAACTCGGGATAAAAACCGGGATTACGGCACTGGCAAGGAGGAGTGACTATGTGTGTGTGCAAGTGACGGGCGGGACAATGGGCGGGACAAAAAAACAAAAGTAAAAAACAATAAGTCAGCAGTCGACTGATGATGAGCAGGTGTACCGAGGGAGCAGGAAATGCGGATTTCCTTCGCGGTAAAGCGGGTCAAGTTTTTGTTATAAAATATTCCGAGTGTCGCAAAAAAATAAAGCAACGAAAATAATAATAACAAGTGGCAGCGGACGAGGAAGCAGGGGAAACACTACCGCGGATGCGGCTTGTTTAGCAGCTTGGGGGTCCTTTAGTTAATACTTGTGCACCAACAACAGCAACAACAACAGTGCCAACAAGATAACAACAAAAACAAAAAGAAAAAACAAAGACAAACTGGCTACGACTTCTTGCGGGACATTGTGTAGGCCAAAGAATAATAAAGACTAAGAAAAACAAAGACGGCAAGAAAGGCCTTCCCCTCCCAGCAAACAGTGAGAAAGTGGAAAGTGCACCTAAAGAAATTAATATGGATTTAATTGATGAATTATCTAAGCCATCCACATTCCAAATTTTAACACGATCAATCTGGTATTATGATTGCTATAAAGATTTAAAGAGGGATCTTAGTAGCTGAGTAGGGAGCATGCCTAAAAGTATGCTTTAGTTTTTTCTTAATTTCCAGTTTTCTTTGGCTTAAATCTCCAGATATTTTTTTTATACTTTATTCTGTGTTTTAAAATTAAATTAATATTTAAATTCTAAAGAAAAGAAGCCAAAAAGTGTGCAATAAATTTAATGTTCCCAGAATAAGATAAGCTTGTTGATTTATAAAATTAAATGCCTTTTAGCTTCTTAAGTCGGCTGCAACGGATTTCCAATTAACAATGATTAATGGGAACCTCTTAATTTTAACTAAGTTATTTATTTAAGCTTGTATTTTTTTTCAAAGTGTACGAAAGAAAGGTTGGGGCCAACCGAAGGAGACACGCGAGAGCGAAAGGCTTAGGAGGCACAGGTCTGGGCAATTATTGTTGATGAATACACCCACACAGGCAAAACGCACTCACACACACTCGTATACACACGCACACTGATATCTCTCAGTATAGAAAATATGGGCCCAGCAGATCCCCTCCAAACCCAACCCCTTCTCGCACGCAAAGTGGAGCTTTTCTTTTTGGAAAATAATGGAGAGCCTCGTCCCTCCATCCTGTGCATGGAAAACAATAATTTGTTATCTGTCCGCCGCTCAGAGGCTTCCTCTCTCACTGTCCTAGGCCCCTAAGAGCAGTCTATAAATCACAAAAACCGAAAAATATCATCTATGCGTGGGCTAGCAAATCGTTTTGTGGGCCGGCAAAAACATAATTAAGACATTATGCTCCTGTCGATTTACTGGGGGGTCTGGGGTATTCATTTTGTATATCTTACCCATGGACAAATAACAATGGGCAACCTCATTTAATGTGGTGGCATTCTCATAAATAATGATTAGAAATTAAATGGGTTTTGCACGGGGCAGGAAATCGGCCAGAAACCACCAAATAAATTGCGAAACTAACGAGCCAGAGCTGAGGAAATCAATAATCGAACAGATTAGTTTTTGTGGAAATTGAATTAAAAGTAACATAAGCTGTGTACTGCAGGAGGAACAGAGTTTAATCTGTTTTATTAGTTTATCTAAGTTTCTAAGACAATTTACATTTACTATTTAAGCATAAAGCATAAAGCATATTTGGAATAATCGAATTATTTCGCACGGATTTGCATACTTATAAATTTATATAATGTGATAATTTATGGATTTAAATTATGACAAAAGGCATAAAATAAATGAGAAACAATAGTTAATCTATTCAGTATTATCCATTGACTTGTTATTTTAACCCCCTTTAAATTGTGAACCGAATTGTAAATTATGCAAATGCCGTCCATTTGAATAATTAATTTGAAAAAATAAATGTGTTGAATTTAATCTTTATTCTCGCCTTATTAACTAAAAAGGGAGCCCTTTACGTCCCCAGATACGTCCTGTTAGTCCTTAATTTACGAGTGCCTTGCGCTTGTGCAGGCTAAAACTTTAATGCCGCCAGAAAACTATAAATCTAATTGGAAAACTAATTTTCCCGGGATGCTGTATACAAATTTGTTAATTTCGCCAGCGCTAATTTGCTGTAACTAATTAAAAAACACTTTAAAGTGAAATATTCCGCAGTCGCATAAACATGCCAATGCTGAGACAGAGTCTCAGTCGGCGGAGCAAATCTAATTAATGCGCGAAACAAACGCGCGGCAAATTTATTTAGCGCGGCGGAGGAGGCACACCTGGTCGGGATTGTCCTTGCGCCGGTGCCTGGCGGCAATAATTGCGTAAATTTTTCACAAACAGACAACAACAAGTGGGGCCTTTGGAGAGCCTTCAAGTGCCAGCAATCTGCTTTGTCTGTCTAAGAGATGATTTGATTTGGCTGCCTGTAAATAATAAGCCCGCACACGGGCCGAAACTGAAGCATCCGCGTCCCTCTCCCTCTATATACATACTTTATATAGGGCTTTGTACCTTCCTCACTCATGTGTCTAACTGCCTGTTTGTTTCTTTGTTTGTTTGTCTGCTCGTCCTTGGCACTTGTTTGCGTGTGTTGTTTGAATTGAATTTGTTGCTCTTTGACGTGAATTGGATTGCCGACAGCCAGGATTTATGGGTCAAGCAGGAAAGGTTTTTTTTAAAGGCAAAGCAATGCGGTTGAATTGAAATTTGATGTTCGCAGTGGTAGCTATTTTTAAACAGAGACGGGGAAGAGTTTCTTATTATTTTAGGCACAATTATTTATACTCCTATACATACATAATTATAAATAAAAACCCATGTAGAAATACTCAGATATCCTTGTTTATTGAAGGACCTTTATTTGAGGAAGGAAAGAGCAGGTGATAAGAACAGGGCCAGGGGAAAATTCAATTTATTTTTCGCTGAAGATTCAAGTACATCCATATATACATATATACATATTGTTCCTTTATGCTGTGTCCTTTATTGATTTCCAGTATTTCCGTTTTGTGTTGCATATTTTCAGGGCGCCATGTCCGAGTCGAGATCGATAAACGAGCACGCACCTGCCGCGAGACCGTTGTAATGCTAATAAATTCACCATCGGTGCCATCGGTTTAATTAAGGAACCGTCAGCGCCGGGCTCGGCGGAGGGTCCTCGAGGCGGGCTGAAGCGGTGACCACTGACCGGACCAAGGCAAGGGCATTGTTCGGCTGGGAGGAGACTCGTCAATCTGTGGACGCGCCTCCGTTCGCCGCGGCCCAATCGGGCCACTGGCGGCTACCTGCTGACGGGCACCAGTGCGCCGCGCGAGGATGAGTTCGTCGCAGGCGGACGAAGGCATCTCCAGGAGCCGCAGCAGCAGCTGGGAAGGCGGGGCTACGCAGCTGCCGATGAGTGCTTAATTAATGTGACGGACTTTAGTGATATTCAAATAAGTGGAGGGGCTGGCGAGGGAGTGGCAAGAACCATCACGGAGCTGAGAGTGCCGACCATAACGACCACAAACATCATCAGCAGCAGCAGCAACACCAACATCGCAGGCACCAGCAACAGTAGCAATATTAACGGCAGCAACATTAACAACAGCAACACCAACACCAGCAGCAACAGCAACAGCAACATGTCGCGCATTATACAGCCACGCTATCGCTTCCGAGATCTACTCCTCGGCGATTTCTCATTCAACGATGATGGCGAAAGGTAAGTGAATTCGTCCATTTGCCACCTGCTCACCGCGCATTGCGCATACGCCCCGTGTTACCCGTGTTACCCATGTCACCCATGTCACCCGTGTCTCAACATCACAACAGCTCTCACCATCACCATCACTTTCAGCACTCGGCCACGGTTCCAGGAATAGATGTTAATTACACTCGCCAACTGCAATTGGCAAAACGATTTCCCACTTGCCTTACACGGCTGACCTGGCGATCGATTAATTGATTTTCTTTAACCAGCTGGGGGGTTACGGCTGAGGTCCTGTTCTCCTCAATTATTCAATAGAAGGTTTAAAGCTCGTTAGCTAATCGAAGTCCCAGACAGGGGCCAAGTGGTTGTCACCGAAGTCTGTAAAATATTTAAGAGAGTTTAATTAGTTACAAACTCAGATAAATAGGGCAAGCTACAGCTGGAATCTCTATATAAAAAAATAAAATCAAATATAGCTTATGAATTAATTGAATTGTTAAATGAAAAGCATGTTCCGGCCTTTTGTCTCTTTAAAAATTATGTATAATATTTCATTAACAGCTGCTGTCTCCGAAAAGCCAAACAATATATTTATTTAATATTTTTTTTATTCTCAATTTAATTAGATTAAAAAAATACAAAGCTGTTAAACTTTTATTCCCTGAATAAAACTTCAATCTAACCCAGAAGTCAGGAGAGTTTATGAATAATCTAACTATGAAATCTGTCACAATGCTCGGCCATGTCATTGTTCTAACCTCCACCTGCTAACTATATCACGCGAAAAAAAACTCTGGAGAGACCCCTGAAACCAATCAATATCCGCAGCTCTTTCAATTCCGTTTGAGTGCCAATTCAGTGGCAGAAAAAATTAAAACAAAAAAGTGGAGTTAGAGCAAAGGAGGGGCGCGAATAATTTGATTTAGCTTTTGTTTGCTTTGACCACTAAAACCGAAACCCATCGAGCAAGGCTGCATATTCAGCGCTTTAATTAAATGGCGGCGATAATTTTTATGAGTTTTTAATCATTTAATTGTGTCCAGCAGCGTTGAAAATTGCAGTTGGTAGTCAGATTTTATTGAACCAACAATTTGTTAATTTAGTTTAAGTCCAATGATTGCCCGACGCATAGCTTTAATATTTTCTGTGAGCCTGTGCTTGATGACAATGGGAATTAAAGCAAAGGAGAAGGTTGTTAATAGAAATATTCTATATAAAAACTATAAATAAGAAATTATATTCACAGGAAACTGGTCGCAATTTAAAGGCCATATTATTGAGCACGGAACTGAATTACAATAGGGAATGTTTGAGCTATTTTGGCTTGGCTCCCGGTGAACTTCAGCTAATCTTAGTGAATTCCACAAAATGGGTAAAATCCTTGTTTATGGACAGTCGCGTTGATAATGAGGAAACAAAGCGAGCGGTTTATAATGTGGGAAACTTTTCCATTTGTGGTTTTTTAAGTAATCGCTTAATTTCAAAACTTTTTTCATCTTTCTACGACGAGTTTGTGGGTAATTCCACGGTTTTCAAGTGTCCCATTCGACCAGGTATTTATTATCTGAGAAACACGATCAGTGCTCATCTTGTTCCTGCATTTCATCCATCTGGGACATTTCGTTTAACTGTCAGACTGAAACCGGAACAGAAAGGACCATTTTCTGTGGAGCTCATCTGGCGATATCGCGTTATACGATCATAATTACCTTGAATGTATCAAAATAAACAACTTTTTTGCGGAAACTATCTCTGAAATAGTTGAATGGTTTGGAGTGCACAATTAATAGCTCATCAATATGTTTTGTAACAAAAGGGAAGGCAATGAAGAATTTGTTTGTTAGTTTAAAAATGTTCTCTACTTTGTGTGGATGGTTGTGGGTTCTAGTCTGGGCAGCCAGCCTCGTGTCAGCTGCCGATAAGGAGGTACCTACTATAGTTTAATAAAAAATAACTCTACAATCAAGAGCTCCCTTTGTCCTCCACAGAAACCGCCTGTTTTTAAGCGGGGAGGCACATATTTCAGCATGGAATCTGTGAATACCAGTTGCGATCACAATTTTGTGGAGTATTTTCGAAAAGTTCCCAAAACTGAGAACCTTTATACATTTCGAGTTGTCAAACTGGTCAGGAGCTTCACCATTTCCATTACCGCAAGGGTTTTAAAAACTAAGACAATTATGTACAAAGTGGACAACGTGGATGGTTGCTACTTTCTCAATAATCCTTTCATGAATCGCGTGTTTGAGACTATCTACAAGAGGCTGATTGTGAATGGTAGTTTCTTTACCTGTCCGATTAAGCCCGGTGAGTATTACCTAAAGAACGAGGGATCTGTGGATATGATGCCCAGCTTTCATCCACCTGGAAAGTTCAAGGTCAATACGCGGCTCAAGGTGGCCGAGAGTCCTGGTCCGTTTGTAATGGAGATACAGTGGATATATACTATAGTGAAAATGAAATAAGATATTATATAACTTATCTGAAATACATTTAAATAAAGCACTTTTGCAGTAATTAGGAGACAGTTTAAACCAACAAACTTTTCTTTGGGAAACTACCGTTGAAATAATTGGTAACTGATAACAAACATTATCGGCCTGTGTGACCCACTAATTAGTGTCTGGAGTGAACAATTAATAGCTCATCAATATGTTTAAAACAAAACGGCAGGCAATGATGTCTCTGTTGCTTAGTCCAAAAATGTTCTCTACTTTTAGTGGATTCATGTGGGTTCTAGTCTGTATAGTTGGCTTCGTGTCAGCTGCCAATAAGGAGGTACTAAAACATTAATTTCACAAAAGAACTTTGCTATCCTTAATCCTCCACAGAAACCGCCAGTTTTCAAGCGGGGTGGATCAAATTTCATCATGGAATCTCTGACTACCAGTTGCGACCACAATTTTGTGGAGTATTTTCGAAAAGTTCCCCAATCTGAGAATCTTTATACATTTCGGGTTGTCAAAGTGGCCAGCAGCTTTACCATCGACGTTGCCGTAAGGGTCTTAAAAACCAAGAGAGTTATGTACAAAGTGGAAAACTTGGATGGTTGTTACTTCCTCACTAATCCCTTCATGAATCGCGTTTTTGGGTCTGTGTACAAGAGGCTGATAGTTAATAATAGTTTTTTTACCTGTCCCATTGAGCCCAGTGTCTACTACATCAAGAACGAGGGATCTGTGAACATGTTGCCCACCTTTCATCCACCTGGAAAGTACCAGGTCACCATGCGGGTCAAGATGCACGAAAGTCCTGGTCCGTTTGTCATGGAGATGTTGTGGATTTATAATGTAGTGAAAATTAAATAGAAATAAATTTCAAAAAAATAATTTCAGATATTATTTTTTATTATTGAATTGAGACATTTTCTTGGAACTTTTGTAGGCCACATATGCTCGCTTCGTGTTAAATTCCCATTTAATTAGTCGCATTCTGATTGTAAAAAAAAAAACAGAAAACCGACAGTAAATGTTATTCACATTTTGCACTAACGAGCAATCTTCCACCTGAATGGTTTTGATTAAGGTCAATTAATCGCTCATCAGTTGATTTGTGGTCGCGGAAATAAAAGCATTTTTCCAGTTGTACTTTCATGGCTTTGAGGGTTGGATCTCTTTTTTGTCTGTGCCTTTTTTGCATACTCCCCGTGGACGCAGCAGAGGAGGTACTTATGTATAATCAGTTTCCGATTTCCTCAGAAAAATGCTTATTAAATATTCCAATTTCCGGCAGCCACGTGTCTTTCGCAAGGGCAACATGCAGTTCATACTGGAGTCACTGCAAACGAGTTGCGACCACGACTTTGTGGAGTATTTCAAAAGAGTCCCGAATTCCGGGCTGCTCTACACCTTCCGAGTGACCAAGTTGGCACCTGCATTTACCATCGACATTACCGTGAAAGTGCTGAAAACGCATAGAATTATGTACAGGGTCGAGAACATAAATGGCTGCGAGTTTCTGAGTAATCCGCTGATGAACAAGGTGTTTGATACCACCTACAAGCAGCTGGTGGTCAACGGCAGCTTCTTTAAGTGCCCCATTAAACCGAAGGTTTACTATCTGAAGAATGAGGGCACCGTGTCGATGATTCCCACCATCCATCCTGCAGGTCGCTTTCAGCTCACGATGCGGGTGAAGATGGCGGAAAGCCGACATCCGTTTGTCATGGAAATGCTGTGGAAGTATAAAGTTCTGCGCACCAAATAAAAATATTTGCATTTTTGTGCAAATTTCCTGAGTTGGCTCATTGCCAGTCTTTTCTTTTAACATAACTCGCCGGAATATGGTTTTATCTGCAGGTGTCTTTAAAATCTCTAAGAAAGAAATATATTTTTGATGGAAAATATTTTTTGGAATTAAATTATAGTCAGAAGATTCCTTGCTCGGAGATGCTATATACTTTTCGGCTACTTAAACTTAAGGCAACATTTACCATTGATATTAACTAAAAAGTCCTTGAAAGCCAGCCATTTTTTTACAAGTTTAAGGAACCTAATGGCTTTTTGCCATCGCCTGAAAACAGCTGGTGGTCAATGGCAGTTTCTTTAAGTGTCCAATTAAACCGAAGGTTTACTATCTCAGTAAAGCGAGACAGGCCTTAATGAGGGCCCTTCTCCTTGCACGGGAGACTTTAAAAATGACCGACCGACCGATTTTAATGGAAATAATATTCGTTTCAAATGAAGACATCTGCTTTTAATGGCTAATAAATTAGCTTAACACATGAATGATTTCGTTTGGAAGCTAATTAATTGCTCATTAGTTTTATTTTAACCGAGAAAATGTGAAATTTCGCCAGTTATTGCTTCATGGCTTTTGGTATTGGTTCCCTTGTTTCCCTGTGGCTTTTATGCATACTTCAAGAATGTATGTTTCCTTTCATTTATTATTAAATATTTCAGATTTCTGGCAGTCCACATGTCTTCCAAAGGGGCAACATGAAATATATCGAGGAATCTTTGACAACGAGCCATGATCAAGTATATGTGGAATATTTCCACAAGGTGCCAGCCAACGGTTCGGTTGAAAATGGCGAAAAGTCAACAGCCATTCTGGAAGTATACCATTGTGCGCATCAGATAAAAACATTTGCATTTTCCGACGGCGTGTGCAAATTGTCTTAGTTGGCTCATTGCCGTCGTTGCTCATACGCCGTGTAGTTCTCACGGCAGTTCCTCATATGCTGCTCACTCGCCGGGTAGTTCATGCATTGCTCATACGCCATGTTGTTCGCACTCACTCCCAAAGGTGCCATAAGGAGGCCGGGCGTGTGAGTGCGTTTGCGCTCGCAAAATCATAATTCGCCGGCAATGCCTTCTTTGCGTTTAATGTAGCGTAAACATTTTAATTTTTTATAAGCCCGGCCGCCTCGTTCCCGATTTCTGGCCCGCTCCTCGCTCAGCTGACTGCGACGTGCGCAAGTGGCCGTGGCTGTTGCCTTTATAATGCCACGTAGTCCCAAGCACTTGGCCCGGCCCATGGCCCATGGCACATGGCTCATGACGGTGCCCAGTGTGCCTTGGGTTTTTACTGTGTCACGGATGCCTGCACGTCCTGCTCGTCCTGCCCGGATTCCCTACCTGAAATCGGTTATAAACGGTTTAGCAAGCTCCAGCGGTTGTGGGATTGTTCCCCGATGCTTGAGGGTTATTATGCATGCCGCACATTCACTGCGAGATCCTTTTTATTTATGTAAGAAATTCGTTTGTACACAAATCCGCAGAAAGGCAAGCATATGTGTAACTCAATATGCTGATTCTAGGTTATTGTGTTAACGTGCTCGACTCGATGACGGGCTCAACTTGAAATTTGAATAGGTTTTATTAACTTTTGAATTTTTTATAGGCTTCGGTTGATTATATTTTCAAAATAAATAGGTTCTTGAGGTGAGCTTTATTTAATTTTATAATTTCTGAGAGTTGGAAGATGATAAGTTCCTTGAATATTTAAAATAATAATGAAAATTTATCAATTAATATAATATCATTGATATCCTTACTTTTACCCATTAAAAAGCATCCCATTGTTGGCTTCTATTATTATTCCAACCCACATTCCATACTGCACTCTTGAAGAATTTCCTTTTGAGCCTCGGCTTATAGGTTTGACGACACTGTATACCTTTTCTGGCGGAACCCTTTTTTTATGTGAAATATTTAATAAGTTCGCGGAAATTACGCTTTTGTTTTGCGAACGTTGACGACAGGCATAGCGAGATCAAGATTTATGGGTCCTTAAATACAACAGTTTTATGGCCTAATCCGGCCTTCGAGCCAGGGTCCAACCCAAGAATATTTAATTGCCCCTCAGAATGGCAATGGAATTCGTGATTTTAATGGCCACACGTTCCGGTGTACCGAACTTGTTCGTCAAAACGACTTAGCAATTTGTTGGCACTCGTTAACAGATGAAATTGTCCGCATTCTGTGACAAATATAACGATTCCGGTAGCCGCCGCTGCCCCTGCCCCCGCCCGGTGCCAATAAAGGTCAGAGTTCGGGCTACTTGAGAGGATCCGTGAAAATCCACTTTGGCTTCATTAGCAAACACGAAATTCCCGATAAAAATTCCGGGTTGTGCGCACTTGAAATGGTTTGGAAAATGCGCACAACATTTTTCACGGCGTAACATGAGGAAAATGTTCAATTAAGCCGACTGAGGCTATTGTTTACCTTTTCCAAAAAGGGTTCCGGCCCCGAAGACTTTCTCATTATATCTAAGTGGCGGAAGACCCAAGCAAAGAAAAAAATAACATGAAAGCAACAGCAAAGAAAAACGTCTCAACCTCAACAAGTATAAAGTTGGGAGAAAATCAAGGGCAACGCTTTCTGCGGCTGAGTAATGGCAAATTACTTGTTTTTCGCACGTTTAACACAATTTTTCCGGACGGAAAAGAAAAATGTGCGCACCTGATAGGTGTACCTTGACTTTACCGGGCTTCTCCATCGCCTTCGTTTGCCCAACTAAAGTGCAGGTTTATCCTTGCTGAAAATACCTCAACATGTCCATTAGCGTTGATTATGCGGCTTACCAGAGGGGCATATAGGAGTATTAAGGGCCAGAATGAGGGCCTGTTTGTGAAATACAATTCCTGACATTTCCCATTACCATTTGTACAAGTCTCGGACACATCCCCACGTGAGCTGACACACTTGGTGTGGTTTGCCATAATAACTTATGTAAATCGCTTCCTTCTCAGCAGCCAGGCAAGTTGATTTTTTTTTCACTTTCCTCAAACGATCAACTGCAGCGCTGCCTGCAAATTATTATTATTCTACCTGATACTCGTATAACAAAGGTGGGTATACTTTGGTTATGCTCATTTGAAAAGTTAGCAGAACCGCACGGGAGCTTAGGAAATGTTGTTAAAGTTTTCACGGAATAAAACATTACTTTACATATTTTTTGGCACTGTTTCTGGTAATTTAAAAGAGTTATATTATAGAGTTAGTCAATTCTTTTATATTATTTTATAATTAATATTATTCCTGTTTTTTTTTATGTAAAAGGTCTCCATTCAAGTGCGAATCCCTTTCCCTGCTCATATTTTCCCCTTATGACAAGTTTGACAGGTGCTGCTGGTTGGTTCCCACATATCCCAACCGAACCCAAGTTAAGCCTCTAGTTGCTCCAGGGACTAGTGAGAGAGGTGGTTGCCTTAATCCATGCGGCTATAATTATAATAGCATTGTGTACCACGCACACCCACAGGCTGTTGTCGTTCCGTTTTCAATAATGGATATGTCTGAGGCAACGGAAACCTGCCTTGGCCGAGGGTCCTCCAAGGCTCTCCAGTCAGATTAATGCCTGCAAAATGGTGTGCATTATGCATACAAGCTCTAAATATAGGACCCTTGGTGTTCCGCTATTAAGCGTGTCGCGGTGCTTTGTCCTGTCAGCGGCTTCTGCGATTAAATCCTTTGGAAATATTCTATAGTTTTGTTTGGATTTTAAGGAATTATTAAAGCATTTAAATAAATATTTATAAATAAAGGAAAAAAGCCCAAGTTGGTAACCACTTGTTGACTACTAATTCTGATTTACTGTCAGGGAAATCCAAGTTCAAATCAATACTTAGTAAAGCCTTTTTTGGTAGGTTTATATTCACAATTGTATTGTATAGACCACATACAGCGGCTATCCCGAGTGCTTCCGCTTCTATTCTCAAGCTTTGGCAGCGTCACCGACTATTTTTACACCTGGCAACCGAAAAAAAATATGCGAAAGAGCACCGCACTCGAGGCGAGGTGAACCCGACCCGGCCTGAACCCTCACATTTTCGCATCGGGTCGAAAGGCAAAAGAGCAATATAAACAGCGTTTGTGTTCATCAATGAATGAACACTCGTAAATAAATAATTATGTGTTCCAACAACTATAGGCGGCGCCGTGGCAAAGGATCGATGGAGGTCAGCCATGGCAAAGCCGACTCGAACCTCGGACTCGAACAATTGCGATGGCATCCGAAGTGCAGCCGTTTTATTACCACTTTTGTGCTCAAAGTAGTGTGTGCCCGACGGAGTGTGAGTGTGTGTGGCTGTGTGTTGGTAGCTGTGATTGTGTGTGTGAGGGTTCTGCCGAAAGAAAAAGTTCAAAAATCAATCAACGTGCGAAAAAGGCAATTTGTGGCTACCAGTGAGAAGCAAAGCGTAAGAAGCCAGATGGAGCAGCCAATGGGAAAGGACTTTTTTGGAAATATGAAGCAGGTGATACTCTTTGAATTTATTTTTAAAATATTATTTAAAAAAGCATAGGTTTTTTAAGCAAGTAGAAAAGCCAGTAACTTTGATACAAAAAGCTATAAGTATACCTAGAAAATTCAGCTAAAACGGAATATTTTTAGGTTTAAGATCATTTCTAAAGGTGATCAACCGGGTTTGACCAAGGACTTTAAATCATTCTAGATTTTTGGTAATGTATTTATATTAAAAGCAAAATTATTTATTAAATTAGTTTTATTTTAAATGCGTTTTTTTAGTTTTCTTCTAATCGTCATTATCAAGCTCTTGCCAAAATCCACATCACCCTGACGTCATTGAGAGTATGGTCATGCTTGAAAATTCTATTATAAGTAAAGTTTCCTCGCTGCTTCCTGTGTGGTGTGGTGGTGTGTGTGAGGAGCAGTGTCTGTGTGTGGTGTCCTGGTGCTTTTTTGTTGACATTTTTTTTTTGCACCGGCAAATGTGGCGTAAAACATGAGCAGCGCTTGACTTTTTGGGATTTGCCCAGGACGACGGAGACGTCCAGGTTTTCGCTTCCATTTTTTTCCGGTGCGGGACAAAATAAATATCTTAGCTGGCCCGCCGGTCAATGGTGCATTTAATAGCGTTCGCTTGAACAGATTTTCGCTTTTTGGGATTTCCACGCTGTTTATTTGCGACAATGAACATTAAAGAATTTTTCAATTTCCTGCCGCAGTAAGTCATTGTGCGGGGAATACATTATAGGACCTCTGCCCACGCTTTAAATTTAATTAGCACACGGCCCCATGCATGACTGAGAGACTGATGACAGAGACCGTTCGAGACGTTTTAAATTTAGCAATTACGTGGGCCGCAAAAGGTATCTCCAGGTGGAGGAGCCCCGCCACAGCCACAGCGGATATCCTTTCCGAGCCAAATCGAATCCAGAGCCGAATCGAGCCAAGCCATGTGGAAGTGAAGGATACTGCCGACCGGCTGACTGAGTTCGCTGACTGATTGTCGGATCGGATCACGGTCCGGGCCAGCGGACAGGACAATCCTGGCGGCATTAAACCGATTTCACTCGCTGCCACTTTATGCAAATTTTAAAGGGATTTTTCAGGCTAACTCCACGCCATTTTGGGGCAATTGCCCTGACAGACAGCACAGACGGAAAACAATAGGCGGCAGCGATTCGTGAAATATATAGATTGAACGCACACGAAGCGTTATTAATTTTCTTGATTTGACGGATTTTGCCGAATCGAATTTGATGGAAAATAACATATACAATGTGTTAAATCCGTTCATGAATTTTCAGGGGTTAAAATGGATTGCATGGACCTCTTGTTATTTTATGAAAGGCAATTTAAACGCTTTCGAAGCGTTATTATTCATTCTGATGCTCAGATATTGGATTTCGTTGGAAGGGTATAGAAATAAAATTATTAAATGTTCATAAATGTATTTCGTGAAATACAAATTCAACACCTTTATACTTGAGTTATTAAGTATTTATTTCCACATCCGCATTTTTTATTTAAAAGCCAAAAAAGCTTTGGATATTTTGGTATGGCATTTTATTTTATTTATTTGGTTATATTTTTTTCTTTCCTACAGATTTATTCTTTTTTTATCCGAGTGTCTGAATGACAAACCGTTAAACAATTAGAAATGTCGTTAGCCGTTTTTATGTCACAGCTTATACGAGGGAAACTGCTTTGCCATTAAGACAAAGCTGGGCCATAAAATCTTTATTATTTATGGTCTCACAGCTGGATGCCAGCTTAAACTCAAACTAGATCCTTGAGGTTAACTAACTCTAAAGAACCTGCTGTATTCTCTCTTTTTATTTATTACGTTTTAAGACAAAGGAATCTACAGAATTTTCCATCACAATTTGTGATATTTAAACTGACTTTCGGCTCTAATTACTTGGCCAAACAAATACGACTGTTCCGTTCGCAGCTCATTTGCGGCAAATTGAAAGCATCGCTGGATGCCTCAAACCTCAAAGAGTACCAATTGTCTCCGAGTTCTTTCCACTTGAACAATTAAAATAAAATGGAACGTTTTAGGTTTCGTTTGGAAAGCAAAGAAAACGAGCGTCGAGAAAGCAATTGCATTTAACTCGATTGCTTGGTAATGAGTGGGGGCGAGAAATTGCCAGAAAAGGAGGGAAAATATGGGGAGAAGAAACCCAGAAGGTTGTTGTCAGTATCGACTTAAAGGCGCTTCGCCATCTGCACTAATTGAATTCAGTGAATTCGATGAACGCAAGAATAATTTCGGCGTAATTGAAGATGTGATGATAACTTAAATGGGAAAATTTTAATCAAACTTTGAATGATATGATTGCTAAATACTAAAAATAATTAGATAAAGGTGGGAATTTAATAAAGCCTTACAATAGCAATTTAATTATAGCCTGCCTGTAACAGTCTCCTTTCTAAGTTCCCTGCATGTACCTGCTCGCATTTAGCAAACAGATTTATTTATCTATTGGGGGACATAAACTGCTACCAAAATAGCCAGGGAAAGTAAAAGCAAACATTGTGTCAGCCAGCAGAAGCGTTGGACACTATTAAAGAGGAGACAAAAACAGAAGTAAAACAAAAAAAAAAATGCAGAAAATTCCGTCAAGTAAATATAAAAGAGTTTTCCTTTATTTTTCCTGCTGTCCTTGTTGTCGTTAGTGTTGTTGTACACTTGTGATAAAGTGCACAGTGGAACAACGGGTTTATTTACACTTCTGGAAAGGCTGCCCTCAGGGGAGGCGCTGGCAGCGGGCGTGGTCGGCTGAAAGGACATGGCCATTTCCACTCGAGATCCTTGTGACGTTTGTCTTTCACTTTTGGGTCAATACAGACAGGTAAACGAACGAAAGCTGTGCATCTCTCCTCTCTGGTCCATTGCTCCTCCGGTGACCTGATCTCTTGACTACTTGCTTCGGCTCCTCTTGGACAATTTCCTAATGGAACAGCGTTTTGAGTTTCAACAACAAGTCAGAGAAACGTAACTGCATTGTCTGTCGAAACCCGAAACAGTGAGAAATGGAAACTGGCCCAGTTGACATTTGAAAGCGCTACACCCTCCAAAAAATGCTATCCCCCAGACGCCTGACCGGGCATATCCCTGGCTGAGTCATACATCAATTACTGTCTAACCAAATGGCGTTCAATTAGCCCTCGAGGCGGTGGCCTGTCGCCCCTGCCTGGCCTCCTAGGAGAACTGGTAACTGGGGTGCCTGGCTGCGAGTCTTATTCAAAATTCAACAAGGCTAGAGCAAGGGCGGGGACAGTGGAGTCTCAAGATGGAGAAAATGTGACTGTAAATGCCTGACTTAAGGAAAAGACTGACCTAAAATTAAGAAAGCCTAGCAATTAATGTTCCTAAATTAAAGAAATAATCTTAAAATATTATTTACTTATTTCTATGCTTTAAATTTTTAATGAAGCTTTAAGCCAAAGTGTTTGAAACTATTACCCAAACTGAAATCAATCGATTTTCCAAGTTTTTTTGCCATAAATAGCACGGTGTCCACCATAGAGGGTTTCGACCGTAACCTGGGGTATCTTTCAACCAAGTTCCAGGCACGTTTCGCTCTTGCATAATTGAGCAAGCTGGCTGGGGTCTCCTTGGTCTGTTTTCTCGTGTTACTTTGCCATTCCTTTTTATTTTGGTTTGGTTTTTGGGACTTGACTTAGATTCACAGATCACGGAGGGGCTTGGTTACATGGAGGTTTCCGGGAAGCCTCAGTTAATTGATCTGACATGAGTCCTGAGCCGGCATGGTCCTGAGCAGAATTCAAACTAAATTCGATGTGTCAATCAAAATTTGTAACCAAAACTGGGCCGCCCCTCGTCAGAGTCCCGAAAGTGCGCACACACGTGAACAAAAATAAATATTGACACTCGCAACGGGGGCAAACAACAAAAATGTTGGATGTTGGCTGACATTTTGGCAATTGTCGCGACTTGCGATTCGCGGGAAGCTGCCACGGTTCGTCAAAATACAAACAAAAAAAGGAAAAACTGAAGCAAAAATGAAAAAATGAAATACGTGAAATGTTACATAATTTATGCCAGCAGTCCCTCTGCCTTTTTTTATCCCCGCTATCGGTATTTCAGCATCAGCCAGAGCCTCTCGCAGGACTCGCATAAATATGCAATTTAGTTTAGGCATTTGAATATCTCCTTCACAGCGCGCGCGGTGCCTTTCAATCTTTTGATGAGGCTCGCTGGCAGCAGCTGCGTTTCCCGCTTTTCAGCATTTTCACGTCCCTCGATTCATTGGCAGCCCGACACTAATGAAAAAAGCCAAATCGTGTCGAGTGCTGCTGCGAGTTCAATGCGATTGGAGAAATAATTTAAGGTTTACTTGCCATTGCCTTTTACAGTTTCCCTTGAAGATATTTGCTAGTTAAAGTTTATATATTTATGTTTAGTGAGAAGAAATAAAAAATAGAGTGCATTGGTAAATTTTAAATATCCTTTAAAGGTTTAAGTGTGGAATGAATAAAGGAAACTTTAGGACTTATTTCATTGCGGCTTACTTAACATTTGCCTGTATTTAAAAACAAGATATAGATCCAGTTTGGTGACCTTTTCGTTAGTAAGGTATTTATAAACATTTTTGGCGTAATTAATATCACTCGAATAAGGCCTAATATCGGAAATCAAATTAGTGAAATTATTCTTCAAAGGTTAAAGGGCAAAAAACAAAACACAGAATGTTCCCACATTACATAAAATTTAATTACTTGATTACCTTATATTTTTTTGGTACCATTTGTTACCCTTTAATAAGTATTTATAGAAATATACTTCTTTGATGCAAACACTTTAAGGCTGACCAATTTAAAGAGTAATAACTCAGCCATTCCTTACCTCCTGGAATAAATTATACATTTTGTATTGATTTCTGACTAGCTCTCTGTTTTATTTACAATCAACTTTGGCGCCAAGTTGCGTGCTAATAAATGAAAGCACTATCAACACCATCACAATTCCACCTACCCCTATTTCCATTTGACTCGAGGAAATATATGCGTGTCTGTCCCTCCTCGAAAACTGTGTCAGACACAACTAGGAATATGTAACTGCTAATATACATGTACACCCATTTGCATATTTTTCGCAATATTTAAATGGACAGTAGGTAGTAGGTAGTAGGGAGCTGTCATCTGAATGAAATGCAATCTCGGCCCAAAGTCCCCAGAGAAAGCCTTTCCGTTGCAATTCACATACGAATATTTCATATTTGCTGCCTGTCTAAAGTCCCTCATTTCATATGACTCTGCTGGGGCCATAAATATCACAAATACTTATTTGTTGACATTTATTCATTTTTTCTTATTTTCCTTATTTTATTATATGTTTTCTTATTTTTTGCACTTGTGCGCCAATTTATTTATATTAATGTCCCAAGTGATTTCGGTTGCCCATATCAACAGGGTCGCATCTGCTAAAAGTGGGGGACAAGGAGAGGCATTGGCTCGAGATATGATCTGCTTGTGGACTTTCCTGGCTTTCCTTTTCAATTTTAATAAAGCGATTTACAGGGTAAGATAAATGGCAGGCGGGTGGTAACAGCCCCTAGAAATCTTTATATGTTAATATGCCACTGGGGATTTTGAGGGCATCTTCAACACTCTGGGGAGCCATAGGAATCTTTGGTGATTTTAAGGGATTGGTTGGGGCTTCTCAAAGCCTTTAGCTCTTGAAAACTACTTTCAGCTGAAGTCAGGGAATATTTGTAGAATAAAACATGTAGGATGGTCTACGTTAAGACATTTTATATTACTGTTTTACAATTATTTTATAATATTTTAATACGAAGAATGCTGAGTTTTTGGATAAGTTTATTCTGCGTTAAATAGGAACCTTTTTTGATAAAAAAAAATCAAATTTCCTCCTTTAATAAGTCCTTAAATCCCTTTATCAATGGGTATCGCCCAGTGGTTTTTGCATATTTTGCTGTTGCCTGTCAAGGATGCTTTGAGCTGTTGTGTTTTTGCCTCCTGTTGCCCCATTTTTGAGCGATGTCTTGTCTGTGCTGGCCATCTCTGGACCTGTTCTATTTATACAAAAATAAAAAAGAAAAAAAAATGTTTGAAATATTTTTGCCCAGCTGCCTGGCTGGCTATCTCTCCTAGTGTCCGGCCAGCTATTTTCCTGTTTGTATTCTTCTCGTTTCCCCCAATTGTTTGGCTCTGACAGTCTGCAGAACCGCAAACTAAATGGATAGGCCTGGTAGAAGGTTTCCATTTAATTTTTCTTTGTACCGTGAGCCACACATCTCTATGAAGGAATGTGGCATGTAAATTCGTTTTGACATTTTAATTACGTCAGCACCCGCGCCCCCGAGTTGTAAGTGCGTACGTGCTAACGTGGCTTCAATTCAGGGCCTCGAAGCTCAGCGCGCTGACACATTAATGCATTCCGGCAAGATTAAGCAATCAGAGAGCGCCTGAATTCAGGCATAATTGGAGCGACCTGACGCCTGACATCGGCCTCCTGGTGGAGGTGGAAGTAAATGGGGAGATGGCGCTAGCTCAAACACTCAATTTGGGCCATCAACTAGTGCCTGCGATGGCCTGGTTCAGTTTCTATCGTCACTTTCGCACTTGACTCTCCCGTTTAGCGCTGGAACAAATTACCAAGCAAAGTTATTTTTTTCTGAACATTCTAATTTACTTTTATATTATGTCGTGTTGATTGTGTTGCCTGGCTGCGGATCCATTACAGGATGTGTCTTCCTGCTTCGGCTACTGATGGTGCTGCTGCTGCCCCAGCTTCCTGTTTCTGGCCCTTATCACAATGATTTTGCTGCCAACGACAAATTGCCGGAAATTGACAACAAATTTGCAGCACACACAGGCACTTATATGGTCCTATAAGGAACCCCATTTACTAATCAACTACGCACACAGACGCACAGGCTCTTATGCTCGGGAAGAGTGTTTGCTGAGGTTTCCCTCGGTCTGCTCCTTGGCATATCAATGGGACAGGACAGGTCCCAATATTGACCGGAATGTGTAATCGAGTCAGCGCAAAATTGGTCCAGACAGCTTTTAACTTTGTCAAACCCTTTTGCAAGTTTGTTTTTTGTTAAGCTCTTAAAAGCATGTAATGCAAACTATTTTAAATATGAATGGGGCTTAAATTTAATTTAGTTCAAGGGGTTAAACTAGTTCCTTTTATCGGTTTAAGCGTTGTCGGCACTTTTTGGTTGAGTTTAGTGTTTAATCCTAAAGGGTTTAAGTGTCAGTTAAAGCTAGCAGCTCATGCTTCTTGTTAAATATTTTATTATGCCTTTAATGAGAGTAAAACTTTCCTAATCTAATTAAAATATAATCTGTAATCTGATCCTGGCTGCACGAAATTCAATGAACTGAAATAAATGTTAAATTTAACAGGGAATAAATTTCAAGCCATACAATTAAGCTGCTTTAAAGTCAAAATCAAATTTTGCTCATTTAAGACAATATCTGGAAAAGACAATGCATCTGCACAACAGTGCTACGCCCATAAGCTGAGATAGATTTTCCATTGTTAAGCTATAATGTACACCCCCAACCCTCTCAAAATCTGGATTTAATTTAATATTGAAGCGTTTTCTAATGCATTTTCGATGGTAAAGTGGCTGCAGCTGAAGTTTGGGGGATTTGCATACAGAATTAGGGACTCAATACACGCGCACCCACATGCCACACGCCACACTCAACCGCTGTCAGTTGCACTTTTGTTTCAGTCCATAGACCTTGGTTTATACATATATTAGTCATGGGGCTGCATAGAAATTTCGGTCTATCGATTCGGGTTCATCAATCACTTATGGAAATCAATACGCTTTCCATTACACAAAGAGTGCGGAGTGCGGGTGGGGACAAGCTATTGTGTTTTAATGTTTTTCAATTCCCATGCGAATAGATGACGGGGTCGGTGGCTGCCGTACCTCATTTCTGTATGGTTTTGTATATTTTTTCTCTATTTTTTGGTTCTTTTAGTATGATTGGTAATGTTTAAGTATCTGGATTCCTTTGTTTTCTTAGCGAATGTTTGTGGCTAGTTGGGACGTGACCGAAATATGAAGTTAAGTAAGTAAAAATGCTCTTAGTTTTCGCGTTTAATATTCAATGCGAATCCTTTTAACAGTTCCTGACTTAACATGGCTCAAACAGAAGTTATTGCTTGCCAGCTTGGCCGACAGATGGTGCTTTCTAGTTTGTGTTTGCCTCTCTCATTCTTTTGTAGACTTTCGATTTGCCTGGCATCTGACGTCATAAGGACACAGCTGACGTCACAGAAAAGCTTCAATGTTTACACGAAACGCAATGGAATGGAAAGGAGACTTGCCTGTGCCGATGCCATGCGTTCCTTTGGCGCCAAATTGGCATTTTGTTTTGTTTGTTGTCCTTCTTCTGGGTTACGGGAACACACAAATTTTGATTCTCTTTGTCAGAGATTCAGGCTCTCTTTGGGACTCGTTTGTTTGTTATATAACACGTGTTTTGGCCAAGTAATGGAGGCATAAAAGGAGCGGTGAGGCACTGGGAAAAATAAGGAATTAAAAGATGTTGTGAGAGGATAAGTCATAAATGGGTAAAAGAAGACCTAAGTGATCCCATCAAATGGTATTGTTTTAATATTTTTTATATATTAAATTGAAGCAATAATTTATTACTTATAATAATTTTATAGCTGTAAAGTTTTTTAGATTTTAATTACCTCTACAAAATAAGGAAACCGCTAAATAGCCAGGGTGGAATAAATTGTATAATAAAGTATTCAGTAAATCTAAAATCTAACCCCATTAATTATGTATATTATTTGTCATCAGTCTCTTATTTTTCTGAGTTTTTATTAAGGTTTCTAATTCTATTTGGGCTCAATTTTTTTGATAGTTCCATCTAAATACTGAATTAATATTTAATTGAGGTCTACATAAAATTATCCATTCTTAACCCGAAGCTATCCTTGTTATGGTTCGGGTAGGTAAGGGGTTTGAGCAGTTAGAACTGTCATACCAGGAGACAAAAAGTGCTTTAGTTTAATAATTTAATAATGAATTTAATAAATTAATATTATATTTAATTCTTTCTATAATTTGTAAAGACCATCTTTCAAATATAAATGAAGAATTCTTTCTTAAATCAATGAAAATTAAGTTATCCAGCCGATATAATTCTAGAAGCACTCACTAATAACTTAAAATAATTCCAAGCTTCCATTAATTTGCCTATCGTTGATTTCCGATATCATAACCTTCTCAATGCATTTACATTTATGCAGATTCGACAACTCTAGTTAACTACGTCCAGCATTCAATGCTGGTTAAGAGAGTTGCAGAGAGAGAGCGAGCATTGGCGAAGAGCGTGTTCACAGGACCAAGACCCAAACACAAGCACACACACACAGAGCGCCAGGATACTTGGTGGCTCTGCTCCTGGTGGTGCGTGACTATGGACGCCTGCTGGAGGCAGCCAGCTGCGAAAAGATTGGTAGCAGAGCCTCAGTTCGTTTGTGCTGCCAGTTGGATGCAGAACGGTCCGAAGACCGAGCGATATCCGTGGAGTCAACCTGCCTATATGCGGTATGGTGTGCGCGACTGTGTCACCTCCGCGAATTAATCAAAGCGTGTTTGAACGACATTGTTGTGGCCCCCAAGGCCACCCACGTGTCGGACGGATTTGTTGTGTTAATTAGCGAAAATGTCAGGCATCAAAAAATTAACAAAAATGAAAAATGAACGCAGAGAGTGAAAGTTACAGTGTCGGTGTCCTTGGGCATAATGGAAAATGATGATACTGTATGTCGAAGTGGAACAAAAAGCGAAATGAATTCCCCAAAACCGACTTGATCAAGTGGCAGCCGCAACTGGAGCAATCCAGATTTCCTCCATTCCTTTGGGTGTGTGTGCGGCGCTGCAAGGGCAAACTTTATAGCACACTTTTGTGCGCAGCCTTTGAGGAAACTTCATTGCTTCTTGGGATTTTCGCACAAAATCGATCCGCCCCGTTGTCCCCTCGGCTTTGTTTACCAAGCCCAGCGAATTATTTTAAAGTGAACATTTTCATTATTTTTTTTTGCATCTTGTAGTTTGGAAGAGCACAACTTTGTTGTCATTTTGTTTGCCTTTGTGGAGAGGCCCTGCAGGTATTTGGCCGTTGTTTGTGGATGCTGCCTCCGACCAGCGACTCTCTCTCTCGCCTTGACACATTTCTATGTGCCACACAGGGATGTTGCAGTTTATTTTGCTTATCTCGGTGCCCCGACAATATTTCTTGCCACTTCGGCACGCCCACAGTCCTCGGTTCGTGGCAGAAATTTTCAATTAGGTTTTATGACACATTCCGCTCGCTGGCATCAATGCAGGCAGGCCACCCACCCCCGCCCGATACTTCATGTTGTTGTGGGCCAGCCATTTAAGGGGAAATTGGCCAAGCAGCGCAAATTTGCATACCAATTAACTTTATTATATATTTACTTTAACTTTCATTAAGCCACTCGGCGGCGTGCGGCCCCCCACATTTGCGGTTCACTTTGGTAATTTGGAATAAATAAAAACAAAAGTTTAATTAGGTTCGGCAAAGGTCGTAGGAGTAACTACAAAGTGGAGGGAACACGAACTATTTTGCGGGAACTTCCGACTTAATTTATGCGGGTGCTGCTGGCTAAAAATTAACGCAAATATTTGCAGATTGCATTTAATATTTAATTATTATAAAAACTGGAAATTAGCTTGGCTTGCAAGAATTAAATTTGCTTAATTTTCATTCAGTTTGCGTTAACACATTAAAACTGGAAAACTCATTAAAATGGGTGATAAAAATTAAGTAGGCTATAAATAATTCATCGCTTCTGCTCACTCAAATATAAAACCCATAAAAATAATGCAAAATTTGCACTTTAGTTCAAAAATTCTGATAGGAGATTATTTTCTTTATTTTATTTTCCTTTTAATTTAATTTTTATTTCTTTTCAAAGTTACGAAAATGCTCATTCATGCTTGTGCATATTCCAATTATGTTTTCTTTCTTCTTTTATTTCGCTCAGACGGCAAAGTCGCATTAAAGGAATATTTAATACATTTTCAAAGTAATTTATGTTGCTGTCAACAAAGTGAGCTTGGCCATAAATAATCCGGCATTTTCATTTGCCAAAATAAAAGTAAAGAAATGGAAGTGTAACAAAATCGAAAAGCCACAAAACCTAAAATAATAATAAACATAAAAATAACATAAAGAACCAACTCATATTGGCCATACACCAAAGGAAAAGACCCATAAATGGGTGGGTCGTAAAAGACTTTTAAGGATCCCGGCACACATGGCGTATGAGTTATATTTCTGTATTTAACTTCTTGCTCATTTACCCGGGGCTGCTGCAGTGCTCAAACCAGTTAGATACTTCTTTGCCTGGCTAAGCTGAGAAAATACCTTAAAAAGCCAAAAGTGAAAGCTTAACCAAATTGAGAAAAACCAGCAGAAAGGCAACCATGGCCGGGGGAATGCGGCGAAAACTTTTGTGGCTACGTGGCGGGAATCCAAAGGGCGGGGTCCGGTTCCGGAAAGGAATGTAGCAGGCTAGGCTAATCCCTGGCTAACGCCCTGTCCCGGGCACCGGACGGCGCAGAAAGGACCAAAGGCTGGCAAAGGGTCGAGTTAATCTACGGTTATGCCACACGGCAAATTGTGGCCCACAAGCAGAGGCAAGAAAAAAAAAACACAACATAAAAGGCGAGAATATCAAGCATACAAGTCTGACATACTTATTGTTTGAAGTATACAGAATATATGTTTGTGCGAACGATTTGCTCGTCTCAATGCAGCCATTGTCCTGCATTCCAAATGAATAACTCGACCGGAAACGCACACACAAAGTAGCCGCAAAGTTAAATTCAAAGTATCTATGATTTCGCCAGGGAACGCCTGCAGTTAACTAATTTATGGCCTTGGCCCCTCTCTGCGATTAATTAAAGTTGTCCAATTTCCTTTGTAGCTTCAGGTTGTCCCGATGATGATTCCATGTCGGTCCCGCATTTAGATTGATGACTTTTTCATTTACTTGGCACTCTGTCAAACCCTCAGTGGCTGACATGGCCAGGCTCGTCTCCACTCGAATAATTGACTAATGAGCCAAAGTTCAGGGTTCAGTGAGTGTGTTTTTGTTGTGCTGTTTGTGACCGTTTAGATGACATTTCGGGATTGCCGGACATTTAACCATTTAATGGAAACTTGTGCGGTGCTTTTTTGTGGTAAATCAGCACAAGCGATAAGCATGCTAATTTTGTTTGCCATTCAAATGCCACGTTTGAAAAATAGCACAGACGATTATTGCCATTTTAATTTGATTTTATTATTTGCTTTGGATTTTGGTTATAAAATAAATTCAAACACTCTCGGTTTTACAAATACAGAAACAAAATAAATATAGTTTTTATCAAAATAATGTAGAGATGTGCATTTTATTCATGTTTAAATAGTCAGTTTTGTATTTATAAATCTTATTCCTTCTCTCCGAGTTAAGCCAATAAAATAAGGAATAATCCAATCTTTCTCTCGTACAACATTTCAACTTTTGCCTTAACTTAACTTAACTTTTGCCCTTAACATTTACGGTTGACATTTCTTATGGTCCCCTCGAAGGATCTTGGTCTTTACTTGTATCGGATAAGTGATGACGGTTGCGTCAAGAAAAAAAATTGCATGACTGTCCAGTCTGACTCGATTTCTGGTTGTTTGTTTGTGCTCAATGTATTACAGAGACAACTTATCACGCTTTATTAACCCATCCCCTACATCCTCTTGTCTTATTTCTTGGCTCTGGTCTGCCTTTTTTTTTTGGGAATCTGGACACACGCCCACACTGCAGGGGGCATCGTTTGTTTGTACATTATTTGTCTGTTTTATTGTAGATATTTTTCCTCGTCGAGTCCTCTTCGCATTTCTTATATTATTTATATCTGTTAGGGGTCACAGACATTTAAGTGATTTCTTCTCCATTTTCCTTTACGCCAAGTTCCTTCTTTGAGTTCCAAGAAATTGGATTGGGCTTTAATATTAAAGAAATGGAATTATCTGTGAGCCGCCAACGGGCTTTGTCGGCTTTCAACTTTAGTATACAAATGTGCATTCAGTCGTGAAAGTTGTTTCTCAACTTTTACCTTGTGCCGGCCAAAAGTTTCCTTTTGAATATGGAATAACAATAACCGAAAGGGGGATAAGAACCTCCAAGGCGATGGAAGCCAGTATCTCTTTGAGTCGAAGACTTTCATGTTTGACTTGCTAATTTTAAGCTTTATTTTTAGACAGGTGTGAAAACCTCGTGAGTGTGTCGTACTTGGATAACTTTTCCTCTCATATCGATATGCAAACAGAGAAAAGGCGGGGCGAATTCGGAATAAAAATTCAATTTCCCGACCACAAAAAGTTAAACTTTTTCTCCGCAGCCACAAATCAATTTTCAACTTGGCAGAGTGAGCCCAAAAAAGAGATGGAAAAGGAAAGACACCATTTTCTCATGGACGGTGGCCAAAAATTGGGGAAAAGTGTTATAACATTACCCGGGAAAGATAAAAGCCCCAAAAAACATAGGCGAAAAGTTTGTTGATGGTCCAAATGAAAGCAATTTCCGGATATGAAAATAAATGGGATCTTTTTTCTTTGTCTAAAATTTAATTGTGGGAAATATTTGAGGGAGAAAAATGTTGCAGTTAAATATATGAAAGAATAAATATGGGGTTGGATTTTATGTAAATATTATTCCTAATATTTAAGCATAACACATATCAGATCACAACACTGAAAGTTCATAACCTGCCGTCCCCTAGAGAAACTTTTTATTAACTTAACTAAGCATAAAAGTTTATTTTGCTAATCGATGGCTATCCAACGGCAGCTTTGGCCAGGGACACATCAAATATAACCTAGTTTGCGGTCACAATGTTATCAAATTTCTTTATTACATATTCATATTGTTGGGTAAATACTTAATAGAGTTGCCATCTTCCATTTATCCTCTGACCTTCCGTCTTGGAACCATTTGAATGCCAGAAAAGGTCAGCTTTTGTGTAGGAATTGAGTTCAAAGCGCTGCTGATGAGGGTAAGATACTGCTGACAAGTTTTGACCGTCGCTGGGCCAGGGAGGGTAGATATTCATTTTAGATGCAAACCGCTTGGCTGGGGTTCAGTGAAGGATTCCACGCACATAAGCTCGTCTTGATGGTCTCGGGCGAAATGTCAACCGAGGATTATTCTCTCCTGAAAAGCGAGTGCACCTTGGCCCCAGTGGAACTCACTTCTGGGTGGCTAACTGGTTGCGCAGATGTCGGCCTATATATTATGGGCTCATGTCCTGGGGCTTTGCTTTGTTTTTTTCCTTCCTAATTTATGGCCAACACATGCTAGGCCAACACACATTTTTTATTGCCTCCTCGGCTCCCCGAGCAGCCTCCTGGCATTACAATTCCCGCATGTTTACATCAGTTCTGTTTGTCAGCCATTTTGAAAGACATTTCCTTTCGGCACCAACAATAAATGTTCTCCGGCGTGATATAAAAAGGAAGGAACTATTGTCACATGTTTCGCTTTTTCATTTTTTTCCCTCTTTTTTTCCCTTGCCCGATGCCGCCTTTTCCGGAGACACGGGGTGAGAAAGTTCATTAATTGATAAGGCGGGAACTTTGCTCATGTGCGTCGGATATCAGGCGAGGGAATTGTTCTGCGGTCACTGTTCCTGTTAATAAAACCTGGGGCCTATTTTCAGGCATTTATTATGTATGCGCATATATATTGGGAGTGTGGCAGCAGAGGGACTCGGAACTTTAAGGAAGTTTCGTACTTAGTTTAGTTTAATTGCTGAACCAAATTGCTAGATTATGTGGCTCAAATTGTACACGTAAATAAATTATAAAAAAAAATTGCTAAGCTTTTCATAAAAGAGAATAAGCTTAAATCTTTTATAGAATCTAATGATTAAATAACTTTAGAAATAATTTATAGATGATAACAAATTTTATCTTGTGCCTTAAACGTTATCTTTTTTAATGTTGTAACTTTTATCACTCTTTTTTAAAAATTAAACTATCTTTGAATTTTATTTAAGTAAATCTATTTATTATATTTAAAATGACAAGAAGTTTAATATAAACATCTCAATACATGTATGTTTAAATTTAACTGGCTGCGTATATGAATTATTTTTTTATATGATTCAAGTAACAATAAAAATCCAATCAAGATGCAATCAAATTCAATTACACTTTTGAATAGAAATAAATAAAAAAGCTATATGTACATACGCACTTAAATATATATTTTCTTGTTTCTATATCGATGGCAACAGAAGGCTTATAGCACTAAAAGCCTGTGTGCCTTCTGTAATATCCCTTCCCTTCATCGAACAAGTTGACTTTTCTCGATTTTCCTGGCTTTTCCTTCCTTTTGGCTGGCGCCCAGAAAGTATGCTATGTGAAATACATTTGTAATCATGACCTTGCAAGTGTCACACACATATTGCTCCCCGCTCCTCCCACGAACTTAGACTTTCTGCTAGGCCATTTAATGTCTTAGTTATGCTAAACTTTAGCAAATCGCTTGTGCCACCCGAGTTTTGGCCAAGAGGAAGAGGGCGTGGCAGCCGTTTAGCACCCTTAGCATTTGTTAATTGTGGCACTTAGTTGGCCAAGTTATTGTGTAGCATGCTAGAGGGTCTTCGGGAGGTTTTCATAGAGCTTTTAACGCACTTTTATAACTTTAAGCGCCATCAGGAATTGCTCTTAAAAATAGTTTGGGAACAAAAATCCAACTAGCTGGAAAGACCAACATAAAGCGCTTGTTTATAAAGCATGAAATTAAAAGGGAACCAAAAAATGGCCGAAAATGTTGCAGCGAAAGCAAGGACACAGGATAACGAAGTTGGGAGTGTCCCGTCAGCAGACGAAAAAACAATTCAATTTTGTTCATTTCTCGTCGGCGTCATCTGGTAAAAACTGCAGCGTTTTTTTTTGTTTTGGGCTGCGTGTGGGTGTGTCGTCTCCTTGTGAATTTTATTTTTCATTATGCTGATGAGCAGCGCGCTGTCGGGCACGCCTCGGACTCATTTCGGCTTGATGAGGGTCTGTTGGCCGACTTACTTTTGGAAAACATAATGAAAACAGTTGATTAATTACGAAAACTAGAAAGGCAAAAATTCGTTGGAAAAGAAATTATGATTGCTTTTATTTTGAGTTTTAATTAAAGTAAAAATATGTGAAGAATATTTCCTACATTAAATAAGCTTTATTTTACTCCATTCCTCTTGCTTATAATTTTATTTAAATAAAAACAAAGCCATATAGAGATCTAGTTACAAATTCTAAAATCTCTCGGGGAAATATTGCTCGATTTGACTGATAGAATGGCTGTCTGATTGATCATCTTGGCACTTGAACTCTAAACTTTGCAAATTTTTGCGTGCACAATGTTTGCTGCAGTCAATTAACAGCAGAGCCTGCAGCAAGTGTGAGACAGAGCGGAGGTCGGAGGTCAACTATTTATCACTGTCACTTAGCTTCCCCATGCAGCCATGTGGCTGAGAGACGAGAACGGGCCAGACCGAGCGAGCGAGCGAGGAGACAGTCAATTGTTTGGCCTGATTGTGCTTAATGAAGTGTCCGATGTATAGAAAACACCCAGCAGACAGCAGAGAGCAGTCAGCAGACAATAAACAAATTTCGCAACACTCAGTCGGCGGCGGGTGTTCGGCGCAGATGAATCTCTAATCTCCCGAAAATAGTAAGCCAGTGAACTGTGAAAGTGAAAAACCAAACAAGCCAAAATGATGTAGGCCCGGGCCGAGAGCAGGTGCACCTGGTCAGAATCGCACACATATCCCGATCCCCGAGCCGCTGTCGAAGGAGATGAGCCACAACCTCCAAGTGAGCTACACCGCGCTGGGCATGTCGGACGATAACCAAACCTGCAGCTACTCGATGCCCTCGGGGGCATCGCCCACCCACAACAACCACCGCCTGCCGCGCAATGTCAACTTCACCCAGGAGCTGCCCGACCTGGCCGGCTATCCTCCGCAGCAGCCGCCCACGCCGCCTTCGACGGCGGTGCGGCGCTTCTCCAAGTCCATCTTCCAGCGGCCGCGTTCCATGTCCGTGTGGAGTGACATCAGTCGCAGCAGCATGCGTCTGGATGAGAGGTGAGTGATGACGGGTCTTATTTGGATTCCATGCGGGTCACAAAAAGCACTGGGCTAAATAATGGGGTGCTTAGAAATAAAATTTAAAAATATTCTGTTTGAAAAATTTTCACAGTAACATATTGTTTAGAATAGAAAAAATATCAAATTTATTGATATAAGTGATATCGATAATAAAAAGATAACGGAAATTATTAAATTAACAAATACAAATACCGTACAAATTGTACGGCTTACTAATATTCTACTTATTTACAAATTTAAATAGAGAAAAATATTATTTACTTTGATTTTTCCCGTTTTAATTATTGACCGGATTTGTAATCTAATACTGTTCAAAATTCAATTTAATGATGGCTAATAATTTAAATACAAATAAAATTAAATTAAAACGAAGAATATATTCCTAGCAGTGGACCTGAGGTCCTTTTGTAATTTGCGACATGTGGTTGGGTCTTCAGTTGTTGTTGTTTTTGACCTGCCTTCCGGCGAATTTATGCGTTTTTTATTTTTTCGTTTTTTTGTATTCCTAAGCTGATTGCGTGCGTAAAAATCTACATAAAAAATCTACATAAAGGAGAATTTTTCTTTGCGTTTTCTGTGGGAATACGTGACACATGACGAAGTGTTATGAGCCCCATCTGATTACAGCTAATCTGACAAGGTCGTCTAGGAAATCGATTGATTGTAGAGATTGATTTAATGTGAAGAAATGCATGAGCAGAAAATATTTTGAAATATATGAAAAATTTTATTTATTCATGTGTTTAAAAGTATTTTTATTACAAAGTTTATATAACTCTTTCATCGAGTGCCATAGCTTACTTAACAAGAAAAGGATAAAAGAATGTTTACCAGCAAAAAACAGATTAAAGAGGATGATTTATGTGAACAAATGGATTTTCACATTTAAATCTCTTGAGTACCATTTAAGCTCTTAGCATATTATTTTTATATTTTCACAGATTTGAGCACATTAAATCCTGCTGTTAGCATTTTGCCATACTTGCACATTTCGTCTGAGCACATAGCAATTTTTGCATAATTGTTTCCCATAAATTTCGTAGATATAGGCAAATTAAATTTGAACAGCTTTTCGCACATTGCGTATACGCAGCATGTGCCGCTGCCATTAAATTCTGGCGTTGAATATCCGGGAAAATCTTAAATCAACTCTGACACCCCACGCCCAAGTCGCTTATGCGTGAAAGGGCGGCCTCGAGGCCAGTTTAATTTAGTTTTAGCACTTTGACTTTTATTATCCTGTTATCCAGTGGTGTCTGTGATTATTGCTCTCACTTTGGGTCCTCCCTCGAACGGCAATAATGGGATATAGATATGGGAGTGGACCAAAGGAATATATAAGCAAGGAGCTTGGGCGCTAAGTCGAAATTAATGAAAATACAGATAACGAGTTTGAGTCTTGGGGACTCTTATTGGTTTACCAAATCTTTTTATAAATAATTCAGAGAAACCATGCCGCCAGCAAATGCAACAATTGTTTAATTCGATGGCCTCCATACTTGTAATTCAATTTGGTTGAGGATGTTGGATGAGGCACTTTGCCGGCAGCCGGAAATTCGCCAGGAAAATTTTGAATGAAATATGAATTGTGTGCTTGGATGGGGCTGGAGGTGTGGCCACGGAAGTGGGCCAAGTCATTCAGTCAACAATGCCGAAGGGAGCCGTGTTGGCTGTGCAAACTTCTGCGGCTTTGTGCTTGCAGTTCAGCCAATTTACGTCATCGTGTTCCTGTGTTTGTGCTGTGTGTGTGCCAATTAGCCTAAATAACTCAATTATGCTCGGCGTGGCTTTCTTTCGGCGTGTGTAGAGATCGACACCTCTTTGATTGGGTGCAAGCCATCCTGGTAATTGGCTTGTCAGCTCCTGGCAGTTATAGCCATTAATTAAGCCGAGCCTTGCCATTCAATGTGTGAGAGCGCGTAATTGAAATGAATGATTATCGCCGCGCAGACGCTAAATGGGGGAGTGGAAAGCGAGATAGAGTTTAACGACTCTATCCCCAGCTGGGTTTTGTGGCCAGTCTCTCGCTCTATCGCTTAAGCCATTTTATTGCCATAAGCACACAAAGCTTTACCTCTTCAAAGAAGAATAAAAAAGGATTCCCCCAACAATGGCCCATAAAAGTCGAGACAGAACGGTACGGCTACTGCCAGCACCAGCTCATATATCAAGAGCCATTGAAGAACATTAAGAGCTTTAGTTTCTGGTTACACCCACTGCATAGTTTCTTTCACAGTAAAAGATAGCTGAAGGCTGAAACAAGAATAAATTAACCTTTTCTTTTGTTTTCCATTATATAAGACAATACTTAAAGGCTTCTAAGATGTTGAATGCCAGACTAAGACCTTAATTGTGGGTTTCATTTATCTGTATTATTTAATAATTGTTAATTGTTAAGCATAATATAAGATAAACAATTCTGCCATTTATTTTGAACAAAACTTTATACAAATATATTGAATAAGAATCATATTTATCCCAAAAACCCTTACACTTTCCTCTCCGTGTACTCTTTAAGCACTCTTACTGTGGTCTCATATCGCTTTTACTTTTCTTCTTTTTCAGGTAAGTGAAAGTGTCTAAATTAACAAGATATTCTCCTTTGACTGCGGTAAGTATACAAAATATGATGTGGGAAAATGGGCTTTATCATGTGAAAACTTGGCTGATGGCCGTGTGAGGAGCCCGAGAAGTTGCTCCTTGACGAACACGCTATCAATTATGTCTTATCTGGCAGAGGAACACCCTTGCTTTGTTTTCTTGTTCCTTGCCCGCAAATTCCTCATAGGAATTTTCGTGAATTTTGCAAATGACTTTTCGCATACCGAAGTGGCATCGTTTCATTTTGCCCCTCACATACTCATAAAGCAATCATAAAAAAATGCCGCAAATCATCACGGACGAAGGACGAACCGCCCCCTTGGGAACCAGGTGTAGTATCTATGTGAGCGAGCATTTCGTTATGCCAGCCATGCGTCGTCCTGCGTTATGTTTAATGTTTTCGCATTGTTTATGTTATGTTTATGCCACGCCAGCCGAAACAAAGCAAAATGTGTTGGCCCGCCATGTGCGCGTGCCTCCTAATTGTGTTTTACGTGAGTGCGGTTGCCTCGGCGCCGGAGCTGGATACCCCGTAAAGATCCGGCATGTACTGTGTCAATCTCGATGTGTGTAACACTCGTATCTCTGTCCGTCCAACGCGTAACGATTCGTTTGCAATTAGCAGCTGGCATCTGTGGAGATGTGTGGCCTAATCTCCTCCGCCGGAGGGCTCTTAATTGCCAAATAAAAGTGGGTCCCTTTGGCATTTTATTTTTTGACAGAAGATTTCGGTTGAAACCTGGTGATATCTCATTGAAAATGTTTATGTTGTATTGTTACGATTTAAACAGTTCTGTATGAGTTATAAAATATGTTTAATAATTAGAGTTTGCTCGTGTCATATATATTGTCAAATTCTACCAAAGAAACCAAGAAAAGTATAGAATAAATAATATGTATATACATACCTGAGGGTTATCTTCATGAAATTAAAATATTAATTCAAACAAATAAATGCTGAATTAAATTTCTACCATTTCGCCACACTTTATAAAACTTACATCAACAGGTAATTCCTAGTCGAACCTCTAGTCTCCACCATCGCTTCCTCTCACGCTTAGAACCTTTTGGCAAATTGTAAATTATGTCAGTGTGCTCTCTGTTAATTTTATCATAAAACTTAGAGGAAGACCCGGGGCGATAAAGTCAAAAGCTAAAATATTCATGCTTTAAGAGATAGTACAAGTACGCACGCTCTCCTACTTTAGTGCCCATTTCGAGTACAAATTGTGCGACAAATGTGCATAATTTATTAGATTCCGCACTGCATATGGCTATGAACTTTGCCGTATTCGAGAAACTAGTTTGCAATGCAATGCCATTCGCTGTGAGCGAAACTCGATAAATCGCGAGCGTGTTTGGGTGCTCAACAGCTTAATAAGATTTTCAGAGCACACTTCGGCGGAAAGGCTTCACCTTCCACCCCGATTCGCTATTCATAACCACAAGGATAAACCCATTTAGACGCAGTGCTTCTCCAAATGCTCAAAGTGCTTGCAGCATACTTTCAGGCGGGCGTCATTGCGAGCATTACGTATACGCCGTGTTGCCTTGCGTCATAAGGTTTTATTACAAAATTAATGCACTTTAATGGGCGCTCCCTAACAGCTAGAGCAACAAGTCCTAGCAAAGGGAAATTTAAGCCTTAGCTAGATTTTGAAATTAATTCTGCACCTTTAGAGCGTGCGTGTCCTAAATTAATTAATCTGAAATCAACGGGAAGCCCAGCAGAGGCGAGCAACATTAACAGCCACGACAACTGGCTTTCACTGAAATTGCCAATTAGGCAGCGAAGGCAGCTGCAAATGCAGGCCATCGGAGGTCAACTGAGGGCACTTGGGTCCGGAAAATGCCATGTGAAATGTCACCGAATGCGATTTGCGGCCGAAACTGGCAAATGCGCTTAATGGCTACGCCTGCCAGGGAGCGTGCGGACGCACATGTTTTTCTTTCCCTTTCTATCTCCACTTTTTCTTATTTCCGCTTTCCTCTCTTCGGCCTAACCCTGCTCTTTGGGCGGATGGGCTCTCTTACTTCTGTCTCAACCACGTGTTCGTGCTGCTTATGCTTTCATCTTGTTATTCGCAGTTCAAGCTCAAGGGACAGAGATGGCATTACTCACCGACAGAGACAGATGCGGAGAGAGTAGGAGAAAGCTGTAACGAAACCGAGAAATAAAGAGAGCGTTTAGTCGTTGCCAGCTGTCAAAAAAATGCAAAAGTCAATGTAAAACATCCTGCCCTAATGGTTATATAGCTTTCATAGGATTTGTTATTTTTTCTACCCAAAAAAAGCTTTTTTGGAGATTTTTATTTTCCTAGAAGAAGCAACAGATGGCGCTAAAGGAAAATGTTAAAGGGATTTTAGAAAATTGTAATGGAAAGAGTGAAAAATATTTACTATTATAAATTCGAATCAATAATATTATATCTAGAAAAGCCTGCTCAATTCTCCTTCCAAGCATACACTTATTTACTGACTAAGAAGCCTTGGTAGCATATCCATTACCTCAAAATTATTCATACCTGTCAAATTGCCCAACAATTACTTCCGTTAATGTCAAGACAACACAAAATATCACCGCATAATGATGATTATATCAACTACAGGCAGGGCATCAATTGAAATTGCTGTAAGGACAAGGACAAGGACACGCAACACAGCATTCATGGCGCCATTCTTGGCATTGCCATCAATCCCCCAACCCAGTGCCAGGGAATAACATCCTTTGGCCAGGACAACAACGATTAAGATGCAAAGTGAATATTAGTATGTTAACACACTTTTGCCCCCTGTCACCAGACCCACTTTCCACTCGACTTGACTGGAGGCAGCTGGCGTTGTGCGTCCCAGTCCCATCCCGGCTACTTGACTGCTGTCCTGTCCCTGTCCCTGGTCCCTGGTCCGATGTCCTTACGTCCTGGCAAACTGTTTGGCTTGAGTGGCCATCCAGCTGCGTGCCCCTGTGCCTGGCATTCGTAATGAAATTCAGAGAAGGAATGCCTGGGCAAACCTTAAACGTCTTGGGTGCCGAGCCGACTTTGGTCGCAATTGATTTATTGGCTTAGCCTTTCTAAGGGCAAATATCTATTTGTTTTTCTCTTTACTGTTTCGCTTTTATGTCGTTGTTTGCTTTCCTAAATACCACTAAGTCGAGTTTGATTTAATGGAAAAATCAGCTGTGAAAATGAGTCATTATGTGCGCCTTAAAGTGAGTGTGGTATTTAGTTAGGTGTCGGAATGTATTAGAAACAATAAATAAATTTATTATATGATTAACAAACTAATTATTTTAATACTGAAAACATAAAATAAATAGTTACGAATATTTAAGTCTTAATCTGAAGAATATAAATCAAAAGCCAATAAAATCCCTGCCAACCCCATAATTGTCAGCAGGAGACTTTATTTGATTGATTTATTACTAAACTTGATTTTCTTTCCTTTTGGCTTTGAGCTTCAGCACTTAAAGCATTTAGGTTTCCGTTTGTTGTTCACATTTTTGTGGTTTAATATTCAGTTTGAATCGCAAGCTCATTGCGGTTGTGGCAACCTGTTGCTATTGGGGCGTTAACTTAATTATAGCTCCATAAGTGATTTGTGGCCGACCGCAAAAGTAGAAATCAGATCTCTAACTGAGTTCGGCGACAAGTTCAAGTGAACTGAAGCTGTGGCAGTCAGCTAGACAGGTCGCAGTCATAAACTAGCGATAATTGCACTCTGAGGTTGTACGCCTGTCTATTACGACTTCTACTTATATTGCTTTTTCCTCAACAAGTGAGAATTATGTGGGAACCGAGCTGAAAAATGGTTGTCTTAACCCTTGTCTTGCATCTAAAAAATAAATATTTTGCTGTGTATTTTGCCAAAAATTTAAATTTTATAAAAAATATTTATTTTTAAGCAACAGAATCAGAAAGATAATTATGCAATTTGTTTAGAAAATCTCCAAAAATATAAACAAATGTTCAGACATTTTTTTTAATTTTGTCATAAAGAAAGTTCGTAATAAGTATCTAAATTTTGTATTTTTTCCAATAACTTTAATTTTGTATGCCATTTTTTTTAAACAATAGAATTAGAAAGATAGTTATGCAATTTTTATAAATAGGTTTTTATCTATTAGTAAATTCTCCAAGCTTAACAAAAATATAAATAATGTCCGGACATTCTATAGAATATTCTCCTAAAGAAAGTTCGTAATAAATATTTTTTATACATTAAAAATTTAAAGAAATTAATAAGTAAAATCATTATAAGTAAAATTATTATCAGATTTAATATAATATTACCAAGACAACATAACCCAGTTACTGCAACTCTGTTAACTCGCTTAACATTTCGACCAACTTCAAAGCTTTGGAGCTTTCCTTGCGCTGGGAAAATCCTCCTGCGTTACAGTTACTGTTACTGCCGGAGATCGGGTCCCGTTACACAATTGGGAAAATATGTTAGTCGGTCGGCCTGGTCGGCTTTCCACTTGCCGCTCGGCGTTCAGTTTGTTTTTATACTTTGCACATGAAACATGTGATTTCCCTCGAACGCTCGATTTTCCACCGAAGCCAGAGTTTTCTTTAGAGATTTCCTTCCCCTCTCTCTCTCGCTCCCAAGCGAGAGCCAGCTCGTGTAAGAGTGCCAGCGATGACGAGTGTGTGTGTGTGTTGTGCGTGTGTTGTCCGAATGAGTGTGCGTGCGTGAGTTCGTGAGTTCCGTTCGTGCGTTCGTCTCGTGCCGTGTCCAGTGTCGTGTCCCGTCGTGCCGCGTCGCTTCGGTGACATTTTCCTCAAGCGAGTTTTTTGTAACGGAAATCGCTAGAGTGCTAATTAAAATTGAATCAGGCGACTCGGCGAGGGAAAACGAAATACTTAGTCTTAGTTGTAGGGCTTAGTGCATAATGCTAACCGGTATTGAACCAAAATAAAAAATATAGAAAAACAAATCCGTATAACGAGCTGCCGTAAATCTTAGACAAAACAAAACCTGCTCTGCTGTGTAATTTCCACGTCTTTAGTTTTTCCTTTGTCGTCCACACATAAATCAATAACACGAAAATAATAAATTACACCGGCTGAAGTTAAATATTTAATTTCACACCGAATGATATAAGTGGCAATAAAATTTCCGTGCGAATTTGTGGCTGTCTACACACGCTTTACATGCGTGTGTGCGAGTGCATAAATAAATGAGGCTGACGGACAGAGTGCGAGTGTGACCAGCCAGTTGACCCGTGAGCCGTAACTTATACGGCATCCCATACCGGCGGAGGCCAAGTCGAGACAACAGACAATGCCGGAGCTACCGAAAGTTTCGCCTTGAATTTATGGCCAATGCCGCGCTCGCGCACTTCGTTTTCCTCTGGGCCTCATTGGCAGCCAAATAAAAATCTGCTAACAAAACATAAAATCATAAACACCACACCTCCCGCACCTTAATGCGGAGAAATGCCAAAGGTATGTTACACACACACACACACACCCCCGAATACCGCATCGACTCAAGTGTGCCATCGAAAGTGTATGAGAATCGAACGCATCCGTATCCGTATCCGGATTCCGCCGCCGCTCTCCACATTCCGCATTCCGCTTTTGGATAAAACGGAATTGTTGTCCTTACCAATTCTCTTTGTGCCCGTACTTCCCGTTTGTTTGCTCTACGTGGGTAATTTTTTATACCAATAAAAGTTTATCTGTAGGTGCCCGCAAACAGCAGTAGTTTTCGGTGGGTGCCCAGTATTTATCTGGGCCTGGCCGCGCCTTCCGGGATCTTGAAAGTGATAGGGAATGCTTAAAATAAAAATAAAGTAGTTTTGGGGAAGGAGTCTAGGGAAAGGAGTGAGTGCTAAGCGTGAATATTACACATTTGAAATGAAAGGAAGCCCCCAGTGGTAATTTTTACAACAAAGCCTTAAGTGTGATTGCTGCTTTGAATTATTTACAAGATGAGTGCAAAGCATATTAATTTTTAACCACATTTGTTGGCGTTAAATTCCACATTGATAGGTTTTTTTTTTTTTTAAAGAACTTTGCTTTCTTTTCATGCCTGTTAATTCTGACAAGTGAACCGTAGAATGAAGTCCTGTCTTAATTTGTGTAAAGGTATTTATGGCCAACCCTTTTCCCAATTAGCCAGATAACAAGTTGGCTCAAAGTTGTCCTAATCAGATGAAGGAATTTATTTCAACTCGAGTGGTTAAGCTTGCTTAAAAATGTCGTGTGCTTGCCCTTTGCCCAAAACCAAGCTCGACCGACCCCCCTTGGTGTTCGTCCTGCTCCTGCTCCTGCTCCATGGTGGTTTCGTGATGGGGCTTGGTTGTTTCTGTTGCTTTGTTGCATTTGACATTATGCGCATTAAATGCGCTTGAAATGCTCCACTTCCTCCTCCTCCTTCGACGGCTGCCGCCCTCCGCAAACACAGAACTGACACTGACAACGATAAGAGGGCCGAGGAGAGACCCAAACATGGTGGCACCGGAAGTGTCGGTAAGAAGACGGGGTAACGGGAATCAGGAGACGGGAATCGGGAGCTGGGAGCTGGGAGCCAGGAGCCAGGAACCAGGCGACAGAGGTAGACAGCTGCCAAAGCGCTTTGTAAATTATGTCGTTGAGGGGCTTCAGCTCGAGTGGGTTTTATGGGGAAAGTAACCAAAACCAGAATAAAAGCACTAACCGTATGGCAGGACATAAACATGTGTTCGAAAGTTCCCCCCCGACTAAGGGGGGAGGACAATGTGCGCGGCCTTTAATTAAATATGTAGAAACCCGACGCCTTTCGCGGCACTAAAAGTAATGTGAATTTAATATTCATGCTAATTTTAATATCAAATCGCATTTCCCTGCCAGCAGTGCGTATACGTAATACCCGGGTTGCCGAGCACTTTAGATGGGATCTAGATTTAAATGACATTAGCGCCGGCCGAGATGAGCGGATATGGATTTAAAAACCAAAGGAAGTCTGGCGGAAGGCATCAGTTGAGTAACCAAAGTCGCCAAGTCATGAGGGAATTTACAATTCTCCTTTGGTTTGTGATCAGCGGAGCAGTGGCCTCCATGGAGCAGCTTCAGTTCCTCAAGGATTTCCTCGACTCAGTGCACAGAGAACGGTCGATTTCCACTCTCCTGCTGATGCAAAGGAAGCTGCACAAGAATCAAACCAGCCTGGATCATCTGCAGCTGCTTTATCCCTTGTCATGGGCCACAATTCGGTTGGATGATACCCAGAGAATCCAGTTGGTGAATTTCCTGAGGAAGGATACCTTGGCCCTGGTCTATATGGACTCCCAGGAGGATACTTCCTTACTCCCAGTGCTGGCAGACAATTTCAATCACATGAGGGAGGTCAGAATTGTGATTTGGTTGCAGACCGAGGCTTCCACGAAGCTCCTGGAGATCATTGCACATCAGGCAGCTGAGCACAAGTTCCTCAATTTTTTGATAATAGAGAATGCTGAGCGCTTCCTAAGATTAAACCCATTTCCCGAGCCGAGTTTTTACGAGCTGCGCAAACCCCTTAAAGGGGAGAAAATCTTTCCCATCCTGTGGCGCAACTTTATGGGGAAAACAGCCCTGACCTTGCCCGACTTGGTGCCACCGCGAACCTTTGTTTACACAGATCCTCGAACAGGACGCCAACGGTTGCGTGGATATGTCTACAAGCTCACCAAGAACTTTGCCCGCAAGTACAACATCACACTAAAGATGCAAAGGCCTCTGATTGCCAACGAATCCGTGCACCAATGGAAGCTCGTTGGGAGCACCATTCGGGGGGAACTCGATCTGCCCATGACGGGGCGATTGATTAACTTTGGCCACCCGAAATTGAGTCGAACCGATTGCTTTCTGGGCATATCCGCCCTGACCATCATAGTGCCTTGTGGGACGGAGCTATCCTTTGGGGAGCGGTTCATGCTTGTCTACGGCATGTACTCATCGTATATCTATATGACTTCATACATCCTGCTCAGTACTTTGGAGGTTCTTTTCCGGAGAATTTGTGATATGATCGAGCGAAAACCAGGCCGCTTAGAGCTGATAGGAATACTACTCAATCTGCGACTGTTTCGTTGCCTTATGGGAATGTCGATTCCAGGGGGAAACCAACTCAGATCCGTAAGGGGTCAGCTGACCATGATGATGAGCTTCGTGGGACTGGTGAACGTTTGTATTTTGGGCGCCCAATATAGCACTCTGTTGACCATGCGTCCCCAGTACCAGCACATCCATAATTTTCAGCAGCTGCGCGAGAGCAACCTGACCGTGGTTTTCAACTACTTGAACCTGAAGATGATGAGGGAGCAAATGGATCATGAGTTCATAACGAAGACTCTGCCCCATGTCAAGGTTGTGGACAGCCTTGAGCAAATTCGCATGATCCAATCGATGAACACGAGCTATGCCTACCAGATATACTCCTACATGGAGGACTCCTTCTCGATCCTGCAGCATCGCTCCTATCGCAAGGCCCTGTGCAAGTCGCCGCAATTGGATATAGTCACTGGAATCACCTACACCGCCGTGCTGCCCCAGAATTCGGTGTATGCCCAGGCCCTTCGTGAGTTCACCTACTACGCCTGGAGCGTGGGACTCATGAAGCATTGGATAAGGTCAGCGATTCGTAAACACTTACAGGCGGGGGTCAACCTATTGCCTGCTCAGACCGGCGGTAACCCCCTGAAGCTCAGAGATTTTAAAATATTGGCGGGTACGGTGTTGATTTTCCTCACTCTAGCTATTTGTGTTTTTATGGGCGAAGTATTCATGGGCTGGAAGAGGCAAGCTACCAAGTAGGAGTCCCAAAAAAAGTAATAAAAGCACTTATGATATATTACAAGTGTTCCTGTAAGGAAACCATTAACATCACATATTTATATGCTTCATTGTAATGATCGCTTTATTGTTATAAACAAAGATAAACATAATTAACATACTCGGTGGCACACGTAATGCAGTTAGCATTCCGAAATGGCTTGAATAAATGTTTTTTCCCCGAGTTGAAGGCGTCCCCCTCTGACTATCCGTGAACTCATCAATGACAATAAAAACTGGGCCATAAACGGAGCACGAATGACATATGTGACGATATGCCCGGGCATTTATGATGGCAAAGGCTATGACAGGCAACCGGGTGACATGTTCCCTGGCCAGATTGAGTCTGGGAACAAAGCATAAAGTCGACACATGGGGGCCAGGGTCCTTCGTTGGGCCAACCTTGACCGCTTTGAGTTCCTGGAGTGCGACATTTAATTATTGCATAATAAATGCGTGTGTGGGACGAGCAGGATATTATTGATGGAACTGATGATGAGTTGGGCGTGTCTGGTCAGTTGGTCGATAGCAATTAGGGAAAGCAGGGATCGAAATGGAAAACCCACTCGAACTCGAAAATCAATCGATTGACGTCAGTAGGCAAGGAAATTTGGGCTGGAAACGAAAGGTAAGGTGACACTTGAGGGATACATACGTGGGCCACAGGGCGAATGCGTCACGTGAGTTGAGGTGTCGAAGCCTCCGGAAAGGGGTTTAAGTTCTCAACTTACGCCGCCGCTGAGGCTTTGTGCCGCAGGATTGTGGCGCTCGACTTAACAACGAAATCCCTCGGCTAAAGTTACGCGTTTGGCGTTTTATCATTTAATTAAAATTTAAATTGTAGCAGCGAGTGGAAAACTCGGGCACAAAACTTTTCATACCCGCTTGAATTATTTATATGGCATACAATTTGAATTTCTGTTATTTGCATTTGTCAGATTGTTATTTGCTGATTGACATACCGTAGGGTGTGTGTGTTTCTCTGATTGGACCCTGTTCTCCCAAGGGAAAGTGACAGAAATGGTCGCCTCGCATGTCAATCTTCATTCGCCGGAGTGTTGAGAGGCGACAGTTAAATGAGCGAGGAGTGAAAGGTTATGGAATCATTATATTTCCATTATTATGGCGGAGGAATCCGCATCTCTCATTTATTACATTCAATTAAATCCAGAACTAATTTCACTGACAGCGCAAAATGATTTAACCAACGCCAAATTGAATTCCCATGTCATTAGGGATACACGTTTGTCGGTCAATTTGCTGTCAAAATATGCCAGGTCAGCACAAGTGGCCGGGTCAGGGCACTTAACCGCATTAAAGCCGTCGGCCAGGAACTCATTTTGTGAAGGGATATGTATTCGCTGCACTTTAACAATTGTCTCTGAAATGTATTAGATTTTCTTCAATTGTTTTAGGAGTTTTTTCATGCAGAAAAGCGCTTACAAGATATATTTTAAATATTACAAAAATAAAGGATAGCCTTTTTTATCAGTAAGATATTTTTTAAGCTCTCCCCTTTAAGCTCTATTTTTATTTTGAAATTAATGTCACGAACCAGTTCGTAATTCCTTCTTGCAAAGCTCAACCCGGTGGCATCCTTCTTACACAAATGGGGTGTTGGAAAATGCACGATCAGAGTCATGGGAGAGTGCGAGGAGTAGTCGAGAGCGAACTAATGAAGAGAGCAGACTGCGGTTGCAACGAGCGGCAACAACGAGAACGCGTCTACTTTAAAATAACGTTCTATATCCAAAATCATTATTAAATAATCAACATTGTATTTCTTAACGTTCAATTAATTAATTAAAGTATTTCCTAATTACGACAATACGTTTTATTCACCATAATCCGCGCTACCCACCCGCCTGACAGACTCCTGACAAATTTATCCATATACGCACATACATGTGTATTTTGCATACCACATTTACATATGTGTGTGTGACATTAATTTATATATTTACAATTTTTAAACCACATTTTGATATTAAATATTTCCGATTTTATCCCGAGTGTTTGAAACAAAGCCAATAGAGGGGCGGAGGAGTGCCATGTAAAAAGGCAGAGTGTGAAAAGCAAAGATCCCAGGGCTGTAGGGCTGTAGGGCTGTGTAACCGCTCCTGTGGAACTGCTCTTCTCGCAGCGAGCTAGGAAAAAGTTTCAGTTTAAGTCAAATATTTGCCCGGCAGGGCCAACGCCATCGTTCCGCCCACGCAGGGATATAGAGCGAGGAGGGAACGGCCACGGGACAATGCAGATGCAGAGGCAATAAAAAAAATGTTAACCAGCGGAAAACGGAAGGGAAAATAAAGCGGAACGACTTGCAGTCATTGCTCGGAAAGCTTAAAGAGTCAAGACGAGGAGGTCTTCATCAATTATCCAAGCGGAGACTGCCAATGAAATTTTCTCCACGACGGGCTTAACGTGAAATCAGGATTTTTATTATGCTTTATATTTTCCAAAGCTTTTTTTCTTCTTTGAAAAATCGTAAATTTTCAGCTGACAGCCGGAGGAAGGAAAGGGAAGGCAACGAGCCGGCTTATGTCAGGCCTGGCTAAGTGCATGACAATCACAGATAGTTGGCTGGAAGGAGGCGAGGCCTTTCGACCCGGTCATGGTTTTGTTGTTATTCTTGTTGTTGCAACAAACAGCCAAACAAACAAACCGACAAACCGTTCGACATATTGCAGCCGAAGGAAACAAGGGACAAGGGACAGTTTGATGGACAGCCTGTCAGCGCGCTGCCGGTTCATATTTTACTATATTGCAGAGTCTGACTCGGGGATTAATAAAAATAAAAGACAATGGGAAAAGGGATACATTTCTAGTTATTTTCTATAGTGCTTTGTGTTCCAATCTCACCTATAAAAACTCCACCGTCATTGTGTTGTTTTATACTAAATTAAAAATCGCAATATATCTTTCTATAGAATCAATAGTTTGCGTTTGTTTAAATATTTCATCTGTGCAATTCCAAAGACAATGGAGTTGAATGCAAAAGAAAATTAGGTCACATCAACATCACCTACAGAAATAACCTTTCGAGAAGTGCAGGCAATGCAGGCATTCAACATTTATTCCGCATTCTAGTTCCAAGTTGGCTAAAACCCAAGCCAAATTGTGAGCGGCAGGGCCTGTAAATATTTAACCAGATATGTGAGAGATCCTGGCAAATCGAAAAGGAACCCAGCTTTGTTTGGGCCTTAACGGATCTGAAAAACCCCCCAGTTACCCATCCAAGTTTAAGTTGCGGTGCAGTGTGAGGTGCATTATCATGCAAATTAATTGCATTGTCCGGCGAAGCGCAATAAGATGACCCCTGTCACTGACACTGCATTTCAATTAAATCAACACATTGATTTAATTAAATTTCAACCGTTTTACGGGACTCAAGCTCCTCCATGCGGCATTTTTCCTTCCTTTTGGGGCTGCGCCGCAGTTCAATTAAAAATGCCATCGATATTCGCATCACCCGAAACTGCATAATTTATGCGAAACGCACTTCCTGCAGGCTGGCAGGCTGGCTGGCTCTTCATCTTCCAGCGTGACGCCCTTTAAAATACATTGTTGAGTGCGGATAAAGCCAGGCCACAGAGGAGGCTATATAATGTAAGCTGCAGTTAAAATATTTAAATTGTTTTAACTCTGGCATGGCGGAACCACATGAGCAGGAATTCCAGAACAAGAAAGTTCTTTAAATAATTTAAAAATAATTACCCACCTAGTTGGAGGTACTAATTTCATAATCATAATAAGCAAGCCACGGGTTTCTGGTTTCTGGTCTCTGCCAAGTCCTTGTTAACACAACAAATGGCTCCATTAGGAATACAGGCTTTCACAAACGCCTCGTCAAGTGTTTTAATTACAAAAGAGAGCGCGACAAGCGGCAAACAAGAAGCCAAGCCATCTCTGAGGCTCAGCACACATGCAATCCTAAGCCGCTTAATTTATTTACTCGGTCCCAGAAACACGCCTGAGCCGCCTTAGCAGTTTGTTTCGCCCTTCCCCCGCCCAAATTTGGCTTAAATGCCACGAGCAACATGTTGACAGGGCGCAAAGATATATAGGCCGAGAGTTGGCTGGCTGGAGCCCCAGGCCCTTGGTTCGTGTCAACAATTTATTTATATAATTTATGCATGAATAATTAGGCGCCTGACGCAGTTCACACGGACTTTAGCCGAGAGGGGAAGGCAGATTTTAATTGTATAAATCCAATTTGCTCACATTATGCAGTGAAACGCCAGGTTTAACCTGGAGAATCGTATATCCGTAGCTCAAGGAATCATATATGTACAAGCCTCCCTCTCTCTTTTTTTATACTTTAAAGCCCTCTTCGAATTCAGAAACTACCTTCAGCTCATCATTTATTTAGGTGAAGTTTCTCAGGAAACTCATTTCAAGTTTGTTCAACTATTTTTCTGGTAAATTTCGCTCCTTATTTGTTTGACACGTGCAGCTTCGAAATTTTATATATATTCAGATGCGATGGCAAACTTTTGGACCACATAATGACTGTTGACAATTGCCAATAAAGGGGGGTCGTCGCGGCAGGGCCCAACCTTGAAGGACCCCACCATATTTTAGGCCTGGCTAAGTGCGATGAGTTTGCCATTTTTATTGTATTAACAGCAACAGGCTGTCCAAACAAGTTTACACTGCACAAAAGTGCTAGTACTCTGGCAGGGATATTACTAACAACCAAATGGCATAAACTCTTGAATTTCTCCCAGTGCAGGGCATGTTTTATTAGCAGAAACAGCGGGACAGCACAACCGACCAAATGAATTACCTTTCTCCAGGCAAATGTGTTTTGCTTGTATGGGTTGGTCTCCGCCCCCCTGGACAAGAACAACTTTCATTATACCCGTAAATAGCAACACCAGGGGTGGGCACTCCAAGGGGTTTCAGGCTAGTGTTTGCTTACCGGCTGCCAGGACTAAGGACTAAGACAGAAATTCATTCACTCCTGGCCGGCGCAAATTGATTGTTTACTTAATTTCATCATCGATTTTGTCGCTCGGAAAGTTTTTAATCAACGCAAGCCGGGCCGGGGCCCCGGCGCGGCCGGTAATTCATTGATCATCATCATCATGCAAATTGGCAAAAATTAATAACAATTATAATTTACAAGCAAAAGGCATTTTCCCAGGTCCCGCATCCTGTGGTCGGTCACAGCTGGCCGTGTGACGTGCAAAATGTACATTTTCCGCCCGTCCCAGAAAATAGTTAATTATTAATTTTGGCTCGGAACTTTGAGTTTTCACTTCAGACTGCAGCCAACCGTTAAATCATGCGCTGGCTTTGGCAATAGAGTGTAAGTGATGGTTGTTAGTTGTAATTGGAAGGGTTTCCTAATTGGTCTCAGGTACAGAAAGCCCAACTGGGGGTTTAGCTAATTATTAGGATTTTAGTTAAAAGTTGTAGGATATTCAGAGTAAAGCAGCTAAGAAACGAAGGCTTAATCTGGGATTTTAATGGGAAATCGGAAGATACAGGGCTTTCACTTCCTTTTTTGCTTTAAGAGGCTCCCAAGAAGGTCTAAAATTTGCGCATTGTTGGGTTAAGAAAACTTTATGGGGTCGGAGATGCTTCTTTCACTGCGTTGCAAACTTCTGGACAAAATCAAGAAGAAGAAAGAGAGAATTTAAATAAAAGATTTTACGTAGATACATTTTATAAATAATTATGACTTTCAATTTAATTTTACTTAGATTTCCATTCACGCTTTTCCTTTTAGTACCAAAAAAAAAAAATTAAAAGTAAACTGGCAATCACCGGCATAATCGCCCTCAATTTTTCAGTATTTATTCAATTAACGTTCTCACATTGTCGTGGCTCTCACGTGGTAACGCTAACTGACAGTTGGATAATTGAGACACAAAAGGAAGCTAAATAAGTGAAGGAGCCGGGAGAGCATGTGAAAGCTTTTAAGTGACAATTATGTGGCGGCGACCGCTCTGACCTGATGCGAATTGACGTGCACAAAACTTTTGCATTAAATATTGCGAACAGAGCGCGCAAATTAATATTAATTGTAAGTGTGCCAGGCAAAACAAAGGCAGAGAGCCGGTCAGGATGGGCTAAAATAAATTGAATTTATTACGGACTGGGATAGAGCCGGGCTCTAACCTGAAGGGAAATTTCATTTGCCGCTGATTGAATTTGGCGCTTTCTCTGAATTCGCAGAGGGATGGTTCGGTGTGAAGCAGCCTGGGCATATATATTTTATTAATAGCCCGACTCCGACTGGCTCTCTCGAGGATGATTTTTTATGCATTCCAGAAAAATTCAAATTTGGTAATAATAATGAGCAGTAGAGGGAACTTTTTTCCCTCCTGCCCCTGGGGGGAAAGGACAAAATTTAAATTGCAATTCTGTGTCTGTATCTCTGTTCGGTTCCAGTTGGTCATAAATTTGTGTTCAATATTTAATGAGCTGAATGTTTTTGCTCTCGCAGCTCGCAGGTCGCGTTGCGAGTGCCAGTGCGAGTGCGTTGGAGCGTGGCCTTTAATGTGTGCGCCCTTAAATTGTTTATGGGGCGTATGAGTAATGCGCGCAACGCATTTGCCTGCTGATGTGTGGCGAATGCACTTGCAAGCGGCCAAATCAGCCATAAAACCAGTGCATACCTGTCAGGGCCACACACACTCCTCCCTCTCGGATGGCTTTTGTCAAAAAATTTGGCCTTCCTCGCATCCTGTCACATTAGCCAACTCATTTCCGTTGCATGTCGAGAGCATCAAGTCACTCAACTGGAGTGCAGACAGGCAGGCAGGCAGGCAGGCCAAGCTGGAGCTTCACTTTTGCCCCGCTTAAGTGTGTTGCACTCGCAGGTGTTGACTCCCCTCTTTGGCGCGTTTAATTTGAGAAACAGCCACTGTGCCCTTTGGCAGAGGAAATCAATGAAAATACTGCATAACTTCATTTGTCCCCTTGCACCGGGAGTGGCATTCAAGTGGCACGTAGCGACAACAGAGCAGAACCAGAACCGAACGAAGCGCACACAAAGCGATTTCTCAATTTAAAGTCATTTGGCGTTTTCCCTTACCCAACGAAGTGCTCCCTGTACTGCACTCTATATCCTCTGGCTGCTCTGGCTGGGAAAGGACCCTTGGTCTATCCCCTCGGTGACACATTTTTACCGTTGCCAGGCAACGCATTGCATTTTTATGCGAACCTCCTCGCCTGATCTCGTTCGGAGGATAACTCGCACTCTGCTCCACACCATCTTGTTTGCTAATCGCCGAGCTGCAGCCCGGACATGCCTTGCCTTGGTATTCTGCCCATTTTTCGCTACGTTACGTTGCATATTCCCAGGGAGTCGAGTCTCGAGTTTCAGCACAGACAGAATTCCCCGCTATGTCGAGGCAAATGGGTTTCGATTGGATTTGACAAACGTATGCAAAGTGTGCAAGATGTAACAGCAAAGTGCCGTCAAAGTATTCAGCTGTAATCGTATATAGCCCGGAGATGTGGCTGAGCTTGAGAGTTTGTCGATACCAATAAGGAACATGAGCTCTAAAAATAATACTTGATTCAAGTAGCAAATACAGATGTTCAGTACATAATTCAAGTATTTATTTCTCTTACTTATAACTTTAATAGCCCGCCTAATTCGCAAGCTCATTATCTTTTCTATTAAAATCCAACAAACTTGCTTGTCTCTGGAAAAACTTGTTGCTCGAGGGATCCATTTAAGTGAAAACTTTCAGACAAGCTGGCAACACTCAGTTAGAATCGATATCCTCTCTTCGCACATATTAATTAAAGTTTGTTAATGCATTGCCATGGCGAGCCCGTGCTCGGAAAAGTTACAGCGAAAATTGAAAACTTTTCTCGCAATTGAAAGTTGTTTAAACATTCATAAGCTTTCCATTTACCATACTCCCAAAGGGCGCCGTCCGATGGCCCTCTGTGTGGTGCAAAACTCGTATAAAAGTAACTAAACTAAACGCAACTGGCCCTGTTGCGAAACGGTCAGCACTTAGCTAGTGCCGGGGCCAATTATGGGCCCAACTCAAAGGACGAAAGGACCAAAGGGGGGCGAGACTTGGTGTGATGAAAACGAAACCCTGAATGGCTTCCAGCCAGCAATCAATGAAGCCCTCCTTCGCTCTGTCAGTAAATGTGCTCAATTGAGTGCCGAAAATTTCGTAACCGAGGGCGTGAACAATGCAGCAAGCAGCCAAGCAAGTTGGCCAAGTTAACACCGTCTAAGCTGGCGCATTGTTGCACTGGCTGCGGTGCGCGTGGCGCTTTAATTACACGAGACGCTCCTCAGCTCCTTTGTGTATTCGGCCATCAGGACTCTCTCTGACACGGTCGCAGGACCCCGTTGCCGGCAACGTGGCAGCAATTAAAGTAAGTGGCGCCATTTCGCCTTTCACGCTGCCGCAGCCATTTCTTTTGGCCGAGAAGTGGTCACTCCCCGCAAAGCATAAATTTCCGCTGACAAACACCCTCAGCATAGTTTCCACTTTGGCAAGATTTTTCATAATTGCCCCCGCCTTCTTATTACTTATCTTTTCCTGCGCGCTTTCATTGTCCTGTTGCATAATTTGTTGTGGTTATAAAAACTTGAGAGCTTAAACTTGGTTATATTTATTATAGTGCGGCTTACATTTGAATAAATTAAGGAACTATTTTTTATATAGTTTCCATAAATACCATTTTCATCGAGTGACAGCAAAGGGCATTGTCGAGTTAGTTGTGAGATTCATTCTGTATCTTTTTTGTGTCAAGAGCTGGCAGGCTTATGATTAATGAGTTCAAGTTTTTGCACCGCTAAAAATAGTGCTAAAATTTATGAGCCAAAAGCGGTGTTAAGCCAGGGATTTGTTTGGTGTGGCAGATTGGTGTAATCCTGACTAAATCCAGGGAAAATGAGAATCAAATCTATAAGAACTTAAAGTCAACATTTTTATACACAAATCCTGCGAGGCTTGTTCTTGTTTTGTTTATTTAAATCACTTTGATGCCACACAACTTTTTTGGGCACTCTCTTAATCCAATTAGGAACACTTCATTGGCATTTTCTTTTCATTCTTCATTTTATTTATTTGTAATTCAGTTTCTAAAGAAAATGTCCCTTAATCAAGGAGTGGGCCAGACTCAGAGTTCAAGTAATTACTCACCACCACACAATCATCCACAATCATAGAGACAAATATGAGTAATTTGGGAAAATAATGTCGTGGCTGGGTAATGTGTGTGGTGTGAAAATGCCAACACGGCAAAACAAATTCGGAATTGAAAACGAGGCCAACAACAGCAATGGCAAGAGCAACTGTGGTAACTACAAGTGAAAACAATGGAAATGGGAAAATAAATTGAAATGAAATGATTTCTCTGTGGCTTCTCGCCATCGACATTGGTCCGGTCCCCAGCGGCTTCCAACTGGTCCATCGGTCTCCGTCTCCTTCGTATCCTTCGCATCCTTCGACGTCGAACGTCTCCGTTTGGCATTTTGATCTTTAAAAATTGCTTTGAACTTTTCCCATAAAAAATCGTACTCAGCCAGATAGCCGAACCGAGCAAAAGCCCCGAGATAAACTTATATGCGCTCAGGGCTGGCGGGAGAAGTTCCTTGGCCTGGGTTGGGTTCTCGGGATGCCGGATTGTTCGGGTCAAAGCCGAAAACTTTCCCATATACAGTACGTATACGTAATGTGTAAACTGTCGTGGCAGCAGCTGTTGTGCCGCGTGTGACAGTGTGTGTGTGTGTGTGTGTTGGCCATAAATTCAATTTCGAGAGAGAGGACAAAGGGAAGGCAGGCCAAAGCCAGGTCTCATGTTGCATGTGGGCGAGGTGACTTTGTGTCGCGTTTTTTGTCACTTGCAACTGCAACAAAACTAATAATCGAAGAAAATTTCGTTACCTTTACGTCCTTGCCAGGACACACACACGGTGGCGTATGAGCGATTTTCAGTGTAACACTTATTGATTTTCGTTTGGGGGCGGGCTGCTTCTATATTTAGGCACCTGGACGGGCAGGAGATTAGACGCCTGAGCTGGGCATGAATTAATTACAGTGGGTATTGCTTAGAGGAAACATACTTAACTTATATTAGAATTTGTTTCTATACGAGAATAATATTATGTAAAAAGATATATCCCCCTTATTTGCCAGCACAGATAGAGCTCATAAAATATATCTTATATATAAATCTTAAACCCCACTTCCAGCTGAGTGGAATTAAATATTTTCGTATGAATTCGGTTAAATTTAATCATGCACAAGCTTCGTTCTGGCTGGAATTAAATTATTGTGGCTGCTGCAAGAGCGGAGACAAGTGGCCAATGGAAAATGGCAAATGGCCGGGTCCGTTGGCCGGGGCTAAGTGGCACAAAAGATGGCGAAATGGCTGCCTGGCACGCATTTGAACTTAAGCAATGGCCGATGCCAGCCATCTCTGGTCTTCTGCGGGTCTCCACGGGTGTCCCTTCTCTTGCTCCTCTTATTATTTGCAAAATATCATGGCCATAATTTCGTTTGGCAAGCAATGCTTCAGTCTCTCCTCCCGGGAGGGGCAGTCGCCTGGCACACTTGGGTCGATGCGGACCGGCAATAGTTTTCCCCGAGCATCAATTTCTCTTTCCGCAGGAACCCAGCTCGCAGTCGAAGTCGGAGAAAACAATAAATATCAACACAAGAGTCCAAGGAAAGCAGCTTTAAATATTTACAAAACCAGCCCAGCAACCAAAACCAAGCAACCGACCAACTAAACCTAATAACTAACTAAATGTAATAACAAATTAAATACCTAATCCAACGGAGCGGACCAAAAAAAAATCAATGTGAGACTTTTGTGCTTGTAAAAAATATAAAAAATAACGACCAAACCAAACTATACGGATCTTAACTAGGAATTTATTGAATTTAATGATTAGCTTAGCGCCTAAGTGTACATATGACCACAATGGAATACAACTTGGTAAAAGCTTTAAATTAGTCAACTAAGAGCGGGGACGAGGAAGGGCAAATCCAAACTCGAAATTTGCTGTCAATTCTCGTGTGTAAAGTGTAACTGAACGTGTAAACTGTAGACTGTGCTATGAACATATTCAACCTATACTTGTAAACTAACCATATAAGCAACACTTTATTATTGTCGTCGTCGGCAAAAGGCATTTATAAAACATAAACCGAGAACCGAGAAGCCCTCGAACGATTTTCAGGTAAAATAAACCAATTCAAAAACTCAAAACTAAAACTAAAAACCAAACAGAAACCGCAAAACGCAAAACACATCAACAGTCGTCTTGCCTGGGAGCTTTCTTTGCTGTGCTTTGTAGATCTGTCCATATAAGTGTTCTCTCTGCCAACTGCATTTATATTCGTGTCTCGTGTGTCCATGTGTGTCCCTGTGTCTGTGTTTGTGTTCCTTGCACGACAAGAATCCTTGCTGGTCCCTGCAACATGAGCAGTGACCTGTGCCACCGCACGGCCAGTGGCAGCAGCAACGACAACAATAATAACAATAACCACAGCGGCGCCAACAGCAACTATGGCCGTTTAACTAGCCTTCGTAGCTGCAAGTTAGCTAATTGGTTTCCACAAGTAAGTTTTGTTTATCCTTTGATTTCCCTCACCTGCCCGACCACCAAGCTTTTCGGTTTCCATTACTATTTCCTTTCTCATCTTTATTTGCCCGACGATTTTCACACCGCAACTGCAGACGCTGGCCTCACATCTCCATCCTCGCAAAATCAAATTAAAGTGTCCACATCCTTCGCCAATATATACACAATTGCATGCCAGCAAATAATACATACATCCTTGGAGGGTTAAAGAAATAGGGACTATTGTTGTCCTTGGATATTGCCGGAAAATACCCTGTGATTGCTTTATTAGGTTTGAGTTTTATTTGGCACTGAAATATGTAAGAGAAAGAACCTAGAAGTTAATATAAAGAAGAATTATTAGAAGCCGATGGAAAGCCGAAGTTTATATACCCTTGCTAATTTAGAAAATAATTAGGATTTTAATGGCGAATCGGAAGATATACGGCTTTTGGATATCACTTTCTTTTTGGCTATAAAAGGCTACCAAAAAAACATAAAATTCGCGCATTTATAAATGCAATTATTGTAAGCGAAATTTTTAATATTTTCAAAAGAAAACTTCTTGAAAAAGCAAAAAGATCTCTTACCAAGGATACTTTACTTTCAAGCCTAGAATTTGACACCTATTTTTTTCCCAACAGTTGTGAAAGCTTAACCAATCCCTTCGCCAATCATCAACATCATCATCGTCAACCCAGTCGTTATTGTCCACAGCTCCTTGGCTTGTGGCTTTGGATTTGGCTTTGGATTTGGATGCATTGTAGTTGATTTTTCCATTATATTTTTACTGAATGCATATATGTAAATGTTTGTATTGGTTCAAGTTGTGCATGTGTTCTGATTTAGCTTTGAGCTCGCCGGCGAGACAAGCTCCTGCCTCCGCTCTATAATATAATAAAACTCTTAGAATCGGAGGATGTGCCATTGATGAAGTCGTCTAGGACTTGAGCTTGTGGTAGTCGCCCTGCAGCCAGCAGATTGTGTACAGCATGGACTTGGCAAAGAGGGCCAGAGTCAGCTTTCGGTCAAAGGTGAACACGTTGAGAAAGACGACCCGCTGGGGATGCAGGGACAGTTTCAGGGTGAACATGGACAGCTGAAATCGGAGAGGAGTACAGTGGGGTCTGTCTTTAAATATATTTTCAAGACCTACCAACCGATCCATCCTATTTGTTTCGCGCAAAATTCGCCACGAGTCCTCCCTCAATTTGGCAAACATTTCGGCCACATCCGTGGCATAGAACAGGTTAATGGCATCCAGAATGTAGCTCAAAACCACGAAAACCCTCACGCCCAGACTCATGTCGATGGACTGGGGGGCAGCCATCATCTGGAATATCTCGTAGCCAAAGGTGATTTGGAACCAGCTCTTGCAGGCCAGAACGCAGACCGAAACATGGCCGTACTGGAGGGTAACTTGGTCGGTAAGGAGGAGCACCTTTGAGTAGAGTTTCAGGCAGCGTGCCATCTTTCGCAGGCGATTCCTCTGCCTGGTTTTGTTGAGGAGCCGGAACATCCTTTTATTAATCACCTCCTGGCTGCGACAGATCTGCCACATCACACAGTAGAAGCCAAAGACGGCGGCCAGGAGCATGTTGTACATCAGCCAGTAGGAGCCCAGGTTCAGGAGGAACAGCCGCGGCAGCAGTCGCTTCAGGTAGAAGGGATAGAACAGGTGGACCCGCAGCAGGGTGATCGCCACGAAGACCAGTTTTATGTAGAATTTTTGCCTCAACATTGGGCCGCTAGGCACTCTGGCGAAGGACTTAACCTCCAATCGGATAAGCTCTGTGGCTATCCTTCGAAGTCCCTGACTCTTCTCCCAGCAGGAGTGCATGCAAAGGCGGCCGTGCCGCCCATGGTAAGAATGCTCACACTTATCCGCATATTTCCGGCCGAGTTGTAGAACATTCTTCCCAAAGCCAGGACACACAGTAGGTGGTGGACTAGGCAGTACACCTTTAGCTTCCCAGAGTCCTTAAATGCGTTCTGCTTGGCGTTGAAGTAGAAGGTGTTGAGTCCGTTGAGAGCCATGAAGCGGCTGAGAAAACTACAGAACAGCAACCGGGTTCTACTCATTTTACAAACTGATGGACTGCAGCTCATTTGTGGGCCACTTTATATGCTTCTAGGTCAGGTCGAACCAATTAGGCCCGTATTTATAGTTTAGCCATTCATCGGTTCATTCAAAGCCATCAGGGAGTCATTAGTTAGCGCTGAAAAATGGTTCTCACATTAGGGGCCGCTTTGCAGGAATTACTCTGGCTTGGGTAATCAATTACTCGACTTCAAAGTCATGGCATATTGGAATATATCACGGAATCATGGTTTTTAAGTCGTTAAAAGATGTCCTTTGATGAAATAAGAGCAGAGTAGAGGACAAGATGAAAAGCCAGCGACAGATATGATATTCAATATGGATAAATCAAATACAAAAGAGACCGAGAAAGCCCAATAACGCCACTGACAAAGCTCGCTTTTGTGTGACAAACTATAATAAAAGTATGGATATATAAAGGACCTCGGGGCGCACTCAGCCAATGGAGGAGCCTGCTCCTTCCCCAACCTCAGCAGGCAATCAATACTGCTTTTTAATGAAGAAATAAAAGCGAAATGTCCACTTGTGCTGTTCGGACAGTGTCGTAAAAATTGTCTACATTTTTATTACGTATCTGGGGCGTTGGGGAAGTCAGGCAGGCCACAGGCCCGGCCAAGGACCGTGAAAAGATTGTATCCTGTCTGCCATCCGTCTGTGGGTTACACCCCGGGATGTTCTTCATATTCCTCCCACACTCGCATGGCTAATGGTCTCGGAGCAGGAGCCGGAGCAGGAGCAGGAGCAGTCGATGCGGCACGCACCAGCGCCTGAGCGCGTGCTGAGCTGGAAAATATCCTCTTTTGTGGTCGGGCGAACCCACCTAAGCCACCTTCCATCCACTTCGAATTCCACCAGCGACAAGTGTTTATTTTGGCATTTTTGTTATTTTCTTTTTTGTTATTTTTTTAGCCTGGTCAGCGTTTGACAACGCACTCAACCCGATAGAAGAGGCTGCCCAACCTCAAGCCTCGTCCTGCGGCCGGGCGAGTCCTTTGTTGGCCTAATGATTATTGCCTTTGCCTTCGCTTTTTCGGTTTTGGTTCCGGGACTCGCTGGCATTGTTCGCCTTGGCAAAAATATCCCATATTGTTCGCCTGCTCTTTGCTTTTTTACGACGATTTTCAATGGGCGTGAAAACACATTTTTCCGGGGGAGCACCGAGGGCTGCGTGCCCTCGTCCTGATAGGGATTTTATGTTATTAAAATGATTTGCTAATTTGGCAGAGCTTATGGCGTCCCTAATAAAACGAAACATAAATAACCCTAATTACCAGTTCTAAAAATATTTATTTATAAATTAGCATACAGTTTTTCTCGGTCTTCGAGTTCTTCTAGTTCTTCTAGTAATACGTGTGGTAGTTCCTATTGTTGTGGTATCTGAGAAACCTTCGGCATTTCTTTTAATTTCTTGGCTAGTAGTTACGACCTTGGTTTCTTGTTCTCTTTTAAATCGTAATAGAAATCTGCAAGTTGTTCGCCGAGTTTGTGGTTTCTTAGTTGTCTTTCTGTTCAGGCAATTTTTTTGGCACTCATTTTTGGAGTATCCCTTACGGCACTGTAGTGCCTCCTTGCATTTACCATTTCTTAAGACCCAAAGTTTCTGCAGGGGATGGCACGAGCTCCGATCCCTCAGGAGGACAACTGGTATGGTACAGAGGTCCACTGGAGCTATTAAAAGATTTCAGATTTCTTTCTGATTAATTGGAATCATGAAAATCTCAAAACTTACCCTTGGTTTTTTTAGCTTGCTTCGATTGTACACTAATTAATAAGGTTAGCAGCAGGAAGACCTCCAAAGCGTTTCTCATGGCAGCAAGTATGAGATTGAGTTGCTTTGCTTTTTGTAATTTTTTCTAATTTCCAATTTACCAAGCCTTTGATTACCAAATCGAATCAATACATCACAGTTAGAGGCTGCTATTTTCTTGCTAATATTAATTGTTACATTTTACTTAAATGTTCCATGTGGTCCCCGGAGTGGCCACTGCGGAGCATCATTACCACTAATAGGGGCCTTCTCATATAAAACCTCTTGATAATGAACTGCCATTTGAGAGGAGAAATTTTACTTGCCATTTTTTCCGTAATTCGCCTTTGAGCCTCTCCCATAATAAATGTAGGGGATTACACGTGCTGGGCAGCTGGGCCAGCATTTAAATATTTGTGGATTTCAAAATGTTTTCTAAAAGGGAATTTATAATATGTTTCACAAGTAGCTTAAATTTAATGCATTCGGGCTTAATTAATGTTGGGAGAAGTTCCAAAAAGCTGGTAAATGGGTAATTATGTGTGGTTGGTGGCTTGACATTTGGAGATTTTAGGAAATTGAATGCATAATGTGCGCCAGAAATTGTTTAAAGCTTGTGTATATAATATTGAATGGGGATAAGTGAGCTAAAAATTGACCATTCAACAGAATCAATGTGGCAAAATATAAATCCCGATGGCATCCATTTAAATTCAAGATTTATTTAATAGGAAAATCTTTAAAGAATTCTTTAAAAAGTCTCTGCAGCCACACATACAATTGAATTTTTAATTACCTAGATAATTAGCCAAATTAAGCTGTCTGCTTATAAATCTTAAATTAAATTCCCTGAGATTCTCTGTAAATAATGGAAAATAAATTTTTAAATACTCGAGCAATTATCAAAATCAAACTGTCTGCTAGGAGGCAGCTAATGATGATGCAAAGTGTTCGTTTTTATTCCAGTTCATCGCAATTTCCACGGCTTTCCATTTGCTGTTGTTGGCTTTTATAATTAAGTTTCGGGTACGCAATCATTTAGAGTGTTTGGCGGAGTATTGGGGCAGACGACGTCGCGACAATGTCTCCAGACCAAAAAAGCAAATTTATGCAAATTTCGATTAATTTATTTTTGACACAAGCTCGAAGGAGAGAAGGACCTCCCACGCTCGGCTCATTAGGGAGGGAATTTGCCTGCTAATTGAACGGAAATCTGGAGAATCAGTTGGTTTCGCCAGCCAGCTGATTGCAGCTGGATCAATCAATCAATTTGGTAGCCAAATTTGTCGGGAACTCTGATTTGGTCTTGCCTTTGGCCTCGTCTGCATCAAGGATATCAAAATAACGAGAGCTGCAGCTTTAAATTCCTTGGAAATTTGGCTTACCCGCAGAACTTCCGCTGGCAAAGACATTGTGTGGCATTTTTTCGGATGGACATCTCTCGCCCCGAATGCGGTTCATATTTCAATTTCCGGGATGGAAGGAGAGCTTTTCAGCTCTGAGCTCTCCGTTTGCGGACAGTTGCCAGTTTGCTGCCGACTGTAAAGTTTTCCTTCTCTCTTTTTTTTCGGAAAATTCCATTTCAGTTCAAATCTTGATTGATACGTCGGAAGTTGGTTTGCGCCCTCGAGCGTATGTCACTTTGCTTGATTTAGTTTGCCATTAGTTTGCTTTTTGTAATCCCGGAATGGTGGCATTTCTAAGCTATTGGATTATATTCTGCTGCTGAAGATAACTTAATTATTAATTGTTGAGATTTTATTTTCTGTTACTTAAGCTTGATGTTTGTTTTTGATTTCATTTTGTGAGCTAGAAATAAATTGGTTGTTTTTCTGTAACTGTGTAGTTATTTGCTTTGCTGACTAATATTTATTTACTGCTGCCTCTCCATTCATTGCATTTTGTATAAATTTATAGCCAAGGGTCAGCTAGGTTTAATCATCCTTGCATGTTTCCGCAATTAAATATTTATTGTGCTTGTTTTTATGTGTAACTTGTTTCCAAGTATAGAAAGCTCCCTAAAACAAATTGCCAGCCAACACACACACACAACACACACAGCCCAGAAAATGCAATTCACACATTTAAGTAAAAAATTCGCTGTGCTTCTACCATATATATATACGCTCCATGTTAACCCATGCTTTTGCTGACAATGAAAATCGAAATCAACCAACAAATGCTTAACCAATTGAATAATTAAAAAACATAAAAACAAAAAAATAATTTGTGGAAAACAAAAACTATTAAAATTCCCTCAACAATAATAACTGAACCATCGTCGAAATCCAACGGAAAAACCGAAAACCCATTGGAAAAGCAAACATTGCGACCGAAATTGAAATTAATTCTGCAATCAACTCGTCATAACATCCACCCACCACGCCACCACGCCACCTCGCCACCTCGCCACATCTTGCCCCGCAGAATGTCAATGTTCTTCTTTCGATTGCATAACCTGCAGCGCGCCGAGGAGAACAAGCGCAAGAAGCGCGTGGAGCAGCAGCGGCAGCAGCAGCGCCAGCGGCGGGGGGCCAAGGTCTTCAAATGCGTCAGCGACTCCACCGGCCACCTGACCTTGGCCCCCTCGCGCCTCTTCGAGCGGACGCCGATGAGTCCGTCGGACAGTCTGGACGAGATCGCGCTGCAGATCCCCAGGTAAGTAGGTCATCGAAACCTTACCGGAATGGAGAACTTAAATATAAAATTAAAAGGTGAAGCTAACTCGAGGTCTAACCGGCATAATTTCTCTTACGTAAATTAAGACTTGATTATATGCCAAGATCACACACAGTTCTTGGTGTACAGCGGGTTGTCAATAATATAATCGGGTCTTGATTTACGTAAGAGAAACTAAGCCGGTTAGACCTCGAGTTAGCTTCACCTTTTAATAACAAATATAGGTCGCCTAATGTACAAACATTAAATAAAAATTTAAAATGTGAAAAGTAAACACTTAAGGAACTTTGTCTAAAATACTGCTAGTTACATATGGAAGTCACTTGACTTTCCTTCCAAGTTATTCAGGAGCAAACCTCACCTCTTCGGTTTTGTCGGCTGCTGAGTGACATCGAAGCACCTGGCAGCCACGCAAACTTGGTGATTGCTTTTCTTGTGTGGTTTGGGTGTGAATAAGTCAAGTGCTCGAAGACACTTTAAAGCAGTCTGGTCGTGTTACGAAAGTTTCAGAGCCGGAAGTCACCTTTTAGGGATTAAAAATTGATTACCACACGCAGCTTTTCAAGGAAATAAAATTATCTAAAATAAGAATTAAAAATTGTTCACCAAACGCAACTTTTCAAGGAAATAAAAATTCTGAGCTAATTCTAGAAAGTAGCCTACGTTTCTTCTGTTCTATTTATTTATCTCATTAAGTAGTAGTCTTTTAACTGTTTCAGTAAAGCAGAAAAAAACTCTAAAAAAAAAATTTTTAAGTCTTCAAAATTATATTCGTTGTGCCAGCTTAGCCTAATTTTGTAAAATGCGAATGCTGTGCGACCGTCTTACTGCCTTGACTGCTGGCGCTTTTGTTGGCATTTGGTATGCCAAGAACTTCCCCGTTGAGAAGAAAGAAGGTGGAGGCGGCGGAGGTGACAAGGGAAAGGACAAAAAGGAGAAGGACAAAGGCAGCGACAAAGGCAAGGACAAGAAATAGGCTAGGCTGAGTAGTTTCGAGTGATCGGGAAGCCCCAGCCGGAAGCAATACCTCAATTTAGCTGACGCGATACGCGATTTACGTATGTGCAGTATCTTATGTTACTTTTTTCCTTTTTTTAGCCGATTCTCACCAAAGTAGGCATGATCAAAATTCCAATGTAGAGACGGCAATGAAAAACCTAAGGAAATCTGTTGCTGCAAAATAAAAAAAATGAATGAAATGAAAATGGACGGAAATAATGATATTGCTACGGAAAATGCTCTCCAACTATTACTCTTCTTGTGCGTTCAGGAGCGCTCTATTATTTCTAAGACTTCACGCGTTGGGGACTTCCTTCTGACGTTTTGGGATTTGAATAAAGATTGGAGAATGCTTTGATAATGAAACGAGAAAAATTTGCGACTTTTTATTTGTATTTATTGGGTGTTGAATCGGAATCGGAACATAAAAGTGCACAAGTCAGAAGTATCTTGTAAAATTTTCGAAGTTAAATCGTACCATCTGCTGAGGTTTTGCCAAAGACATTTGAATCTTCAAAATGTAGAAGCCATTATATTTTTAAATTTTTACGCTCTCAACTTTGTGCGAGCGCCAGCAAATTATTTATTGCTAATAAAAGCTAAAATATCACTGCTTTTCACGAAAAAATAATACCTGAGATAAATAAAGAACAAGGGTAAGGTATCACGGCTTTTAAAGAAAATACTATCTGAGATAATATACAGAAAGTCGGCTATGCTTCTTCAGTTATAGCTATTGAACCGGAAAAGTAGTATTGTTTTAAATGTTTCAGTAAACCTAAAAAACTCCGAGTTAAAGTTTTAAATCTTCAAAATGTACTCGCTGTGTATTCGTTAGCCTTATTTTCGAAAATTTCGAGTGATCTGGAAATACATCCTATAGCTACTTTTTCTTTTTTCAAATTCTTACCAATGAAGGCATCTTTTACTGAATAACCATTTTCCCAAAAATATAATTTTTTTTAGAATTTGAATACTGTAACAAATTCCTTTTGACATTTTGGCATTCAATTAAAGTTTGCGTTGGAAATAAAACGAGGAACTCGTGATTTTATATCTTTCAACATTGGGTGCTGGTTCTTGTGAAGTTTTTTCGGGGTAACATTGTACCAGTTCCTGGGGTGCACCCCCAACCGATTCATATTTCGCCAAAACGTGTCCTTTGTGGCATGTGGAGCCTTTGTTGTGCCACATGCGGCACAAATACACGCGAATGCTGGCACAATGGTTTCAATAAAAGTTGCAAATGGAAGGTGGAACTTAAATTTCGCATTTTCACAGCCCAGGGACACGCGTAAGCCCGGCTAATTAAATTGGCCTTTGTAATCTCTCTCAGTTAATTAAGGAGCTCTGGGGGCTCCATCGAACTTGTCCCAAGCAGGCTCTGAGATTTGGGTTAGAGTCTTGGCGATGACCCGTACGGGGGGCAGCTTTCATTTTTCAGTTAACCGTTTTGGCCGCACCAGTACACATCGAAGTATTAGGAAAATTTCCAAATTAAATAAACACGAAAGTCCCAAATTCTGTAGTTACTATTGTGTAGGCGTGAGTTTCTTCGGAAAATAACTTTATCCTCACCATGCATTTGATGTGCGAGCGTCTGTCGGCGGTTTTTGCGGGTGTCGTGGCGGGTTTGTGGTTCGCCAAGACCTTCCCCGACGAGACCGAGAAGGCCAAGGACTCGGGCAAGAAGAAATAGGTGAGAATCTCTGATCTAGTAGTCCTCGATCGGGCCAGCCGGACGACCTGTCAACACGGGCGATGTGACTCTGTTCAGTATTTGTCGAAGCCTCAACTAGTATATCCCCCTTTCGGTTTGTACAAAATTATTTTCGTATTTTGTTTTCACCGCAACAGAAATCTGGCAGACTCCAAATTCCAATCCAAATTTTGAAAGAATTAAAAGCAGCAGCAAGCAGCAGCAGCACAGCACTAGGAACCATGCCCTGTTGTAAGCGCACCGAGGCCCGGCGTGTCTGCCGCCCGATGCCCTCGCTCCTGGCCCGGCTCAACTGCACGCCATGCAACCGGGTCGTCTTCTTTGTGCTGGGAGTGGGACTGGGCATCTTCTTCGTGCGCCACAAGGACGACAAGAAGGCAGAAAACAAGGACAACAAGAAGAAGTGATGACACCGAACACCGATAACCGATACCAAGCCCGCGAATCCCGATGCCACCCGAGACCTAAACCGATCACGATGACGATGCCACCCGATACCTGAACCGATCACGATGACGATACCGAACAGCACAGAGCTATCGAATTCTCCCCGCCAATGGCCTTCAATCAAGCACTCGTGCAGCGGGGCTGTATCGAATAGAAATGCCAATCGATAAGTTTGTCCACCGAAGAATCGAATGGATAAGAAATTCACTCAGTCGATAAATTTATCTATGGAGCATTTTGTCAATCGAACATCTACCTCATTCCAGAAGAGTTTCTTCGATTGATCTGTTCTATGCTTCTGTTAATAGATATTTTATAATGGATGCTGTTTATTAAAAATAACCACCGGATTTCTTCCTGCTATGCAAATAGATATTTGATATTGGATGCTGTTAATTAAATTACCACCGCCGGATTTCCTGCCATGCAAATAAATTGAAATTTTTTATTTCCTGCCATGCAAATATAAATTAAAATTTTTCATTTCTGAAGGTTTAAATTAATATATTGTTGCTGAATTATTCTGAATAATTTTCCTGCAAATGTTCCTCAAATAAAACAATATTTAATACCTCGACGCCATACTTGATTTAATTTATATTCAACAAAATATTTGGATATTTATGTAAGCCCTCAAAATTGTGGCAACATTCTTGGCTAAAAAATCATTTCATCAATCCAGTTAAAGCTCCTTTCCACGTCTCATCTGGTTGGACTGGGAATTAATATGGAAGACACTGGGAGGTAAATGAGAAGTTCGTTCAACGCAGCAATCGGGAACTTGGTAGTTGGAAATTGTGTTCAGATTTTTCGAATTCGGGAAGTTAGGGGTTACTCGGAATTTCGGTTACTTCTTCTGGGCCTTATCCTTCTCTGCCTTCTCCTTCTTCTCCTTCGCCTCCTTTTCCTTCTTTTCCTTCTCTGCCTTATCCTTGGCCTCCTTTTCCTTCTTCTCCTTTTCCTTCTTCTCCTTGTCCGCCTTTTCCTTGTCCGCCTTCTCCTTGTCCGCCTTCGCCTTCTCGCGCTCCTTGCGCTCCTGCTCCTTCTGCTTGGGCGACTTGTTGGCCTCCTCCGCCGCCTTCTTTGCCTCCTGCTTCATCTTGTCCCAGAAGAGTCCGATCCCGGCGCCGATCAGGAAAAAGAAGAACCGGTTGCAGGGAACACAGTTCAGTTTCTGCATCAAGGTCGGTGGACAGGGGGGAGGCGGCGGTGGGCAGCATCGCGGGGGCGGGGGACAACTGGGCTTGTCACACATCTTTAAAGGATTTAAGGGTCGGTCACGGGATCGGGATAATCAATAGATTTAAAATAGAAGTTTTTTTTGTAATTTTCTGTAGAGAAATACTTTCCGAAAAAAATGTGATGTTGGCCGAATGGAAAATTTTGAATAGTGAGAGCTTTGTCTGGCTATGCCGTCCGAATGGGGGAAGTAACTGACGTTGATCTCAAAAGCTACTCATATTTTGGATTTCTGGGAGTTTCTAAAAGGTGTAAAGCTTGATAGAATAATTATTTTAGGTAATAATTATATTTAAAATAAATTTTTTTCGCCTTAAATGGAAGATCTGTTCAGTTATCAAAAAACCCTGCTTCCTCATAAATTTGTATGATAATTAGCAATCACTTTTTGTTAGTTTTTCCTGGTTTCCCATCCCTATTAAAGCTCTGACTCTCCTCAATCAGTATTTCTTGGTGTTCAATGTCATATGGAGCCCTTTCCTTTCGAGCCCTTTCCTTTCGAGCTCTTTCCTTTCGACCCACCTGGTCACAAAATTATGGATAACTCTTGGATCCTGACTTTCATTGTGGGTTGTATTGTTGGCTATTTGATTGGCAAGAACCATTAAGGTAAGAAGTCAAAGAATTCATAACTTTTTCAGTAGTAGACAAAAGTCCTTTCTATAAACATAATAATGTAATACTAAAAAAATTCTAAACCTTAAAATTGATGATGTTTCTTCTTGATAAGCATCTATATATTAATAGGCTAAGCCTTTTTTAGTAATCCCTTTTTCCCCTACTTCCCGTTAACCGATTTTGAAACGGAATATACCATTCGATTCGTATTAATTTGTAGATGTGCAGAATATGAAAAAAATTGAATTTGACAATGTTACCTGTTAAGTGCAGGTAAACGAGAAATACGTATATGAAGCATACGAAACGGAAACAACAACAATTTAACGAAGCAAGCATTGGAAATCTTTTCCGTTCTATTGCGATAAATCAAAAGTTGTTCAAATTTAAGCAGAAAAACTGGAGAAAATTGGTGAGTTTGGCAAAAGTGAATTGTGAATCAAAGAACGTGGTTATTTTGAAAAGATAATTTCAGAATTGCGATTGTTCAAGTTATTCGTTATTCACATCGTAGAAGCGTCAGTCTAAAGGTTGTTTCGGTGAGTGTCTTTCATTCTATCACATCGATTAATTGTGGTTTTCAATTGAAGAATTTAGAATTTCGAACGCGTTATGCCTCGCCACCGAACATTAACAGGGAGGGGGGAGAGGAGAGCCGTTAGACAAAGCGTTGCTTCTCACCGCAATGTAATTAATCCAGATATTACTTATGATGATGATGAAGTTCCTTTCGATGAATTGAATGATAATGTGAACGAAATCAATTTGTATTTCAGGAATGTACTTCACCATTTATGATCGGTATCCGTGCAATGAAATTCTATTGTTTGCATTATGAAAAGACGTCGACAGTTGGTAGAGTGGGGGATTTTCCCCCACTGGGCGATCCTAGTCCCTATTATTGCTTGACTCTCCTTAATCAGTATATCAACGTTTGCAATGTCAATTAGTCAAACCCCGTTTTCCCTTTCAAAATTGCCGGTCTAAAATTATGGATTTGCTGACTTTCATTGTAGGCTGTATTGTTGGCTACTTGATAGGCAAACATCAACGCTAAGTAAAAGGTAAAAGTATTCATAGCTTTCTCAGTAGGCCTTTGACTTACTTGTCTTTTCGTATCAACACAACTCTGTGACTCTAAAAAAATTCTACTCCAAAATATGGATGCTGATTGGTTGCTCACATTTCTAGTCGGTTGTTTGGTTGGATACCTGATTGCCAAGAACACCTAGAGGCTGCTAGCTACTAATGGAAACTGATTGGCTACTCACATTTATCGTTGGCATTTTGGTTGGATACTTTCTCACCAAGAAACTCTAAAGAGAAATGGATGCGGAGTTCGCCATTACATTTGTGGTTGGTTGCTTCCTTGGATACGTTCTAGCCAGGACTACCTAGGTGAAGATATTAATATATAATCCTTTGTCACGATCAATAATTAATTTTTCCTCAATACAGAAAGCTGCAGCTAGAAATCTAAATTCAAAGTTAAACTCAAGATCTAAGAAGCAAAATGACGCATCTTATAGTCTTCGTTATAGGCATCATCATTGGACGGTGGAACTGCCGATGCTGAAGAGACCTTTTCCTAGCCGAACTGATCGAAATTTATCAAGCAAAATGCTGAAATAAAAATTTGCAATAAATTATTTACCAATTAAATTATATGTTTTTAGATTTTTACTGAAAAATAGTATATTTCTGCCATTGGCTAATCAAATAAAGCAGTTAGCTTGGCTAAAACTTTCATAAAAAAAAATTATATAAAAAGGTTCAGACTCTCCAGCTCTTTATTCCAAATTATTTTCAATCTCCCAGTCCTGGGATCTAGAAGCAAAATGCCCCATACAGTATCCTTCGCCTTAGGGGTAATTATTGGACTGATGACCTGCAGATGCTGACTGGGCCTATTTTATGGCCAACATGAGCTAAATTGATCAAACAAAATGGGGAAATAAAAATTTATATTAAGCTAACCAATGAATTCATAAGTTTTTTGTTATTTTTACTGCAAGAAAAAATACATTTATTTCCATAGCTAGAAAGAACATTCAAAGAAGTGCAGTTGGCTTGGCTAAAACTGTCACTCTTAAAAGAACAAAATTACAAAAAAAGGTTAAAAGAACAAAATTACAAAAAAAAAGGTCTAGAGTCTCCAGCTCTATCCCAAAATATTTCCATTCTCCCTGCATCAAGATCCAAGAAGCAAAATGACGCACGTTATATCCTTTGCCCTGGGCGTGATCATTGGCATGATGAGTTGCCGGCAATGCTGACTTGGGCTCCTTACAAACCGACTTGATATGGCAAATTTAATTCAACTTAAGGAGCAGAATGGATAAATAAAATTTGGTTTATATAAACATGATTTTAGTTATTTGTTCCACAAATATTTTGGGGGAAATTTCTGAGTTTTCATAAAAACAATCACGATCTGCTATTAGTAGGCTCAGTAGGAAAAGTCCTTGGGAAAATTAGTTTTTTAAAAAACCATAGGGGACGAGCTTGTCGCGATTATACTCTTGAAATTTATCTACAAATTTTCTAAATATTTCTACTGATAATATCGATATGGAGGCTATATCAATATTTATTTTTGGCTGCATTGTGGGATATCTAATAGGGCAAAACGCCTAAAATTTCCGCCTGTTTAAGTGCACTTCTTTCCAAAAAGAACAGTAGGCTTGGAATTTAGTTTTAAAATACTTGTGTCAATACTCAAAACTTTTATTCATTTCCTAGTCGATAGTCAACTCGGCATAACGTACAAATTCCCAAAATTGTTCGTCTAAAATCACTGAGATCGGAGTTCCCAAAGTAATTATGCAGCGGTTTATAACTTTCATTGTGGGAGGTATCGTTGGTTTTCTCATTGCTAAGCATCGTGTAAGTCTCTGCTTATTTTTATATTTTTTATTGGATTTTTGACTTAGTATTATTTTCCAGTGAGCATAATGGCTTATGTCATATGCTTTGGAATGGGCATGGTGTTTGGCATGTTCGTATGCCGACGCTGCGAGCCGTGACAAGAAAGGATCCCTGGATTTGCAGAACTTATAATTGCCTTGCGGGACTTGCAGATCTCTAGTTGAATTTTAATATGGAAATGAAATATAATTACATCTAAAAACTAACTGCTTAATTTATTTATTGGATTGTAATGGAGTTTGCTTTTTTCTAATTGCAGGTAATTAATTCAGAGTGTATCCAAGCACACCTCGTATGGTAAAGAATAAGGACAAGTAGATAAGTATAAATAGATAAGAGTAACTTTAAGAAATTTATATTGAGAAAAATAAGATTGGTAAACTATATCAATCGCTGTTTATATAGTATTCCTTTTAAATTTCCTAACAAAACCCTTTCAACAGCTTTCAAACCCACAATCTCTGGGGTCGCCAGGGTTTGAAGTCAAGTTCAATGCATTTATGGCTTCGAGTAAAAGTTTTGACGCCTGCCTGCTTTTAATGGCTGGAAGACAAAGGCGGTCGCCATAAATACGTCAGGATCTGAGTCGGGTTCAACTTTGGCGAAAACTTTAAGGAAAAGCGAAAACTTTCCACTTCCTTCATTTGTCGACAAACTTTAAGGGACTAGCAATTGCCCCTTCATATGTGTGCGGGAGCAAGACCCTTTCAATCCATTCCACCTGCCCCACCTGCCCGGAACCATTCATTATGATTGATTATTGCGCAAATCCAAGGCGATACAGGGGGATATATGCTATATGTATATGCATTCGACGTCGTCAGCCGCACAAAACGTTTAACAAATGAGAAGACAGACGACGTCCTGACATACAAATGAACTCGTTCGCCATTTCAATCAGTCCTACTGGGTCCGTGGCCCCCAGATCGAGCCGCAGCATCCGCATAAATAAATATTTTATGAACTCGGCACCATCCGAACACGAGCCCGGATCCATTTCCAGTTGGGTTAGGCTCGAGTGCGTCGCTCTGCATAACTTAGGGCCGGAATGTTTGTGGCAAGTCTTATCTGCGGAGCAAACAAAGGTTGGCCGCCCCCTCCGCATCCTTTTTTCCCCCATTTTCATCTGCGGTTAGGTAATTGGTTAAGGTGGCGCTCACAAGATTGACTCGCCCACCAAATGAAACGGTTGCCTTCCAGAATGATTGATGCCCCTGAGCCAGGGGTGCCAGGATGTGGCGCGCCTTTTGGCCCAGAGGCTAAATTGCTTGGCCGTGCGGCCTGAGGGACCTGGATTTATAAGCCAGCCAACAACAGGTAGTGTGTGCCTCGAGGACCTCGCACCCGGCCTTAAGGACTCCCTAATCCTTACTGATTGCTCGGATTCTCCCCCATCTTTTGGCCCCACTCCCAGCCCTCTGCCAAGGAATTGTTCTAGCATTCCGCATGCTAATTTGTCAATAGAAAGTTTTAATTGAATTTTCCTTCACATGTTTGGCAATTAATTTATGCAGTTTTTGGGCCAACAGTGCGGATTTGAATTTCGGCTGACTCGCGGAAAGCTGCTGTAACTAGAAGAGAGCTTTCTGTTAACATAGTGGCTTTTCCTGCTCTCTCTGAAGCTTTTCTCTTGGCTCTTTCTCCGCCTTTCCGCGCTCTCTCTAAGGAAAATGTAAACAATAACGGCTGCCGGCTCCGCAGCTGTTTTTGGCGCCCACGGAACCCACCTCAGTGGTGGCTTTCACGTTTCCGCTTTGCTTTCCGAGCCTGCGCCACTTCCTTTCGCAGAGTTCTCGGTCCTCGGCTGGACTTTAGTCCTTATCCTAGTGCCGATGCGAGCGTATCCCTGTCAGTCGCACGAACGCCCAAACCGCGAGCCAATTTCAAAACGCAACGTTCGAAAAGCAATTTCGAATTTTAACTGAAAAAAAAGTGAAATAGTGAAACATTTATTAGAAAATTAATTACCTGAAAATCAAAAAGTATTGAAAAGTGTCACTCATAATATTTAAAATATAAATATAAATAAATTAAAGGTTGCTTTGAAATATCATTAACAATAACTTCAGCATAAAAATAATCCACAACAATAGCAAACGTTAAAACTCAATCTAATAACACACAACAATAGCAAACGTTAAAACTCAATCTAATCAATCTTAAAATATTAATATAAAATCCAAAAATTAAATTATATATATTAATAATGTAAAAAAAAATATATCGAGTCAATAGTGTTTTTAAAAGGGCAACCTAAGAAATGTTCTTTGTAATATTGAACTCAAATTCTTAATACTAGCATCACATTATTTTTTTGAATATTTACAAGGACTTAAAAGTACCACAACAGGCTAAGCAATAAATAAAATGTGTTGAAGCTCTTAAATGTGTATCTTTTTAATAAGTGATTTTATAGAATCATTTAAATAAAAAAAAAAATTCATAAAAAATATGATAACCTTGCAACACAAACTCTCTGCAAAAATCGTAATAAAAACCAACTGAAAGAAAACCTCCCCAAAAATAAACAAAGAAAGTGTCCCAAATTAGATTCGATTTCCATAAAGTTAAACCGAATAAGGCAGCTTAAAGCCAGACAGTTTTGTAATTAGCCAGGCTGAGGCAGCACACCTAATCAGACACTGGCTGATAGGGATTAAGGACTCCTGCTCCTGACTGCCACCAGCCAGGGGCCAGGGAGTAGTGGTGAGCTGAAAATTTGCGGCAATTCAGTTGGAGTCTTTGCCAACAAATTGAGTTGGCAGACAGGGGCCCAAACATGGATGCGAGTTGCGAAAGTTTTTGACAAACTTTCCACAAGTCGAAATCATTTATGATAACTTGACACGCGCCACATATTGTGGGCTTGACTCGGTCGGAGTCGCAGTCAAATGGAGAAGATTAATTGGATTCAATATTGATAATCAGATGGGATGGGAGGAGTTGGAGTAGCATAATTACCAAGAGAGAAGCTGGAGCTGGAGCAGGAGTTAAAGCCATGGCTCTGGAACTGGAAGAGTGCCCTCGTCTAGCTGGCATGTAATTGAGTTATTTCCCTTGGACTGCTGCCATTTTTAGCATTTTACCATTATTAAATGGCTGCTGCGACAACAAGCTGTTAATGGCATCCCATAAAAATGGCGGCGTCGTCGTCGTCCCTCATCTCGGGCTGAATGTGTGTGCGTTGCCTAAGCGGCGTCATGATTGTTTTAATGGCTACTTGAACGGAAATTAACTGACAGCTGCAGATAAATGAAATACCCACTCAAAGCGAACCGCACAATCTTAAAGCTCCATCAATTCCAATTGACTGCAGTCGGGCATGAAATGCGTAGCGACTTTGCCAACAATTTTCCAGCACCAGCCGGCGTCACACCCCTAGCCCCGTTCGAACATTTCCAAATATTTGCACACTGAAATGTCAAATAGGCTAATTTGGCCCATAATTCCCCATTTCACACACTAACACTCGCCAAGGCCCTCTGTGAATTTTCCATGTATGATAAACAGAACTGGCAATTTGTTCCCAAATTCAGCAAGAACAACAAATAACGCAAATGCAAATTGCTTTTCGCTGCGAAGAATATGAAAATTATGAAATATGTGCGACATTTCTATTTGCATACATTTGGCCAAGAAATACTCCAAAGGTTGGCTTGGAGGGTAAATAAAGAAAGTGGGGGTCGGGAAGGTAATAAGGGGAGCAGGAGGTGGGGAATGTTAAACAAAAGTCAATTTTGGACCAAAGGTGAAAGACGGCTGCCTGAATAGAAAAGGGGACTAATTGAATTTTTAATAAATAAAGTCAAGCGTTTCTAATTAGATTTCTGGAGACATTTCTTAGGCATGATTTAAATGTCTTAAAGCCAAAAGAATCATTCATTAAAATATATACTGAGATTTTCTTATTAATTAATTTTCTAAGTTATAGCCAAGCGCCGTTAAAAATAAAAATGTATTGGAGTTTACAACAATTTTTATTTTAATTTGCATTCCTATAATTTTGATGAGCCAGAACATAATTATTTATTGAAATTAATGTTCCCAACTTGGTTGAGAAAAAGTTAAGCCTATAAAAAATAATGTCTCCTTTCAACCTTAAGCTCATTTACTCCTATTATTAATCTAGTCCCATCAACTTGGTCGCTCATTTATTTATTCTCTCATGACTTCATTTTCGCCGTAGTTCATCAGGACTCACTTAAGCCCCAGGACTAACTTCACCTTTGGCCAACGTTTCTTTTAACGCTTTTCCCTTTTATTGTTTTGGCCTGGCCATCAGCACACGCATGTCCAGACCACAAAAGAGGGATCAAGTGAAATGTTAAAAAAAAATGAGAGAGACGAGTGCAAAAAACAACATGCTAAACGCTTTGTAATACGCTTTTGTTTGGCCCAAGAGCCATTAAGCTGGCCAAGTGATAAATACGCTTTGCGTACTCAAGTTGTTTTTTGTAAGGTTGGTAGTGCACAGGGAAAAATTGTAAGCAGCGTTTAGGATTTTAGTTTTAAAGTAAATACACAGTAAAAATCAAAATCATATCAGGAATTTCTTGAAATTTCTCAATACATTTTTATTTTATATTTATTTTGTCTTCTAAGACGAAAAAGTAAGACTTAAAAACGTAAAACGAATTTATTGTTAATATTTCACAATCAGTTTTTAATTAAATTTTTATTCTTTGTAATAAATTTATATACAATTTTTTTATAAAGATCCTATTATAGTTTCCAGTTCTTTCTTTTAATTAATGTTAATTTTTTACCGTGTGCGGTCTCGTCTGACTGAGAAAAAAGGTCGCGTGCGGTTTCTGGCCAAGTTTAGAGAATTGATTTATGAACGGGCTGCTGCTGCTGGCGCGGGCCGTTAGCCTTTTCTTTCTTTTTTTGGCCAGGATGGCCCGCCGTCGGCTTTTGCTTGTTGCATGTAATGACGTCATTAGGGCCAAATTGCCCCCCATTTAACGGCAATCGATTGCTTCCGCACGATTAAATATGCTAAGCCAGAAAGGGGGAAGCCACGGCCAGCAACAGTTTGTCTGCTCGTCTTCGCTTCGTCCTTTGCCGCCTTCGTTGAGCTATTTTGTTGTCCTTTCGGTTCCGACATGTCGTGTCCTGCTGGTTGACGCCTCCTTTTTAAACTGTTGCGCATTTTTTCTTGTTGTTGTGGTTGGCCGACAGCCAAGGCGTGCCGCTGTCTCCTGCCACTCGTCCTTTTTTGCTCCTTATCTTCCCTTGGCTCCATGGTGTCTCTCGCTCTCGCTTTCTTCGTGTCCTGGCGGCGCGTGCCAACTTTCACCCGGATCGGGGAAGAACACGCAATAATAACAGAAAACCTCGTGTTCATCAACAAGTTGGGGAATTTATGGCAGGATATTTGCATGGTTATGACCAGGGTTTCTTTATTCTTATTCTTTGGAATCTTTGGAGGTGTAAAAGGGTTTATAACTTAGACCCATGATATCCGATTTTGTAATTCCCCAACCAACGATAAAAGTTTATTCAAAGGCTAATATGCCATAATCATACCCCTTAAAGGGGGTGATTATTTGGCAACCGTGAACGACTCGATCGCGTGGGAAATGGCAATATGTTTGAGCCGCCTTTGAAAGCATTTTGTATGGCTAATTTGGGCTGATGCGAATGCAGATGCTTGGAACCCACATCAAAGCCACATTGCCATTCCCTTTCCAGGCCACTGAAATGTGCAGCATTAGGAGCTGTAAGGATACGTTTGATCCCTTCATATTTTTCGTGCGGGGATTTTGTGTGTGCAATCAAGATACAAGCCCATTAAAATGCGACCTTCACTCAATTTAAGCGATTCAGACATCAAGTTTATTATGCTGCACATAAAGGCAGGGCATAAACTCCGAGCTGAGATCATAAAAAGCAACGAGCAAGACGCGAAGGTCCTGCCAAAAAAAAAAAAACGAGAAAGAGTTCATGAACTGTGACGTCTTTGGACTTCCTTCCGTACGAACCAGCGGGCAAAGGTCACCGGATTACCAATTTCTATGCGCTTCGCTCACCACAATGAATAAAGATATTTTTGCTATGCAAATGCCAGCAGCCTCAAACAAAGCCAAGCTGTCTGGACAATGAAACAAAAGCGTGGCTCTCTCTTTGGCAAAATATTTAAATTTTATGCAGCCAAATTGATTTGTTTGCGAGCTGCCAGTTCAACGCACCGCCAAAGCTAGGAGCTAGCTCCAACTACTCTATCTCCCAATCATGTGTCGAGTGTTAATGCAAATGTTTGCATACATTTTGGGGCTGCTCACATCCGAATGGGCACATTCGCTCCGTCTGTCTGAAGCCAAAGGATACCAAGGATGCTGACTGCTCCGATCCGGGCAATCGATAAACCTAATGAGCTGTGAGACAGACGGGCAGACACACGGAGCGGAGCATCGTTGTCGCGGGGTTTGTTTTAAAATTAACCTTCATGCGGGAACCGAAAATAAACTTGAGAAAGCACACTCCAAGTACTTCCTTCCTTCCGCAGAGCGTAAGCAGCTTATAAATTCAAGCGGTTGCATTAAAAAAGCATCAAAATGCGCTTTAGACATAACTGGGTCACAATTCATAGTTATTCCCGGCTATATCGACAAACTTTTGTATGAATTTAATACGATTCCAGTTAATTTCAGTACAAAAATGTCACCTGAACATCCCCCAAGACTCCCGTTTAGGCCTGACATTTGGTTAACGAAAATTATATATTGTTATGCCTCTAGTTTCGCACCCTTTCAGACCCGAAACTGGGTCACCTGTCCCCTTGAGGTCTCGTCCTGGAGTCCACAAAAAAGGTGTTAACCACAGGACAGGCCAATTACTGTAATTGCTGGGCCCACGAAAAAAGTGCCACCTCACACAGGCATTACCCAGCAGATACTTAGCCGCGGCGAACAGGGCGTATACTTGATGTGCGACAGACAGTCGGCGGCCATGGCACGCACGAGATTTCCAAAGAAAGCACTTTGATTAATCATATCGAATGCCTAAATAATTCAAGGCAAGCCATTGTCATTGCCATGCAAATTGCATTTGGAAATTGAATAAATAAGAAACTGCATTAAAAAGCGGGGAAAAGAGGAAAGTGAATTAATCAGGATGAGCAAGCTGTCAAAGTTCAAAGTTCACAGACAAAAGTAAAGGGGGAATAAGTCTTTCTCGGAGATTTCTCTCAGATTTTTACCCGGATTTTTTAATTGAAGTCCTTGCAAGCCCCGAAAGCCATAAAGCGAAGCAGCAGCTGGCTTAAGGCCACTCCTTGTCCTCTCCTTGTTTAATTTAAATTACAGATTCCTCAAGGTGGAGGTTGGGAGGACTCCTCAAGTGCCCCTCCAGCAGCTTTAAGACCGACAAATCCATTGAATGGGATAAAAACCGCAGAATGTCCTTTGGTCTCGAGGCAGACGGGCCTTGGGTTCATCATTTATCAATGTGTCACTTAGCGCGACTTCTCAGGTCACGTCTAATGATTTGGCTTCTGTGTCTGTCAGCGAAAGTCAAAGGCAATAAATGTGATTGACTCTTTTTGGGGCCACAACTGATGGGATTTTCATTTCGGTTACGTTTACGTAAATGTGGGTTCCGTAACGACACTTTAACGAATTTCCTATGCCGCGGCGAACATGAATTTGCAATTAAAAAGCAATCAAAATGAATAAAAGCGCTACGGCTGGCAAGCTGCGTGCTTGCTTCTTAAATATTGTATGAATTTACAATTGAATTCCGGATTAACAATTGAATGTGAGGGCACATTATTCCAGCCGATTCATGTATTTTAATTAATTGCGCAAATGGAAAAGGAAAGTTGAAAATAATGTCGGAGCAAATAATGAAAGGTGTAAAAAAGCACAGGGCTTAATGACAAAATGAGGACAAGCTGCAGCGTTGCTGGTTTCTCTGCCACCTCCGCGACCGCTTCCCTTCGCTTTTCAAGGCTATGGCCGTTAGGGCAATAAATTTATTAAATGGCCAAAGAATACACAAGGAACACCCACATGGGCAGCAACAAAAAATCATGTTAAACAAGCTATAAATAAGTGTGTATGTGTGAGTGTGTGCCCCATGTATCCTGTCCTCAATTGCGTGTTCAAACAACAAAATTAATTGCCCAGCCAGGGTAATCAATTTTGATTAAAGTTGAAGCGCGCTCGGCCGCCAGAGTTGTCGAAGTGTTTCGGTATTAAAGTGCACTCACTATTCCCCAAAGGACACTGGCTTTAAGCCTCAATCAACCATCCATCCATACATATCAGTGAAACCATCCTAAAGGGTGATCGAAAATGCAACGCAATTTGACAGAGTGATCGAAGCGACGTGAAATTAACTTAAGTGCTGCGTGCCGCGGTCGTTCGAGCCAATGGATCATCTATTATGCAATATGGCGGGCAACAGTCGCAATTCGTCCTACAATTGTCTCTCCTCGTGGGACTCCTATGATCGAATACCCAGGTAAGCCTCGACATCGCGTATACGCCGTGTGCACGCCCCATGCGGCCTAACTCAATTCGAAATTCGATTTGAGCAGCGTGATTGCCATTAACAGGTCAAAGCGGCAGCAAGGCGTCGATTCATAATCGAATCAGGACATCAGGACTCAACTAAGAGCCCATACACACACACAATGAGTAGCGGGGGGCTTTGCTAAGGAATTTCACAGATATATTTAGCTATAAATATTTGAGGAGTGCTTATGGCACTGCGTTTCTGTGGCAACAGATGAGGGCCGGAAGTCCTTGATGCAAACTGTGATGAGAATGCATCAGGAGTAATTCCAGAATTCCAGTTCCGCCTTTGCTTTTAGCTGTCATTTGCACGGACATAAATAAGTGAATATCCCGGAGAGCTCTGAGCTCTTAGCTTTTTATGCAGCTTCCTTAATGGATACTTCGGCCAGGATATATCCTCATCAGGCCGGCAATAAACATGCAGGAGCCGAGAACAAAAAAAAAAGAACAAGGGGAGGCCCCTATTTTTGGATGCAATTTGTAGGTACCTGAGACCACGCATGGGCTGCCGGATGGTGTCCTTTGTCCGCCTTTGTGATCCCTTTGTGTAGACAAGCAAAAACCTTTCGTCGGCCTTGTTATGTTAGGCATTTTCCTAGAGCTCCTTTGTGGCCTTTTGATTTGCCGGGCTTCGCCGCCTTCGCCTCGTTGCCTTCCATTCGAGCGCAATTTCATCAAGGAGTTGTAATCAAATCTCGACTCGAACACGAATACGAACAGAAACCTGAGCCCTGAGCCCACCACGCACACGAAATTAAATCAAATTTTGCTTTAAAAAGCGCCAAATCAAAAATCAATAAAGGTAAAACAATCTTAGCACAGCCCGCCGCGGGCTGCCCATTTGCCCATTTGCCCATTTTTGCCATTTTAGTGAGCTTTAAACTCAATATCTGTGGATAATCAAATGATGGCACAACAAAAACACATTAACGTGCAATTTGTCGTTAGCTCAGCCCTCTTGGCTCGGCTTGGCTTGGCTAAAGAAAATAAAAGCCAAGCCAGGTCAGGACCACAGGACCATGGCAAGCTGCGTTGCGAGTCAATTTAAGTCAAAGTTGGGGGCTTACTTTAAAAGTTATGAACTTTTCTTTTGCGGGCATAGCTCACAATTTCACATAGGCAAAATTCAGAGTTTCCTGCGGGGATAAAACCAATTATTTGGGGTCTGCCAAGCTCATAAAAAAATTAAACTAATACAAGAGAAGTTTAAATATATTTAAATTGTGGAAACGGGTTTTTATTTATTATATTTGGATCTCATAATTTGTTGGGCTAAAAATGCTACATTTTAATTTTAAGAAAATGTTTAAATTATATATAAAAGCAGAGTTTGAATGTTGCTTAATCCCCATTCAGCTTTAATTGAATATATTTCTTACTTCAGGCTAAAGTTGGTAAACTTTTAATTGCGCCATATTCAATTACAAATCTTTAGCTAACTTTTTTTGGTCAGTTTTCAGCAAGACAATTATTTCAGTTCACAAAGTTCTCAAATTAAAGATGTATAAAAATGCGCAAAAATATCCCCTTAAACCTGGTCTTAATTTGTGCAATAAAGGTGAAGTTTTAAGGGCCATATAAAAGCACTTCCCTTAATTACAATAAACCCTCAGAAACATTCCACAAAAGCGTAAGATTTATTTTAAATTATATTTGAACAGTTTGGCTAACCCGTAGCTTTTGCTTTTCCTGGAAAATTCTAAACATTCTTACCTTTGACACCTGACTTTCTGCTGCTCTGCATGTGTTTTCACAATTATTTTCCTTTTATGGAAAATATTTGCATTCAAACGAAATGCAAATACCTCAAAGTTTTGATTGCGTGTGGGATTTATATTATTTGCTCGCTAGTAAAGACTGAAAGCGTCACAAGTGACAAGTGATTGCTGACCCGTTCTCGGGCGGGTCTTGGCCAGAACTTATGGCCATCTGGCCGGCGATTGTGCCGCGTTCAATGGCCGGCAAAAAAGTGAGGGGAATGAACGCTCCGCCGGCGAGCAAACCGCAGAGCAGTGCGAATTCTCCTTCGGGGCCAGGTCAGAGTTGATTGTATGCAGTGTAGCCTTTTGGGGTTTTTATACATTTTCGCTCCTGGCTTCTGGCCCGGCCATAACTGATTGGTCACTAGCCACAATGTATGTTTGCGATGGTTTGGGCCATGCTCGTTAATTTCGCCACGCACTCGCACTCGCCGTGGCAGTCATCGTCCTTGGTCCTCGAATGGCCCCCAAGGTGCCATTTCTGGTGCTGGGAGACACTTGAACTATTCGTTCGGTTTCTTAACCTTGACATGAATATTCAGAGTATCCCCAAATGAGCTGGGACAGAGAGAGCTGGCCAGAACAAAAGGCTAAAAAGGTGGCAGGCTGTTAATTGAATCTCGCCCGAGTTTCCTTTGTCTGTGCTTTAAGCCACCCTTTTAATTACCAAAGCCCAGGCAGCCGGGCACAGTCAAGTGTCGGCTGAAAAAGATTTCTCGGCTGACCCGCAAATGTTTGCTTGCCACTTTGAATATTCAGACACTGAGACTGAGACTCTTAACGCAGGACACATGCAGCACATAAAAAATATGCAGTAAGCTCCGCATTTTGTTGCTCATACGCCATGTGTGCGCTTCAGTGGCAAAACTCGTTCCCCACTTAATGCGGCCCTGTAGCAGCTGCAGCCAAGTATGAATAAGTTCAGTAGTCGAGAAAGGCATACCCTTTAGCTACCAAAAAGTGACTGCCTCTAGCTTTGATAATATAATAATAGAAATGGGCGTTTTCCCTTTGATGTAGTTAAGGCGAACTTCAATGCGATTGCTAGACTGCCGACTATCATTGATGGAAACTCATTCACGCCGCTTTATCACAGGAAAGCTGACAGACGCAGCACGTCCTTGAAGGGCTGTGGGCGGCCCTCAAGCAGTCACGTGTGCGCAGGGCTGCCATGTGCCCTATTTTCCCTCGTCCCTCTTACCTTTTGGCCCCCGCATTTCTTTGGTACTTTCTTTGGTACTTCCAGGATACTTAGATGCACGCACTAACCACTTACACAGGAAGAAATAAATTCATAAAATGGAAATATAAGTATGAAGATTAAGCTTATGGGTACTTAAGTCTACTTAGTTAAATAATATAGTTAAACCTATTACATTTTTATCATAACTCAAACTATTTCAATATTTTAAATAAAAGTGAACTCTCTTTATTCTAAGAAAACTTGAATTAAAAAGGTTTCAAGCAAGCTGTATTTATATTTATATATATAAATATTTATAAAAAAGCTTAACACTTGAATATTGATTTATAAATATCATTATTTAATAATTTTTAGGTGATATGAAACTGTTCTTAAACTCAAATAAATTCTATTAAGTCTACTATCTATTTTAAAGAAGGTTTAATGTCTTTAAATAAGAGTGAACTCTCTTTACTCGAGATAACTTGAATTAAAAGGGTTTTAAGCGAGCTGTATTTATATTTATAAATATAAAACTTTAACTCTTGAATATTGATTTATAAATATCATTATTTAATCCCTTTTAAGTGATATAAAAATGTTCTTTAACTCAATTAAATTCTATTAAATTTGCTTACTTTTATTATAATTATTTCTATATTATTTAGGAAAGTCTAACGAATTTTCCTCACTGCATTAGTGTGGGGCGGCAAGGGACTGCAGCCAGCTGCATCGCTTAATGTGATAAGTAAGCGCATCAATTGTCAAGTGCAACGGGGGGCTGCAGGGGCAGAAGGATGGGAAATTCGATTGGCGGGAATAAAAGCGTGCCGGCGAACAAGGGTTCTCATGGCTCTTATGGGGGCTTTGTTCGACAAGTCAATTTAGAAGCTCAATCATCAGCGTTTGCCCCGTTTGCTCTTCTCGTTGCAGAGTTCGTGTGGAGTACTATGTGAACGAAAACACATTCAAAGAAAGACTGCAACTCTATTTCATTAAGAATCAGCGTTCAAGTAAGTATTGTCTTTGCATTAACTAAGATATTCAGCGTAACTACAACAATCAACAAGGCGGCATTTAATTGAATTTGATTAGGAAGCCACACACAAAACACACACAAAAACACACAGAACCCACAGACCGAACCGGACAGACAGACAAACGAATGACATTACAAAGGCGAATTCGATAATCTTGGGTAAATATTGATTTGGAAACGAAATAATTGAACAGGTAAACACGGGTCGAGAGCCAGGGGGTTAAAGGCAAACATTCATAGACATGAACTGACCCAAATTCCTAACAAATATATATATAAATTTCCCTCTCCGTAAAGGCTTGCGCATACGAATCGCCGATTTATTCCTTAAGTTACTGTCGTGTGTTCTCTACATAATACGTGTGATATTGGATAAAAATCCAACATTTATAACATGGTAAGTTAGGCGGGAGAGGGCTCTGATGAATGATTGACTGATTGATATCATTATTCGCAGCTATGGCTGCGAAGTGGCCAATAAAACGGAGTTCATCATCTCGGCCAAGTTGACGGAGGAGGAGTTCCAGGAGAACCCGATCATCAACTGGGACGCCATACTCTGGGTGAATCGGCCGACAGTGCTCTGGGTCCTGCAGCTGCTTCTAGCCATGGTGTCGTTGACGCAATCCTTGGTTCTCACATATCTAGGCTATAAGGTGGGTCTACGAACCTTGACAGATACCAGGATCAAAGTCTAATTTGAGTCTTTAAATTTCAGGGCAACATCTGGCAGCAGATACTCTCATTTCACTTTATACTAGAATTAGTAACGACAATACCCTTTGCACTAACGGTTAGTTTTACTTAGTATCTATAAGATCCCTTCTTGAAACCTTCGATCTATTTTACAGATCGTTCATCCTCCTCTACGGAACCTCTTCATTCCCATTTTCCTCAACTGCTGGCTGGCCAAGCGATCGCTGGAGAATATGTTTGTGAGTGCTTCTTAACTTGTATCTCCTAATTAGTTGTAACCAGTATTTTCCTTTGACCTTTATCCCCTAGAATGACCTTCATCGCGCCATGCAAAAGTCTCAATCGGCGCTTTCCCAGCAATTGACCATTCTTTCAGCCACCTTGCTGTGTCTCGTCTTTACCAGGTAATGAGATGAGGGTTTGACTCATCTTTGAATGTCATTTTACTCAAGTTTCCTTATTATCCCCTTCAGCGTCTGTGGCATCCAGCACTTCCAGCGGGCTGGACATCGTCATTTAAACCTCTTTCAAAGCACTTACTATGTGGTTGTGACCTTCTCCACGGTGGGTTACGGTGACTTTGTGCCGGACATCTGGCCCTCGCAGCTCTACATGGTCATCATGATATGCGTCGCCCTCATTGTGCTGCCCACGCAGGTGAGTCAATGGGGTTGGGTATGGGATTGGATCCATTGCCAAATAGTTCCGTTTAAAAGCCATCTTATGGCCGGCCAGAGAAGCCACATCAAATATTTATGCTCCCAATCCTTATCCCCATCCATCATCTGCATCTGTGTGTGCGCAGATGTGAGGACTTTGTCCATCAATCGATATTAATAAATGCGGGGATGCTGTCGATGGAAATCGTTCACCATTTGCCCGCCTGGCTGGCTGTCTGTCCGTGAACCCACCGCCTGACTGACTGACTGCCATGTTCAACAATTTGCAAACAATTGTTTTATCAACGAAAACAAACGCAGGACATGGAGCAGCAGCAGGAGCAGAAGGGGCTTCCGATGAGGAATAGAAGCTAGAAAAAATCAAGACAAAATCAAGAGTAACGATGAAGGGCATACCCTGCCCTAGGAGATAAGGATATCGATTACATAAGACGCAGCTAAAAATTTTATTTAAGTTTAAATGAAAACTAAGGAAAACGCAGACACACAGAGGTTGTGAATTGTGACAAAATTTAATCTTTGAGCCCTAAAATAAAAATGGAAAAATAATCGAAATAAACTGAGTTAGTTTATCTTATAGATACCCAAAAAGAACACACTTGGTATTGCAAATGAAGGCTATAAAAGTACTTAGAGCCTCGGAAAGAGCATTAGAAATATGAGTAACCGTTGTTGGTCGTTTTCGCCGAATGGCAAACAACAAGAGCATCCATCAAAACAGTTTTTATACCTTTCCCCTGACATACTCGTATTCGGGAAAGGGGAGGGAGTGACTTTGGTTCTGCCCGTACTAAAAGTTCCAAGTGCATGTCAATATGCTGCAGAATTTATGATTCCCGGGCCCCGTCACCCCGATAAAACTATATAAAGTTGCCAGCGTTGTGACCAAAATGTTGCAACATAAAAAGGAAAAAAACACTTTAAACTTTAATTGAATTGATTTCTAGTCGGGGAATTTAATTAAACCTGACAAAGCTCACCTAAACTCTATATATTAATTTGTTTTCTATATAAAAAATTTATAATTTATGGTGACATGTGCTTGACAGTTCGAACAGCTGGCCTTCACTTGGATGGAGCGCCAGAAGCTGGGCGGCAGCTACAGCTCCCATCGAGCGCAGAGCGAGAAGCATGTGGTGGTGTGCTCCACCACCCTCCATGCGGATACTATAATGGACTTCCTGAATGAGTTCTACGCCCACCCGCTGCTGCAGGACTTCTACGTAGTGCTGCTGAGTCCCATGGAGCTGGACACCACGATGCGGATGATCCTGCAGGTGCCCATCTGGGCGCAGCGTGTCATCTACATTCAGGTGCGTCTTAACACTTAATCGGGCTTGGTTGCCGTGGGTAACACGGAAATGTGCGTCATTGCAGGGCTCCTGCCTCAAGGATGGCGACTTGGCACGCGCCCGCATGAACGAGGCGGAGGCGTGCTTCATCCTGGCGGCCAGGAACTATGCGGACAAGACGGCGGCCGACGAGCACACCATCCTGCGATCCTGGGCCGTTAAGGACTTTGCGCCGAACGTGCCGCAGTATGTGCAGATATTCAGGTAACCTAACCTTTTCCCCGATGTTCTTTCGCAAATAATTCGCTTTTCTTTTGCTATTTGCAAATGCCAAACATGACGCAACGAATGAAAATGAAATGCCACCAATCGAACGTCCTGCGGAAATCCCATTTCCACAGGCCGGAGCACAAGCTGCATGTGAAGTTCGCGGAGCACGTGGTCTGCGAGGACGAGTTCAAGTACGCCCTGCTGGCCAACAATTGCACCTGTCCCGGCGCCAGCACGCTGGTCACCCTGCTGCTCCACACCTCCCGCGGCCAGTACGTATCCGTATTCTCGAATTCTCGTATTCTCCCATCCACATCCTCGATGACCGGTCAACTGTTAACTCTCAACTGTTATCCTGGTCTCGGGCACACATGCAAAAAATTCTCTATCCGCTGTGCGTCATCGGTTCGCCTGGATGCGTCACGTCACCGGCGGAGGAGTCGGTGGACACAGCCCGGCTAGCCGCTTGATTGCTCATTCAGACGCTTTTTCCTGCGGCCTTTATGTATATATTTTTTTTGTGGGGGCAGCTAATTTGGCTTAGCTCTAGGTGGGTGGCTAAATGCATAAGCTGGCAACGATACGTCAGAATTCTGTTTACTTACTTCCTTCGGGGACTCCCACTACAAAGGGGAAAGTTAATGTTACAACATTAAAGCCGATTCTCGGGAATTTCAATTTTAACCTACCTGAGTTTAGAGACATTAAAATAATGGTCACAGTTTATGGAGGAAGCTTTTATTTCAGTTTTATTTTACTTTTCAATCACTTTTAATTAACTTAAAGAGGTAAAAATAAATATTTCGTGCACTGACTTTGTGTGGGATGATCTCAAATGACTAGAAATAATAATATATTTATTTTAGGAATTTATTTATCTATAGGAGTTCCGCGCTTGACACATTTTTCCAGTAATTCTTTGTAATTAAATATGATTCGTTCTTTAGCCAACCTAAAATACCTAGAAATTAGATTTACAATCCTTTATTTTTAAATTTGCTTTGTTTTTTACTCAAACGTAATTATATACTTGCATAATTTTTAGAACCTTTTCAAGTGATTAAAAATTAGTTACGTTTCCGGGAATATATCCTACAAAATTAATTATCAGTTTACTTCAAACGAAAAGATTGGTTTCATCTGCAGACTTAAAGAAAAAAAACCCACAAAAAAACTTGAAATAATTATATATTTAAATTCAAAAGTTAAGTCCCACTTATACACATATTTTCACAAGTTCTTTGTCATTAAATATGATTCTTTTTTTTAGTTAAGCTAAAATATATAACTACATAATTTGTAATCCCTTTTTAAGGGTTTTAATCACAATTTATTAACAAATCTGGAAATTAAATCCCACAAAATAAATTAAAAGTTAATGAGCTTATTTCGAACGCAAGGATTAGCTTCCGCGCTTTTTCTCCCATTTAATAATTTAGTTTTATATTTTAATAAACTTATAGAGATGAAAATAGGTACTTTATCTATTAATATAAAGTGAAAAGACCTAAAAATGCTTAATATAATAATAATTTCAGAAGTTAGATCTCCTTTATATACATTTTTCCAGTAATTCTTTGTTATTAAATATGATTCCTTTTTAATTCAAACTAAAATATTTAACTTCATTATTTTCAACACCTTTTTAAGGTAATTAAAAGTTGGAAACATTTCTGAAAATAATTCCCACATTATAAATAAAGAGTTAATGAGTTTACTTCAAAGGAAAAGAAGAGCTTCCTCGTTTTTCCTCCCACTTCCCTCTGCATTCACATGCAACTTCAAATGACACTTTTAATTAATCGGATACTGTGACATGCCGAAGGTAAACAGGAAACTTTACCTGGCCGTCGGCAAGTGTGAAAATTAGATACGAAAGGGAGAGAGTGAGATGGTGGTTTTGCGGGAACCTGCAATTAAATGCGGCTTTTAGTTATAAGCCGCGAAACGTTAATCAGATGTCAGCGAAGGCTAATTGGGGCACAAAATGAGCCGTGACTCATGCATTTCTCATGACGCGAACCGCGAAATTAAAGGCATTTCTCTATCGAATATCCTGTGTGTATCCCGCAGGGAGGGCCAGCAGAGTCCGGAGGAGTGGCACCGCCTGTACGGCAAGTGTTCCGGAAACGAGATCTACCACATTGTGCTCGGCGACAGTCGATTCTTTGGTGAATACGAGGGCAAGAGCTTCACCTACGCCAGCTTCCACTCGCACCGCAAGTAAGTATTTAATTCAATGGGCTGCCCATCCATTCGGAGTCGGAATTCGGGTTAAAATACATTCAAACGCACAGATATGGAGTGGCCTTGGTGGGCGTGCGTCCGGCGGAGCTGCCGGAATTCTACGAGGATACCATTCTGCTGAATCCCGGGCCGAGGCACATTATGAAAAAGGATGACACGTGCTATTATATGAGCATCACCAAGGAGGAGAATTCCGCATTTGTCGTTAATCAAAATCAAACATCGGATCCGGCGGCAGCTGGCAAGGAAGGGGCCGGGACCACCTCCGCCTCCGCCTCCACTCATCCCGCGGCTGCAACTGGTGGGTAGACCCTTCTCCATATCCTTTCTATAACTCAGAGTGTGTGTGTGGGTCCGAGCGTTTAAGGGCGATTGAATGAAAGAACTACTTACTACCATATATAAACCCATTTACATACGAACATAAATATGAAATATGATATATATATAAATTATGAGCTTTCCTTATTTAGCAACAAGTTCTTGCTCTGTCTCTCTCTCTTGCTCTCTCTCTCTTATTCAACTTATTCGATTTTCCTTATTTTTGAGGCTGAGTTAAAAGTTTTCCTTTGTCGTTTCCCCCCTTTTTCCCAGAGTTTTCCCAAGTTTTCAGTTCGTTTGGTTTGTCTGAATGAAACGAAAACGCTTTCGGTGTGTCTGCCTCGAATTAACGTTAATCACAGTATTATTCGCCTGGCCCGATTTTATTTTATGTGTTTTGTAAAACTTTCCACCCAAATCAATTCGTTTGTGTTCCATTTCGTTAATTAATGTTTCCTACGAAGGAGTATCTTAACCGCTTTATTAACTTTAGCTGTCCTTTAAATAAACTGCAACAACTATATAACGAATTAAAACATTTAACAGAAGTTGAAGAACACGCTTATAGTTCCTGAAGGGATTACCCTTTAGAGGAAACTTAGTTTGGTTTTAGATAATGTGGGCTGAGGATAATATATTTCTGGCCCTAGAACACACTTGGGGTTTATTAAATTAGGTTAGTTTACGTCTATAACCCCATACACACACACAAAAAACATTTATAGATTAACAACATTACACTTATCCTCACACTTCATTGGACCGTTGGAAATGTACTCACCCCGACTTCCGTTTCCGTTTGTGATACAAAATTAAAAAGAGTGTGTATTGCTTGCATATTAAATGAAGTGCAAATTATCATTGAATTTAAGAGAATTATATGCTTGATTTAATAAACTTATTGGTGTGAAAAAGGCCATAGAGCAGAGCTTAACATACAAAGCACCCAAGGGTATTTAAAGGCATTTGGTCCTTCTATCCGGATGGCATCTGCCCATTAAAGCAAGCAGTTCTTTCAGGGTTTCTTTAGCATCCACCAATTCCGTTGAATTTAATCAGTTTTAAAAAAGAAAAATAGTTAAAGTAAATAATTTTAGGGTTACCCCCTTAAAGTAAATCTAGAAAAAAATAAAAATCATCTGGCAATATCCTTAAATGCAATCTGTGTGAATGTCGCAAATACAAACTAAAACTAACAATACAAATACAACTAACAAACTAACAAATCATCCGAACTATGACAACAAACAGCAATTCCAACGACAACAACAACTCCAATAACATCAACAACAACTCCAATAAAAACAACAATACAAGCAACAACAATTAGCACAACCTTCACATCATCAACATTACTATCAGCATCAACAACAACAGCAACAATAAATGCAACATTAAATGCAGCAGCAGCCGCACCACCACCAGTGCCGTCTGTTTGTGTGCGTGTGCCCCACAGTCCCAGTTACGATAGTGGTGGTGGCACCATCGCCGCCGCCGGCACCACCCACTTGCAACCGTATCCGTATCCGCAATCGTATCCGCAATCGCATCCGCCAATGCAAACACCAGACAGTGGCGAGCTTGCATCACTATTTGTGCGTGAGTGTGACACCAGAAATACCAAATACCAAATACCAAATACCGAATACCTCTACCACTACCTCCAACACCAGCCACCTCCAAGTCAAGAAAAACCCCATCTTTTGAACAAAAAAAATGAAGCAAATCACATTTATTTCGTTCGCCTTTGTCTTTCCCCACTTTCACTTTCTCACTTGCCAAAAAACCGACTCAGTCCACACATCCAAGCTATATCTCTCGCTGTCCCGATTTTCAAGCTTGAGCTGTCTTTATAACACACACAAAAAATACCGCCCTCTTCTCGCATTCTCTGCTCCGCTATCCATGTCAAGACACATTTCCGCTGCCATCAAAAAACGTTTCTGCATTCCTCTTTCTTACACTCAGACAAACACACACTCAATCTAAATACGAGAATTAGGGTGGACCATCAGTTAAAGTCGATAAAAGTTACTCTAATTTAATTTATATATTTTATACATTTATATTGAATGTAAAAATAGGAACTATATGAGGTCTATAGTTTATACAAGCTCAAATACTCATTATGAATGAATTAATACAAAATTATGACTTTATTCACTAATAATTCTCAAGTAGGTAATGCTTTTTATAAATTAATTAATTGTCATTACTCTCTAAGAGTGACTTTAAGCGGGGTAACTAAATGTTATTATTAGACCTTAATTAAATAAGGGGATTTGAGCTTTTAAACTTTAACGGAAAATAAACATAAATATAAAAAAATAATATTAAAATTTTAAATTCTTATTTTGTACATTTATATGGAGTGTTAAAATATAAACTTTATGAGGTGTATCGTTTATGCAAGCTCGAATACCTATTATCGATGAATAATTACAAAAATACGATTAAATTTACTAATAATTCTCAACTAGGTATTGCCCTTTTAAATTAATTAATTAATTATTACTCCATAGAAGTGAATTAGATTGGTGTAATTTAATATTATTATTGAAGTTTTAATAAATATTCTGGGGCTGAGCTTTTAAAGTTTAATTACACCAAAAATACTACGTACTTACATCTTCCAAAGTGTCAAATCTACACCGAACTGAGGTCCACCCTAAAAACCACACCTATATCCTAGCCTTGCCCTCTTACACATTTTTTTCTCGCTTTTCCGCTACGCAAAACTATTTTTGGTGTTTGCTTCATTTTTCACTTGGCTTCTACTCTCACACGTTTCGTAGTTGTCTTTGCTCAAACATCACTTTTTCAAATTTTCAACTTCCGTTCTTCTTGTTCTCCTTCTTACTAGTCCTTGCTAGTCCTTGCACTTGCTCCTTCGTTTGTGTTTGTGTGTGTGCGCATGAGTCTTGGATGTCTAGAAAGTATTTCCATAACAATGTAAATAATATTGCCACCACACGCAACAATTCGTGTACATTAGCTGATGTAGAAATAGTTTATAGTTAAGCTTGTTGTGCGCTCAAATTAAGCCAATGCCAGTTCCCCCCCGCCCTTACCCGAGCCGCCCCTGTAATTAAGTAACCGAAAACTATTGCCAAAGACAGAGGACAGGGAAAGACAACATTTTGGCAAAGTTGCAGCTTAATCACTTTGCCGAAAGTTTCCCGGCCAGTGCAATCTTGTCGAGGACTTTTAACGAGTTGTTTTCCCCCAGGTTTGTCTTGTAGATTTTCCGACCACCTGCCCGACCACCTGCCCACCCGCCACTCCACCTTTTTCGCTCGCTCTCTATCTCTCTTATGCTCCGTCACCTGTTTTTTCGCTCAGCTGAAATTAGTGGACCTTTTATCCTGTATAGCAAGCGCCAAAGTAGTCGTAATTAGATTGGATATTGATCGACAAGTTAACGCGGACTAACTGCACTCTCCGCATTCCCCATTTAGCCAGCGATAATCCGACGGCTGTGATAATCTCGGACTCGCGCCAGAACCTCAAGGACACGACGGTGACCCAGACGGCGGCGACCACGACGACGATAACCACTACGACCCTGCCGCCGCCTCCGTCCCAGACCATGGGATCCCCGAGCATGGCCGGTGGATCAGGAGGCGGCGGTGGCCTTGGAGTGGGCAGTGGCCACAGCATGGGCACCTCCCTGAGCATCACACCAGCCACGCTGACCACGACGGGTAATCACCTGGACGTGCCCTTTGCCAACAACCCCAACCTGCTCAGTCCGGATGTGCTCAACCAGAGGAGGGGTGAGTTAGCTTTATAAGTGCTTGGTAATAGAAATTGTTACTGATGATAGATAGTGGCTCACTCTAAAAAAAACTGTGATCCACATTTTTCTGTTTCTCAAATTAAAAAAGACCAAGAAAGCCCCGATTTCCTTGTACAGAGTACCCAAAGGTATTTAAAGGCATATTTGGTCCTTCTATCCGGATGGTTTCTGCCTTTACCAAATCCGTTTAATGTAATCAGTGACTCGTTTCATTTCCTTGTGACCAGCTTTTGTGTCTCAATTAATTTTAATTGTGATTCTTAAGGGTTTAGCTCTTCCTGAAATCTCTCCTCTTCCTCCCCAGGTAGCAGACGTCCTTCGATCCTGCCCGTCCCTGACATGTTCACCTCCTCCTCCTTCAGCATTGCGGGTAACGACGATGGCGAGGAGGGCGACGAGAGTGATGATGAGATCGATGACGAGATGCCTTGGCGTTCTCCCTCGGAGAAGATTGCGTAAGTATCGCCCTTCTAATTGCCTTCTTAATGTCCCCCCTTTCGTCACTATTCCGAGGCACCGATTTCCCACTTCCCCTTAAGTGTAGTGTCTCTATCGACATAGAGTTTTAACCCTCAAGCCCGATTGTAACACGTTTGTGTATCACTAACTGTACCTCTTAGCGATCTAATTTCCATAAGAAACTAATCTCGACCTGAGTCTGTGTATATATAGTCCATGCAAGTCGGATCTGGGCAATCCAAAGGGATCGGAGATCTCAAGAGTTGTACCTTTTTCTTATAATTTTAACTTTTAAAACTTATTTCTTTTTTAACATTTATTAAATATATTATTTATAGATTATCTTTTATTTATTTTCTTTTTTTAAATCCTTGTACAATTTTCCTTGACTTTATTATTTATCCTTTTGGACATTTTCTTTATTTTGAACTCTTTAAAACACACTTCGTTCTATTAAAATATTAATTAATTATATTATCAATCGTTATTCCTTTATTTCAATCAAACCCTTGTACAATTTTCCTTCGCTTTATTCTTTATTATTTCTTTTTATTTATAGTTAAACATGATCAATCCCTGAGGATTGCCCGACCTGAACTGAATGTAAAAATGTATATGTTGTATTTAAGCACTAGACCCTCTCACCCTCTCCCCTACTTACTATATATAAACACCGTCCTATAACCCCTCTGAACACATCAAACCTAACGAGAATCGACTTCGAACTTCGCCTCAAGCTGCTTGGGCGGGCACTTTCCCCAATCGCGCACCTATTCGCTCATCATGAGCTCCTCGGAGGATTCGTATCAGCGCAGTTGCAGCTTCTGCCATGCCACTGCTGCCGCATCCGCATCCGCTTCCGCTGCCGGTAATGGTGCTCCTCCTGCTCCTCCAGCTGCTCCTGCTCCTGCTCCTTATCCTACCGACTCCACTGGGGATTCCTTGGACTTGCCCGAGGAGTATCTGCCGCATTTACGCAGGCGCGTCATGAAGAAGAGCTTCAGCTGCGACAGTGAGTGCCGCAGCGTTCCCGGCATGGGTGTGGGCATGCCAATGGGCATGGGCTCCGGCATGGGCATGGGTCTGGGCCTGGGTGGAGGAGCCTTGGCCAGGCTGGCGGCTCGCAGGCGGCAGTTGCAGCGCTGCTGCTCCTGCAGTTGCTCCACCACAACAACCACGACAGCAGCAGCAGGGGCAGCGGCAGCTGCAGGAGCAAGAGCAGATGGAGTAGGACCAGCAGGAATAGGAGAAGGGGCTCCGGCTACGACCTTGACGTCGAGCAGTTCCGCAGAGGCGGCGCGTCGGCCGGTGCGTCCTGTGTGGGTCGCCGACTACTCCTGGTAAGTCTGACAAGGGGAAGCGACAAGAGCGCCAAAGCGCCAAAGCCATTCTGCGGACACACGCCATTTGTTGAAGAGTTCTTGACGTTGTTACTTGGTTCCTCCTTGTTGTTTCTTGTTGTTGTTGCTTTTATTTGCCTGCCGCAGGACATCTTTTAATGACGCCACCGTTTACCTGGGACCAACTCGAGAGTTGTTACTGTTCCGTTGCCATTGCTGTGATTGCTGTTGCTCCTGGGTCGCCTCACCTCATCTGCATTTGCTTCTGCTTTCGCCTTGCCTTGCCTTTGCCTTGCTTTTGCTTTGCTTTCGGCTTCCATTGTGCATACATTTCTAGAGAATTCGCTCCCGGGGAGCGACCAAAAGTTCGCCAACGTCAGGATGCAGCAGGGCCCCCGGAAATCACTCTTTCAGTTCAGCCATTCGTTAATTCGTAGTGAATGTTTTGGAAATGCCCGTAGTTTGCCTATCGCCCCGCCCGAAACACAATTTCCTTCCTCGTACCTCGTAGCGTTTGAATCGTTTGAATCGTGTCCCAGCACCCACTGAGCTTGCCACCTGCACCCACAGCCAGCCCGCCAATCCGCTGTCCTCATCCACATCCTGCTCCTGCCCCTGTCCCAATGGGGAGCATCGCTAAACCAAATCCATCTGCCATTCCAGCATCGTCAAGGGCTTTCCGCCCGTGTCGCCCTTCATCGGCGTGAGTCCCACGCTCTGCTACCTGCTCAAGGAGAAAAAGCCCCTCTGCTGCCTGCAGCTGGCCCAGGTGAGGTGTCACTGAGGTGTTTCGATGGCCATTCCCTTTCATTAGCAAGGATTACAGGTCTGCGAGCACTGCAGCTATCGGAATGCCAAGGAGTACCAGTGGCAGAATAAGACCATCATCCTGGCAGCGGACTATGCCTCCAATGGCATCTACAACTTCATCATTCCGCTAAGAGCTCACTTTAGGTCGAAGACCTCGCTGAATCCGATCATTCTGCTTCTCGAACGTAGGCCGGATGTGGCCTTTCTGGATGCCCTCTCCTACTTTCCATTGGTAACTTACCTCTACTCTCTAAAAATTCCAATTAATAAATCCCCTGGTTTAGGTCTACTGGATGCTGGGCTCGATAGACTGCCTGGACGATCTGCTGAGGGCCGGCATCACGCTGGCCGAGAGCGTGGTGGTGGTCAACAAGGAGCTCTCCAACTCGGCCGAGGAGGACTCGCTCTCCGACTGCAACACCATTGTGGCCGTGCAGAACATGTTCAAGTGGGTGGAAGTTTATGTATATAAAATTCCAGGAAATTCTAATGGCTTCTTCCTTGCCCTCTTAGGTTCTTTCCCAGCATCAAGAGCATCACGGAGCTCTCGCAAAGCTCCAACATGAGATTCATGCAGTTCCGGGCCCACGACAAGTACGCCCTGCACCTGAGCAAGATGGAGAAGGTCGGTATAGCGCGTTGGCCTCCGCCCCCACCTTTCAGCTGTCATTTTGGTTAATTTGCCGCTCACTTAATTGCAGCGCGAGAAGGAGCGCGGGTCGCACATCTCCTACATGTTCCGCCTGCCCTTCGCCGCCGGCGCCGTGTTCAGTGCCTCCATGCTGGACACCCTCCTCTACCAGGCCTTCGTCAAGGACTATGTGATTACGTTTGTGAGGCTCCTGCTGGGCATTGACCAGGCCCCGGGCAGCGGCTTCCTGACCTCGGTGGGTGCTAGCTCTCAGTTGGATTAAAATATTCCTTGATATCTTAATATCCTTACAGATGCGCATCACCAAGGACGACATGTGGATACGCACCTATGGGCGGCTGTACCAGAAGCTGTGCTCTACTACCTGCGAGATACCTATTGGCATTTACCGCACCCAGGACACCTCGAATGCGGACACCTCTCATGTGAGTAACTCGCCGGTCGAGAGATGGGGACCCTTCTCCGCCTTCAGCCGACATTGTGTGCGCTTGCGTCCATCGGTGAGTCCAGCAAACAGCAAAGAGCAAATCTCACAGTCCAAGATCCAAGACATCGTTAGCTTCAAGATCGAGCAGGACACTCAATTTCTAACCCAACTCTCACTCACTCACACACAATCGCCACACCTAGCCTGTCTATCTCTCTATCTCTCTGTTTCTCTATGTCTAACTCTATCTCTCTAGCTCTACTCTAACTCTAACTCTAACTATAACTATAACTCTAACTATAACTCTAACTATAGCTCTTTTTCTCGACTCTTGCTCACGTATTCGTATATTCGAGTTGCGATTAGGTACACACACCGAAACACAAAGAAAGAACTTTAACTGAAAGCAATATTGATTTTTACCTTGAGTTGCCAATTACCGATGGAGACGAGGCCTTGATTATCCTTACTTATTATTTCCTCTAACCTTGATTTAGTCTTCTAATTTCAATCACACGCTTACGCTTAACTACTAACTGCCTTGAGTCTGAAGTCTGTACATCATGATACGAAGTTTTGCATATATTTACCTCCTGTAAACCCTATCTCCAAACTCTCTCTTTCTCTCTATATATATTTACAACCAAATATATATAATCACTTCCGACTTGTGCAAGTGTTTACTTGGCAGCAAGGGTAAAGACTTAGAATTATCTAACATTTAAGCTTGATTGATGCTTTTAAAGTAAACTAACCCCGAAACACACACTTGTATAAATATAAATATAAATATTTAATATAAAAACAAAGCATAGCGTGCTGATTCCCAGTCCGATTACGCCTCCCACTCCCCTTGCAGTTTTATTTTATTTTACATTTTTAAGTAGCTCCTGGCCCCCTTCTGCGTTTTTCGATTCTTACTTTATTTTGCAGTCATTCGGCATTCAGACAGTTTTAACCATTTAACAGCGTTCTGTGAGCATTTTAGATCAGGTCAAAAAAGCGAGAAATTACTCATACAAATTACACATACGCCCCGTTGTACAATTGAACAATTGATTTGCGTTTGCATTTGGACCTGACGCACACGCACGCAGTGAGTTCCCCCGAAGCGAGAAATCGAAACCGAAAATCGAAAATGAAAGTGAAATAATCGAAAAATACACTTCATACAAAACCTCATCTGCCTGCCTGCCCCCCATTAGCCTGGCCTCCAATCCGTTAATCGTGTACCGTGTGTGTGTGTAAACTGTGTGTAGTCTAGTCGTAGTTGGGAGTGGGTTTAATAGTAGCTCTATTCCCTCCCAGCTCCAGCTCCAGCTCCTGCTCCTGCGAGACCTGTTGGCTGCTGCATGTTTGGCTTTTCCTGTTCAATTCGGTTTAGTTTGGTTTTGTTTTGTTTTCGTTTCCGTTTCCGTTTCCTTTGCTGTTTGCATGCCGCTTTTAATTAGTTGATTGCAGTGGCTTGTTGTGCCTCCCTTAAACCCATTCTCGGGCCCCCAAAAAACTCACTAAATTATTCAAAAGTGGTTGTCCCCGCTTTGACGCGCGCTTTGAGAGCTCATTAAAAATGCTTGCTCGATTAAAAAATCAATACGCGGTCGAGCACTTTTGGGATAATTGGAAAGCAAAACACAAAAAAAAATTATTTGATTTAATTAGACCAGAAAGGCAGACAAAACTTTGTTTTCTACCCAATTTAGAGTTGAAAAGCCAACAGCCTAGCGCTTGCCCTTGCACCTTCTTCTTTCCTAGAGTTTTTATTTTTGCTTTCTGGCTTCTTGGTTCAACACACAATCGCGTGTATTAATTTCCCAGAAATTCGTTTTATAATTTAACAGTTGGCGGAAAGGAGCGCGTCTCCCTTCCGTGGCATGCTTGGTACAAAAACCTAAATGTTAACATTTTTGCTAAGGCCACAACCAACCATCACACACACCCAAATACCTATTCACACACACATGTCCATACCAACAGCGAAAGCAATTTGCCATTTCAATTAAAAACCAATTAAATATGTAAATCATCTTGTGTTTAACCGAACTCTCATCGAACTCGAATTTGCATACACCAAAAAAACCAAAAACCAAAATCATGGGCATGCCTCAGTACGACGAGGAGACCGGCACGCCCGACTCGACGAAGGACTCAACGGAAATGCTGCGCGGCGTGACCTACCGCCCGCCGGCGTCTGCGTCAGCAACAGGTGGCGCCAGCAGTTTCCGGCCGCAGCCGCAACGCCAGCGGTCGGTCAACTGCCTAGGCGGTTGCTCCGAGCGCAAGGGATCATCCGTAAGTAAAGCTCATCCCTCGACCCACCCAGACTGAGTGTTTTCGCGGGGCTTTTCCGGGGGGGCTTTCCCCAGGTAGGTCCGTCTTGATTTCCATAGTTACCTGCTTCTGCGGCATGGTGTTCTCTAGCATGATTCACAGCAACTAAAACAACTAAATCGGCAAGCGATGATGAAGTCCATTCATAGTCCATCCGTCTGCACAACAACCACACTAACCCAGGATCAGATGGGGTCAGTTGGGGTAGCTTACCCTTAAGAGTTCTCCCAACTGGCCCTTTAATTAAATAGAAAGAAGTACCAACTCTGAATATGCAAATAACCTCTTTTAGTACTCCATCAACCTGGCCGACGAGGCAAAGGACAACCATGCCCAGCAGATAGAGCGGGCGGAGATTGCGAATCTGGTGAGGAGTCGCATGGAGTCCCTGAATCTGCCCACCATCGACTATGATGATGTGAGCGAGAAGCGTAACCACCTGTCCTATGTGATAATCAATCCGAGCTGTGATCTCAAGCTGGAGGAAGGCGATCTCATGTGAGTAGAGAGGCAGTAAATTAACTACATACTTAAGGCTTCCTTTAGGTTAAGTTCAGCTAACTAAATCTTTAAAATCCATAAACTTGGCTTAATATTTTCTCTACATATCCCCTTAACAGCTACTTGGTTAGACCCTCGCCCTTCTCGGCCCAAAAGACCTTCGAGCGACACAACTCGCGCCGCAAGTCCAATATCTCGTTCTGCTCCAACATTAATTTGGGTGCCACCTGCGGCCCCCAGATGCCGCAGATGAACATGAACATGAATATGGCCAACACCGCCGTCGGAGCGGGATCGCGTCGGGGGTCCGGCATCGCCGGCTTGAACCCCATGCAAATGCAGAGCGTTCAGACCTTGGCCGGGTATGGATCATCCTCGCAGCGCTGTAGCCCCCCGATGATGCAGCAAATTAAATCGAATTCTCTTTCTCTACCCGACAGTCCGACGGTGGTTGGCAATCAGCGTGGAAGGAGTAACTCATTGCGGGTTGGCTATTATTCATATAACACATTTAACACACACCAAACACACACAAAAAGCACCCACACCTGCTATCTTCCTATCTATATGTTTTGTTATGTTGGATTCGATTCACCTTTCTTTCACGTTTATTTGTGTTGAATTATGTTTGAAGACATTAAGAAACTAAATAAGAAATTAAATCAGAATTTAAATCAGTTAAATTCTAGAAGCAAACACAAGAAACACTTCTTGCCTAGTTATACACCTTAGTCTAAGCCTGGTTTCTTGGTTGCTACTTTTTTTTCGTTTAACAAATTGGCTAAAAACAAACGAATGCGTTTACCCCGTTGCTTGCACTCTCACACTGAGCATCAAAATTGTGGGTACTCACTTCTTTAAAAAAAAATAGAAAACAAATTAAGCCGCAGAACACTCCACCAATCAGCACAGCAGCCACTGCAACTGCAACTGCAACCTTGCATCAACAGGAACAACTGCAACAGTCAACAGCAACCAGCAATAAATCATTGTCATAACTCGCACTCTGAGGAAAATCACTAAGAAATAAAAGAAAACTAACTCCAACTAACTAATTAATGTAGATGTCAGCTGAGATCCCTCTTAATGTATTTGTTTTAATTAACTTTGAGTAACTGCAACAATAGCCAATTTGTATGTGTAACCGTTGAGTTTTGTTGGCATCACCTAGCATCAAGGTTAAGGGCTTACTAACCCACCCATTGTGGATATTTCCCCCGCTTTTTTTATTTTGCAGATCGACAACGACATCCTGCTCCGTCGATCCTCGTCCCTGCGACAGGGCCTTCCCAGCGTGGGCGTCAGCCACGGCCGGAGAAAGTCGTCGCTGGAGGAGATCGGCATCAGTCACTTCACGACCCTCATGCAGGCAACGAACCATAGTAATCCCATCAAGATATCGCTCAATGGCAGCATAGGCATGGAGGTGAGTCTATACTACTCTTTATACATTATAGGAATGAACTAACCTTTTTCCTCAGAACCAAATCTCCTTGCAGGTAACTCCACCCGAGGAACCCACACCCATGCTGGGTGTACCCTGCGTCTTGGGTGGTGGTGGAGGCGGTGGCATCAACCCCTCTGGTGCCGGCTCTTCTACAGGCGGCATGCTGGGTGCCGGCTCTTCGCTGGCCATCAATACCGCAGACCTGGGACCCAGTACCTCTTCAGGAGCGGGTGGAGGTGGCTCACTGCAGGCGCAGGACTCCCGGGACTCCCAGCAACAGTCACAGGTGTCGTCGCCGCAGCATTTGCAGGGAACGATTGTATGATACAACCTGATGTGGGGGCGCCGACTCCGCTCCTCCATGTCGAAAAACAAGTGGATATAGAACACGGCCAGCACACACAGACACCACTCCCGTAGAGATAAGTTCTGAGTAGAGCAGAGAAAGTATTAGGAACCCAGGAAACCAACCAACCAATCCCACCCCCGAAGTCTGTCTGTGGTGTGTGGCCCCGCGAGAGCCCCTTTAAGTTAGTCCTCCAGGATATATATTAGTTTGTAAGCCATGAATTATGTCGGCCAAGGCCGTGCAAATTGTGTTTTGGGAACAACAAATGTAGTTAAACTATTGGATAGATCCGACGACGACTATTAGCTAACTGTATAACTGTAAATAACCGATGATCCTAGACCTAAGCATATCCAAGGAGAAGCCAGAGACGTAGCAAACTATCAAATAGATCGGGCTTGACTCAGTCCCCTGTATATACCTTAGGTATGACCTCTCACCACTTAGTTGGTTTAGCTTCCCCTTCGAAAACCCCATATAGAAACATATATGAAGGTGCTATCAATGTCTTGTACTATACACACTCACTCACACTCACATTTTGTAAAACTATTAGCGATGTTTTACGGGAAAAAACCAAGAAATGGAAAAGGTTTTCATAATATAAATTGGAACGGGCTTTGGTATACTCTAATGCTTTACAAAAACCAACAGAAATATGTATACATATATGTTAAAAATAAATCAAAGAACTTGTATATAGACTCTATTGTTAGGAACCAAACATGCATTCAAAGAAAAAACTACTAGAAATTAACTTAAATCGAAAGACAACAGAAACTAGAAATGTAGCCATTAGCTTAGAGTTAACTTAAGGCTAGTTTGGACCGAGGATCGAGTCGATCGAGAACCAACTTCAATGAGCTCTATGAACCAGCGTTCGCGGCCAACACAACCCTGTAGCTTAGTGTTAGGCAACCCAAGTCCCTCTAACTCAATTCTGACGTCCCCAGATATACACGAATATAGGATCTATAGGAAGTAGCTAAAGCAAACAAAGTACCTACACACCCTACACACCACACACCCCTTGGAAAATGTTAGTTAAAGCACCCAAAAAGCAGTTTTATAAGGAAATTTTAGTCAACGATGACGATGAAATGCATTCCAGTGTCTCGAGAGTAAACCTAGTTAAGCTTATGGCTAGAGAGCACCCCAGAAACCTATTTATATAGATACTGTATATCTGCGCATCTCCCACATAGATCAGATCGATGTCTCAATGTACAAAACGTAGGTAACGAAGCCGCATCTTTCATGGTCATGGGCTGCAGCATTAGAGATACATGCATTCAGTGTGGACTAGGCTATAATCTTGCTGTAATATTTATCGGCGCCAATGCCTAACAGAACTCACAATAAACTCAAACTATAGTTGGAAATAAACGAGAAAGGGAGTTTTACTTGACTAGACTTAATAAACTTACTTACTTACTAAAGGTAAGATAGTATTTCTAGGTTTGATCTAAAGTTTTAATCGATTGGAAGTATAAAATCTATACTTATAAATGTGAGACTTTTTTTAGTATAGAACGTCCTGCTTCTATGGCTGGACCTATCAACTTGTGTAGATGTTTGAAATGTTCGATTGGGAGATCGGGTGATCTGGGTTCGGTATATGAAAAAATCATAAATTGTATTAAGCCTCGTTTTTTTTTTGGTAATTTCTCAACCCCAATGGGTCATTCTTTTCTTTATTAATTATTCATCTTTTGAGTAGCTTTACATAAAATGGCACACAGGCTTTCCTAGTTAGTTTATTTAATTTATTTTTGTTTACTTCGATGCTCCTCCCTTTGGTTAACTTGCTTTTTGGTTGTGCTCTTGTATACGTATCGAAAAATATGGTGTCAGCTTGCTTTAAACATAGAATTAGTAGCCGGGATAGGGCGAGGGCAGGCTGCAGCTCGTGGAGGCGCTGGTGCACTTGCAGCTCTTGCCGGACGGAGCCTGGCGGTTGACCAGACACAGCCGGGAGTCCGGGCAGCCGCCGTTGTTGATCTGGCAGGGACTCTGGTATTGCGGGCACTGCTGCTCCACGGCAGTCATGCCGTACATTTTGTGGCTGCCAAAGAAGGGCGTCTGGATGGGCTTCTGGCGAGTGCCCATGTTGTCTACGCTCTCCAACTTTTTGCTATTTAAAATAATATATATTATAATAGGTTTAATCTAAGCTGTAATAAGAGTCTTACGTGGTCCAGTCCGTCCAGTAGAACTGATCATGCGTGAAGGTGAGGCCGAAGGGGTAGGAGAGCTCGTTGGAGATGGGTCGCAGCTGGCGGTTCTGCGGCTGGATGCACTCCACCTTCTTGGTGCCTGCATCCGCGAAGCACAGTTCACCGGAGTTGTCGAGCACCACCAGGGAGTTGGGCAGGGTTACGGACTCCTTGCCAAGGAGCAGCTCCCGGCCAGTACCATCCAAGTTGGACATTTCGATCTTGGGATCAGAGCGGTCCCAATCCGACCAGAAGAGTTTTCTGTCAAGGATAAAATAAGATATAAGTAAAGGAATAAATTAGGAAGACAGGGGAGACTTACTCCCTGTAGGGATCCACGGCAATGCCTCGAGGATTCACCAGCTGCTTGTTGATGATCACTGCCCTCAGGGAGGGGTCGTCCAGACTGGCCACCTCAACGGTGTCCTTCATGGAGTCCGTCCAGTACAGACGGCGCGAGATCACATCAATGGCAATGCCCTCGGGGGATTCAATATCTGGTGATAGAAACGGGGTAAGAGTTTGTGCCTGGGAAGGGTCTAGATCATAGTACCCGTGGTGATGAAAGGACGGGCATCGGTGCCATCGTACTTGGCGCTTACGATCTTCTTGGCCGAGATGTCGCCCCAGTAGACACGACCCTCCACACAGTCCTTGTCCAGGCCAATGGCCATCTGAGCCACCGAAATAGGCAGAACATTACGTCCATTCAGGGGAACTCTGACGATAACCACGCCCTGGCTGACGATGAGGAAGTCCGAGTCATGCTGCTGACGCTCCTGGCAGAGAGAGCCATTGCCATAGAAACCTGGAAGGGAGAATGGAGGTTGAATTTAACCTGGAATATATTTGTAAAAATATCTAGTATTCCCAGCTAAGCTAGTCCCTTTCTAGAGCTCTCATTCCCTCCTAAAAATCTCCATCTTTTCTTCTAAATTTCCTGTTTTTTTCGCTCAAGAAATGAAGTCCCTCACTCGGCTGTGTCGCCCCGTTGCCAGTGGACTCAAGCTGCGTTTCCGCCCACAGTGGCGCTCCCTTAACCATCAAGACTTGAGCCCCAGGGACCCCCGTCAGCGACCCACTCCAATGCAGTCCATGCGGGAGTTCTTCATGCATCCGCTGACCTGGGACCGCAACAATGGCTACTTCAACGTGGTCCTGGCCCTGACCATCTTCGGCTTCGTCTTCTTCAATTCCTGCTCAGGTCCGTGTGATCAGAAGAGCGGCCTGGAGGAGCAAGTGGCGGCTGACCTTAGTGACCCAAAGCGACAAGCGATAAACAAGGCAGTTGCCATCTCGGGGAGTTCCTCCTCCTCCTCCTCCAACTCACCCTGATTGCAGACACAGACCAGGCCCGAGTTCGTCGAATGGCACTGGGCGTTCATGTCGCACAGCGTTGGGTTGTTTAGGCAGTTCTGCTCCTCGATGCACACATAGCCATCGCCATGGAAGCCTGCCATGCACTGGCATTCATAGTTGGCAGGATCCCTGCAGGGATAAGAGAAATATAAATACAAATCTGACAGCAAACTCGAGATATCCTGGGACACTTACTCGGTGGGCTCGCAGGTGGCATGGATGCCGCAGTTGTTCGACACGTGGCAGGACAGCGGCTTGCTGGTGCATCCTTGCAGGGCATCGCCCTGGTAACCCTCCAAGCAGTCGCAAACTGGACGCCCTGCACTGCATCCCACTTGCAGATGGCATTAGAGCCGCAGAAGACGCTGCCACACCTTCCGGCGGGGACACAACGATCGCTGGGATCCCTTTCAAAGTCGGCTTGGCACTGGCAGACTCCATCGTCGCAGAACGCATTCTCCCCGCAATCCTCAGCGGCCTGGCACTCGGGAGCCAGCTGGCAGCGGAAACCATCGCCGGCGTAGCCACGCAGGCACTGGCACTCGGACTTGCCCAGCTCTTCGTTGTACTGGCAGGAGGCGTGGACGTCGCAGATTTCCGGTTTCTGAAGACAAAGGGAGTTAGGGTTTGGCCTGGTTAGAGCTTGGATCTTGTCTTACAATCGCGCAGGAATCATCGATGAGCTCGCAGTTGTAGCCATCGCCTCGGAAGCCGGCGCTGCAGGTGCAAATGTGGCGCAGCTCGTGGTCATACCAAACGCAGGTGGCATTGATGTGGCAGTTGGCATCCACGTCGCAGGGAACTAACAGGAAGGGAGAGGTTAGGAGGTTAATCACTTATACGCCCTGTAGCGCGCCTTATATACTCACTCAGATCCGCATTCCTTTCATGGGAGTCCATGTCATGAGCATAGATGCAACGCTGACCATCCTCGGAAAGATCATAGCCATCGGGGCAGCGGCACTCGCCAAAGAAATCACAGGCCGGCTCCATGTCATGCCTGTCCAGCAGCAGAGGCTCACAGCGGCCATCCTCCCAGACCTCGCCGTTGCCGCAGATGTTGCTGCAGTGGTAACCATCGCCAGAGAAACCCTCGCGGCAAGCGCAGCGTCCTCCATAGCAGTTGGCGTCCTTAGAGCAGCGCTGGAGAGGCACAAAGTTAAATTATGAAAAACTATATATAAAAAACAAAAATTAAGACCACCTACATAGCACTCATCGGGATGCTGGGGCACCTGCTCCTCCTGACCAGGATAGGGATAAGGATCTGGCTGGGGCTGCTGCTCGCGACCATAGTCTTGCTCCCGCTCTCGCTCTCGCTCCTGCTCCCGCTCTCGCTCTCGCTCCTGCTCTCGCTCCTCCTCTCGCTCTCGCTCCTGCTCTCGCTCCTGCTCCTGATCGGGATTAATTTCGCCTTGCGTTTGCCCCGCAGGCGTGGAGTACTCAATATTGTCCGCTGTATTGTTTGACAGACAGCGGTAGCCATTGCCCTGGAAACCCTCAGAGCAATAGCAGCTGAAGCCACCCTCCGTGTTCTCGCAAATGGCATTCTCATCACACACATGGGTGCCCGTGGCGCACTCGTCAATGTCGACGCAGACCTCCAGGCCACGCTCGTCCAGCTGGGCGGCATAGCCATGGTGGCAGTCGCAGCGATAGGTGTCCTCGTAGGGCACACACACGGAGTTGTCCACGCACTCGGCAGTGCCATCCGTGCAGGCATTCGACTCGGCCGTCACGCCCACCTTGCTCATGGCACTGATGCGCAGCGCCTGGTCGCGTTCCACATAGTCCAGAGCCACCTTGGAGATCTTCTGCAGCACGGTGGTCTCTGTGGGGTCCGCCTCATCATCGCGCAGGCAGCTGGTGTACAGGATGCGTTGGTCCACCTGGACGTTCAGCACACGCTGCTCCTCCGTGATCTCCAGCTGGTGGGACTGCACCGACTGCAGCTCGCCAGGACGCACGAAGCGGTACTCGTCCACGTAGTCGGGCAGGTGGAGGACAGCGTTGGCAGGCACCGCTGGCACCTCGCCATAAAGCTCGATCTTGACGGACAGCTGGTCCCAGTAGTTGAGGCCCTCGAAGGTCTGGTTCACATGGAGAGTCTCCCCGGAATCGAACTGCAGGCGGGAGACATGGTCGTAGGCTCCACCGGTCAGCTGGTAGCCATTGGCAACTCCGCCCACCGACTTGGCAAACAGCCAGGGCACGGTGGTCAGCAGGGGCAGCACTAGACGCAGCTGGGCGCCCAGCTCGGCAGTCAGAGGGTTAATGGTGGTGTAGGAACGGGCATCGGTGGTCACCACATACGACTGCAGCTTGGCCTGCTCGTCCACGGGCACACGATTGAGTTCTCCAGCCAGGGATCCTGTGACTCGAATGGGCAAATCATTGGCCAGGCAGGATCTACCATTGCCGTAGAATCCTTGGGCGCAGACGCAGCAATAGCCCTCGGCCTTGTCGTGGCACTGGGCATGCTCGTGGCACTGGTGACCAGCGGCCTGGCAGCTCTGAGCCAAGGCGGGGGATTCGGTCATGGTCTCGGCATTGTCGGGAGTCCGCACATTCTGCTGCGGTTCAATGGGAGCCACATCGAAGAGCCAGACGCCAGGGACACCCAGGTTGGTGTTTTCGCTCAAGAAGCGGGCCTGAATTTGAAGGGAGAATACATTTTATATTTAATTAAATTATATATTTAAAAATATTTAAGAAGTCTAATTATATACAAATCTCCCTTTCCCACTTACATTCTCCGATCCGGAACCATTCAGACTGAAGTAACGTCCATCTTCAGCCACAAATCCTGCCTGGGCACGGATGTCGGGCAATCCCAGACCCGCAGACTCGCCCTGCAGCCAGTTGAGTCCATGCTCTGGGTAGATGAACTGCACAAAGGTCTGCTGCTCGCCCACAATCAAGGCCACCTGGAAGGTATTCAGCTTGTCCGTTTTGGAGTCAAAGTAGCCCACATTGCGCCATGTGGCCACAATCACCTGGCGGGCCTCGAACCCAGATTGAGTGCTGAAGGCATAGCGCACCAGGGAGGTGGCACGTGCCAGCGTGGACTGATCCTTGGTCTCAAAGAGAGAAATTGAGGTGTCATCATTGCTGTTGGAGGTGTCCACGTTGGAGTAGAAGGCCGCTATGGAGGCGTACTCAAGGGGAAAGGGTTGGTTCAGGTACTCGGCGAACTCCACGTTGAAGGTGAGGATGCCATTGGTGTTGATCTGGGGAGGAAAATGAGAAAGAGTGAGTTTAAGTATTAAAAATATTATTATCCAAAATTTAATTTAATATATTTCCTAGTACTGATTAAAAACACTGACAAATACATTTATCTAAACATTTTTTCAGTGTCCTGTCGACTTGCTCTCACATTAAATACGATCGGGAGTTATTTTCCCTACCCTCAAGAATGAGGAAGTCACACTTGGGATCGCTTGAAGTGGAAATACTTGGCCTCCATATGGCACAGCAATTAGTGCGGCCCATGAAGTGCTAACGGGCCACTTAACTCCTAATGGGCATATTCTCCTGGGCGGAAACAAAACAACAACAAATCATTAACAAAGGCGGCAATAACGATCTTCAGTTCATTTACTATATCCCTAGTAAATGATCTGAGGATGGACCGCCTCTAATTGAGTCCTCGCCCAACATCCAACATCCGTTGAGCGTTGCATCTAAAATTAGCTGCGGGAATGCTGCAGCTTCCTCTCTCGGCATCTCCAGCAATGCAACAGGCAATCTGAATAAACAAATGGAAATTGGGTACGGAATTGGAGCACAGGTGTTCGAGAAATGCTTTGTTGTGGCTGCCGCCGACAGGCCGCAGCATAAATCAGTGTCTTCACATGCCGAGCACCGGCACCTCGGCTTCTATTTATCGCCGCAGGGGAGCATGGCATGTGTCTAGGAATTCCGGCAGCTTGGCAGGTGATTTGTACGAAATTCCCAACTCCACATGGATACACCGCAGGCCGCAATGGATGCCAAATTGAGGTTGGGTAAGCGAACATTGAATATTTCAGCCCCAAATGGGGGCAATTCGGTGGCCTAATTCGAAGAGGTATGTTTGGATATTTTAAAAGAAATAAAAATGTGATTGAATATTCCAATAAATAAGGGAATTAATACTTGTAAATTTTAATATAAAAAAAGGAATTAATCATTAAACATTCTTAGAAGTGTCCTTAAATATTAAAATTTCGTCGAAATAACTTTAAGTTGCTAGAAACAAGCTCAGAGGTATTTTTAAATATATTAAACAAAAAATACAAATATTTTTGAATATTTCAATAAATACGGGAATTAACTATCGAACAATCACAGGATCCCCCTTTAATATTAAAATATCACCGAACAAATAACTTCAAGTGTCTGGAACATGAGCTTATCAGGAATATAAAACATATTTACTCTATGGACTGGACACATCTATACTAGGGTTACTCACACAAATTATGGATTGGAATATTTATTAGAGGTATTTTTAAAAATATTTAACAAGAAATAAAAATGTGCTTGAATATTTAAATAAATAAGAAAATGTAATATTGAAAAATCCAAGGAATTTTCTTAAGTATTAAACCTTTACCGAAGAAATAACATGAATAAGCTGAAAATGAGCATATATAAAGCAAATATATTCCACTGACAGCACTTTTTAACCAATCTAGGCTTCTAATCACCCAAAATATGGGATTGGAATACTTCTTAGAGGTATTTCTGAATACATTTTTATAAAAATCAAAATATGCTTGAATATTCTAATAAAAAAGATACTTATCTATTGGACAATCCCACGCATCTCCTTAATATATTAATATTTAACCGAACAAAAAATCTCAAGTGTCTGGAAACGTGCTTATCAGGTATATAGAAATATGTATTCCACGGTCTGGACATTTCAACCAATCTAGGCTGGGGTTGTTCACACGATTTTTTGGACTGGAATATGACGAATCTATTTATATGAATTTTCAAAATGGTTTCGACACCAATTTGACCCACAGGCTCCTCTCTCTCGCTGATTTGTTCAACCATTCCGGCAAGGAATTTCAATAAATTTATGGATTTCGGCCTGTTCCGATTCTCTGGCGCGGCCGCGTGCTATTTTTCTACGTCAGACACATAAATTCAGTTAATTAACTAACAAAATGCAGAGCTCGGCGACAGAAAAACAAAGTTCAAAAATAGGCGACACTCGCAGAAGCAGCGCCATCAGAAGCAGAAGCCTCTCCACTCGGAGAACTCATAACTTTGGCTGCCAAGTGCCGAAACCACTCAGCACTCAGACACTCAGTCCGCGGATGCTCAGAACTCTCTGGCAGCTGGCCAAGGCGGCAAGGAGACATCAATGGGTAGCGTCTTGGTCTTGGACCACCCTCAAGTGGCTGCGAACATGTGGAAATCGATGTTCGGACCTGTCATGTTTTGCCGAAAATTAATGTCGCCTATAAATAGGCGGGCCACAACAAAGCCTGATCGTCAGAAATAGAATAATAGCAGCGGTCTAGAAACTATTAAATCGAAGAATATTTGCATGATGATTGCCGCTTATCGGTGATCTGTGGAGAAGCTCTTATCACCTCAGCCTGCACGCTGCGAAAATTCATTCAGTGCACAATCTGAGAGATACTTTGTATTTAGAGCGAGCTCTAGATTCATTACTCACATATAGCTGTTCGTACTGCTCCCCGTAGAAGCTTATGGGCTGCTCCAGCTGGAGCAGGATCCTCTCGCTGTCGCCCTTGGGCAGGTACTGGATGCTGCCTGAAGAGGAGCCATCGTCCACGAACTCGTACAGCTCGTTGGATCGCAAGCTGTCAAGATAGTGCTCGTACTGGCCGCTGACCAGGATCACAGAGCTGACCAGCAGGCAGGCGAGGAGTTTACTGCCGAAGTTCGGCATTATGGCGGGATATATCTGCTTTCTTTTTTTTCTGTGTATTTATATCTGTTTACTTCTTTGACTTTGACACGCGAGGATTTCACAATTTCGGCAAAGGCATTTTTTCACACTAGACACAGAACCGACACCGAAAATTCCTAGAACACTTTTGCTTTCGCCTCAAGTTTGATCCAAAAATATAGGCGGTTTATAAATAAATAAAATGTGGCACTATCCACACGAAGAGGTATCTATAGAGCCGAGGTGTATGTATATAGTTTGACAGATTTTTGGAACTGTCGCTCCAAGTGGCGGCCCAGCTCCTCTGCTACCTCTGGCTGCCTTTGGCTGCCTTTCCTTTGCTTCCGAAACCGAAATCGAACGAACCGCACGCCTCGCCAACAGACTCTCGACTGATAGGCCGTCGTCTCTGCTGTGGATTCTCCTCGACTCGCTGCTCATCCGTCCGTTACATCCGCGCGTATCTGTGTGTGCGCCGCTGGCCAGCTGTGCGCGTGTGTGGGAGCGCCTGAAAGCGAGAGTTCTCCGTTCTGCGGAGATACATCCACATCGAAGACTGAGGCTGTGGTTCGAATAGCATCCACAAACTGCAATCAGAGCCAGATGCCGTTCGATTATGACAATGCAGTGTTGATGTTTACCTTCTGTCAATATCAACTGGATGAGTGGAGGGAGCAGCTAATTATAGTCAAAAAAATATTCAGTTATTGAGTGGGTTCCAAGTGGATCATAAAGAAATATCAACAGAGCTATAAGAGACCTGCCGAAAATAATGAGTGCTGAGAAAAGGTAAAAAGTTATTGTCTTATAATATTTCTAAGGGACTTTTTGTTATTTTGTAAAATAAATATAAGATTTATTAAGCTAAATTGAAAAAAGTGACAGCCATATTTCTTAGCCACGATTACACCCTTCCTAAAGAGGTACACTATGGCTCTTTGAAATTGGAAATAAAACTTTTGGAAAACTTTATAAATTCCTTAAAAGTTGAACCAAAAATTTGGTTTAGATAGAAAAAATCTTCAGGAGTCTTGAAAATCTTTTACAACAGTATTTATGAATACTAAATACTTTTTCGAGGTTCAGAACAAATTCCTTTAAAAATGATCATGACTCTTTGACAGAAAAAATTATAAGCTTCCATAAAACTTCAACTAATATTATCCCAAATAAAAAATTAAGGTATTCGTTATATATCGTTTCAAACTGAAGTCTTGCATATCTTTAACTCCACTTTTCATGAGTATTATATACCTTTAAGAATATAACAACTGTTCTTATACATTAAACAACATAAATTAAAATTACTCATCAAAAATTAAATTAAATAAACATATGGCCAACTTAGAAGTTGCAACCCATTCCCCTAGACGGTTCCTTGTAGGCTGGTCTTCTGAGCGACACGGTTGCGGCTAGTTAGACGCGCGGGCGTTCCAATTCCGGGGAACTGAACTTCAGGCGGGCACGTGCCGCTCGATTGCTCGTGCCCCCCAAAAGATTCCCCAATCCCATGCCACCGTGGAGCGCCGCTGCTTCAAATAGGAGCGGATACCTACCGCACACAGGCACACATCGGATTCCACACGCATATCCACACCCATTCCTCATGTCTTGGGGCCCTGCAGTGGTGCTTAGTTGGACTTTTCCGGATTTAACCGATTCTTGACTGGAATTTACTTCAAGAATTTAAAAAAAGAATATTATTAAAACTTAATAAAATGTGTTTGGAAACAGGGATGCCTGTAAAACAGACAGCTAACATTTTGGGAATATTTTATAATGAATTGTTTAAAAAATTGTTATGATATAAGGGGGAATATATGGTATTTAAAAGCATATTTAATTATCTACAAAGAATAATTAAATGTATAGTTCTAGGTCGTTGGCATCACTTCTTCACACCACTCCCTTCCTTCAGCGGGGTGTGTGCGAGTCTAAAATAAACAAATGGGAACTTCTGAGGCAGCGACGCAACGTCTGCGCCCTGACTAATGACGGTCGTGTGCTGGAACCGAAGAAGATGCAACTGGAACCGCGGCAGTTGGACTATTTATGATGTATTTCTCGGTTAATTAGTTGCAGCTGAACACAGCGCGGAATGGGTGTGGGAATGGGAGTGGGATGGGATGGGGATTGGGAATGCTTCCGAATGCAATCAACTTCAGCCGTCCAGAAGACGAGGAAAGTGCGTGGCTGGATATTTTTGCTATATTTGGATATTGCGCCGCTTGATCGGTGATGGATGCCTGCGCCTTTTCATCATTTATCTTCGAGTGCAGCGGGCTAATGGAACTGCAGTGCGTTCCAGGAACTGGAGCGGAACGATGACGACGACGACGATGATGATCATGATGACGCTGCTACCGGCCTGCCTGTCTGGCTCGAGCAAATTTCGGTTGGAATAATTAAAAACATAAATTAAGCCTCAAATTAAAAGCCATAAAAATGTTACGCAAAATTACCCCCTCACAGCGGCTTCTCAGTTATAAAAGCGCTGGAATTACTTTGTGGTAATTCGAAAAATGTGTTTCCAACTACGGGACGTATTGCTGCTGTTCCTCCTCCTGCCTGGGTGGGCTCTGAGCAGGGCCACTGCTCCTGAACTGGATGAGGATTGTGAACTGAATGCGGTGGATACGATGGTAACCTATCGGAGAGGGTTCTTTCGAGTCTTATCATTAGCTTATTTCAGCACGATTTCTGCTGCGACCTGCACGACGAAAGCCCCCAGTTTTCCGAATGCCAGAGCCAGTGGCACGAGAAGATTCCCTACGAGACGGATGAGGAGGAGCAGACCTACATGTTTGTAAGATCAATACCAAAAAGGATCCATAAAAACCCAAACTAACTCTATGATCAGTGCACCGCCGAGTGCAGCTTTAACAGCACGGAATTCTTGGGCAAGGATAGGCGATCGCTGGTACTCCATCAGGTAAAGGAGCAGTTGGAAATGGACTTGGTCAACGATGAGGATGTGGAGCTGCTGTACCAGACCTACATTAAGTGTGACAAACATGGTGGGTTCCTCAATCCTTGAGATGCTTATATAACTAACCTCCCTTCCTCGCCAGCTCTCGACCTCTTGCCGCACAAGGGAGTCAAGAAGCTAGCCAAACGCCTCTCCCGCCACGGCTGTCATCCGTATCCCGGCCTGGTGCTAGAGTGCGTGGCCAACGAAATGATCCTCCACTGTCCCGCCAAGCGCTTCCATCAAACAGCCCAGTGCGAAGCCACCCGCAATCATCTGAAGCAGTGCATGCAGTACCTAAAGTATAAAGTCTAGGAATCGGTATAAATACACAGCACTTGCAGCTTACACATTTATTGTCCTTCGCTATAACTTAACTACGACTACAGGTGGGTTGCTCCGCTAGCTAGCCACCTTGACGAGATCGCCGTCGACTTGCAGGGCCTCGGTGAGCTTGAGTTGCTTGTCGAATCGCTTCTGGAACTTCTTGGCCTGCTTTTCGGTCAAGTCCTCAACGGACAGATGCTTGGTGTACTTCTTGAGGAGCTTCTTCCGTAGCTTCTCCAGGAAAATGCCATCCGCCTGCTTGCCAACGATCTTGGTTAGCTGAGCAGACCAATCAAATTCGCCGGGGGTGCCATTGGTGGTTTCCTCCTCGGGTGTGGGTTCCTCCAGTTTTGATTTCTTTTTGGGAGGCGCCTCCTCGGCCTCCTTTTCTTGTTGTTGCTCCTTCTGAATTGCCGCCACCTTCTCCGCCTTGATCCTGGCCAGCTCCGCCTGCTTGGCCTCCTTCATCTTGTTCAGCTCCTTCTCCAGGATGTCCCAGACTTGGGTAGCCTGCTGGCGCGGCATTCGCATGCAATTGCCCACGAAGTTTTCGAACTTGGCCTTCTTACGCGGCACATTGTCCACGCTCTGCAGCTTCTGGAAGGAGGAGCGCAAGCTGGGCGTTAGGTTGTATTCGCTGTTGTCAAGGATCGCGCGGATGATGTCCATCCAGCTCTCCTGCTTCTGTTGGTTCTTGTTGCGAGACTCCTTCGCCACGAAGCCCTGGCTCTGGCTGGCGTACTTCTGCGCCTCCGAGATGCACTTGGTGTGCGCCACGTACTCCTCGCCATAGAAGTCCTTAAGGCAGTCCATGCACGACACATTCTTCTCGCTGTTGCGACAGCGTGTCTGGTAGTGCTTCTCCACCGACGGCTTCTTTACCGACTCGCCGCAGACGTTGCACGTGAAGAAGACCATGTTGACGAAGTTGTTGTTATCCTGGAGAGTAAGGAACTCTGGTAAATTCGGTTGAATTTGGTTGAATTTAGCGCCGGTGGAGGCCAAACAAAACGCACGTGGGTATTAAAGTGACCGTAGTGCAGCCGGGCCAAAAAGCCAAAAGTACAGTGTTGGACAGCAACGATTTCCAGGGATGCATTTTTGAAATTAATTAATAATAATTAACAATAATTAATTAAATAATATTAATTTTTTTTTTTAATTTTCGTGCAAGAATATCAAATACATTTATAAAGAAATATTTCAAAATCCTCAAAGAATACAATTAAATTCCTTTATATACAGGCAGGCTCCGGTTTTCACTTTCACAAGATTCTTTCGTTTTCGTTTTCGAAAACGAAAATAGGTGCTCTCGTTTCCACTTTCACAAGACTTTTTCGTTTTCAAAAACGGGCAAGTTTGTCTTGTCGAAATGAAAAGTAAATGCCTTTTTCTACATCAAATCGGTTCTTAATTGCAAAAGGAAAAAAATAGTTGACTTGTTGGTCTATTGATGTTTGTTTCACACCATCAGTGGATCAATCTAGTTCGTAATTACTTTATAAAGAATTATTTTCTGACCCCACCTCGAATTCGCAAAAAAAATATTTGCCGTCGGCAACGACAACTTTCGTTTTGGTTGCCAGTGCTGCCGTACTGTTGGTGGAACCAAACAATCTGGTCGAAATGCTTGTAAAATTAAAAGTAGGACATTAATTATGATCAAAGAAGATAAGAAAGGTTTTAATAAATAAAACAGTTTAATTTTATTGTTTAAATGGTACTTTTACCATTTAAAAAGGTATAAAATTTCCTGTTTAAAGAGTGGCAGCGCTCTTGGACCGATAAATAAACAATTTCTGCATTTATTTTGGCTTAAAACAAACAATTAAAAAAAGTAAAGGCATTTAAACATTCCGTTTACTTCTCGAAACGTCCAATTCAACTGTTTGAGCAATAAAAATAATTAAATATTTCGATAACAAAACGATGACAAAAAGTTTGTGAAAACCGGAGCACCTAAAAACGAAAACGTACGATTTTGGTCTAAAACGAAAACGAAAAACAAAAGTGAAAACCGGAGCCTGCCTGAATATTTAGAAATAATGATTATATTTTGAAAATCTTGTTTCTCAGAGGGTTCTTCGGAAAAATTTGTGTACGCCTCAATATTAAGTGATATTAGACAAAGGAAGAAAAAATAATTTTTTGCAAGTTTTTGGATATATTTTTTTTTTAAAAAAGAAAACTTTTGTTGATTTATTTTTTTAATTTTATTCTAGCTTATTCATTTATCTAGGTATAGCAAATTTAAGGAGAGAAATGTTTTCGTATATGAGTTTTCGTTAATGTGTTATCCTTGCTACTTCATTAGCAAAAAATGTGCATGACGGTTGGAAAAGCCTACAGAAGATCTACTAAAAAAACAATAAAAAAATTAAATTTTTAATATATTTTATTATTTTTAAAAATAAAATAAAATTTCCTACTATCGTTGTCGGCGAAAGTATTGCAGCATCACTAATACACAGTGCCATCTCTAGGCGCAACAGCTGTTCGTGCACACGTTATTGCCGCCGTCGACGAAATACGAATGTTTTTGGTGAAATCCGTGCGTTCGCCTCTTTATGGTTCTCTGCGCACTCTGAAGATGAGCAGCTCGGTGGCAGCCACATTGGCCTCCGCCACGGATCCATTGACAGGTCCTCGCTACGAGCGCGAACCGAATGTTCTTAGGAAGAAGCTGGCATCCGTCGTTCCCGGCTCCGTGAATCTCCAAATCCTGGGTGCCGGCGCCAATGGAGCACCAGCAGCCGTTTACCTGTTCACCGATCAGGCACGTTACCTGTTCAACTGCGGCGAGGGAACCCAGCGCCTGGCCCATGAGCACAAAACGCGACTGTCGCGTCTGGAGCAGATCTTTGTGACGCGGAACACGTGGGCAACGTTGGGAGGTCTGCCGGGCCTAGCGTTGACCATCCAGGATGCTGGGGTGCGCAACGTGGGACTCCATGGACCGCCCCACCTTGCTCCCATGCTGCAGTCCATGCGACGCTTTGTGGTGCTGAAGAACCTCCAGATGCAGACAATCGATTGCTCCGAGGGCGGCTGCTTCGAGGACTCCATCTTGAAGGTGGACTCCCTGCCGCTGATCAGCTCTGAGGATCCGGAGAAAAGCGTAATCAACTACATTTGCCAGTTAAAGCCCCGAGCTGGAGCTCTTAACCTGGTCAAGTGCGTGGAGCAGGGCGTGCCTCCGGGTCCGCTTCTGGGGCAGCTCAAGAACGGTCAGGACATCACCCTGCCCGATGGCAAGGTGGTGCGTTCTGTAGACGTCACCGAGGCCAGTGAATCGGCGCTTTCTTTTGTTTTTTTGGATGTGCCCTCTGAGGAGTATCTACCAGGACTCCTAGCCCAAGCTAAGCGCCTGAAGGAACTGGATGAGGAGCAGCTTACCAAAGTACGCCTGGTGGTGCACTTTACACCTCATCTTATTGCCTCCCGGGAGGACTACAAGCACTTCCTGGAGGAGAACTTCCCGGCAGGCATACAGCACATCCATTTGAGTTCCCCGCACAACCAGTTCTCGGGCTATGCGGCTGCCCATCGCATCCAGCATCAGTTGCATCAACTTGCACCTCAGGTGTTTCCCCTGCTGGGAGAGGCGATGCCCTGCCAGAGTCAGAACCTTAGTCAGAATTTGAAGAAAACCAAGCTGAATGAGACGGATGATAGTGATAAATCGGACGAGAAGGACTCTGAGGAATCGGAACAGGGCGTAGTCTCCATGACCAGTTTTCATTTGAGGCCAAAAAAGGGTGAGTTGAGCAGCAAGGAAAATAAATTCAATAAATAAATACTGTTTCCCCTTAGGTCTGGATCGCACCCTAGAGGCCAAGCTCACGCCTGAGGAGTACGTGAAGGAGACTCACGCGGTGCCCGGCTTCACAGAGCTCCTGGCTAAATTAAAAGAAGAGTACAGCTTTCCCTCGAACTCCGCCGAGAGCTACCCGAAGATAATCTTCCTGGGCACGGGTTCCTGCATTCCCAACAAGACCCGCAACGTCAGCTCCATTCTGATCCAGACTGCGGCTGAGGCTTTTGCGCTGTTGGATTGTGGTGAAGGCACCTACGGCCAAATTGTGCGGCTTTATGGTAGCGCCAGAGCGGAGCAAATCCTCCGGCAACTTCAGGCCGTATACGTGTCCCATCTGCATGCAGATCACCACATTGGACTGATTGGCTTGCTCAGGGAAAGGAGGCAGCTGGAACCGAAGACCGACCCTTTGCTTCTGCTGGCTCCCCGCCAAATCGAACCTTGGCTGGAGTTCTACAACCGACAAATCGAGCCAATCGAAGACACTTATACTCTGGTAGCCAATGGTGAACTTCTGGCCAATCCGCTGACCGGTGAGAGTGTGGAACCTCTGGGCATCACCTCCATTGCCACCTGCCTTGTGCGGCACTGTCCCAACTCCTTTGGAATAAGCCTTACGCTGGCAGCGAAACACGAAAATGAACCCATCAAAATTACCTACAGCGGCGACACCATGCCCTGCTCGGATCTGGTCGAGCTAGGACGTGATTCCACTGTGCTCATCCACGAGGCCACCATGGAGGACGATTTGGAGGAGGAGGCGCGCTTTAAGACGCACAGCACCGTATCCCAGGCCATTCAGCAGGGTCGCAATATGGGAGCCCGCCACACCATACTCACCCACTTCTCGCAGCGCTACGCCAAGTGCCCGCGCCTGCCCAGTGCCGAGGATATGCAACAGGTGGCCATTGCCTTTGACAATATGCAGGTGACCGTTGAGGACCTGCAGCACTACCACAAACTATATCCCGCGCTGCTGGCCATGTACGCGGAGTACACTGAGGAGCTGGAACAGCGAGCTGTGAAGCGGGAGCTCAAGCAGGAAAGGAAACGGAAGCTGGCTCAAACGTGATGGCCGGCAGAGAAGCAGGATAATTTATTTGAGGAGGTATTGTTGTTAATTAATTAATATTAGGGAGAATATTTTTGGGAAAAATATTACATTAGATTCGGAAATGAATCCTGAAGCACAGCGAGGATATATACTTTTTATATATTTGTTTTTTAGGCTTTGGTTAGATTTATAAGAAGGGTAAATGGTAATTATTACAAACCCATAAATACCTTTCAAGGCTCTCAAGTTTTCTTTAAATATAAAACCTCTATTAAATATTTTATATCCCCGAAAATAATACACTTTAAATGGTTTTTTAGTTTCTTCTTTATTTACTAAATACGCTTGCAACAGTGTCTGTGTAATAAACGCTTTTTGTAATGATTATAAAATGGTTTCTCTGTTGGTTCGGACTCGACAATATCGTCATAAATAATAATAATAATTATCAATAATAATTATCCCCAAGGGGCATATGGATCTTAGCACTTGTTTCTTTTTTTTCTTTATTTTTTTTATTATTTTTTTAGTCATTCAAATTTCAACTTTAAGGCACTTTAGTTCAACGGTCTCCACTAGCTTCTTTTTTCTCTCTTTTTTTTTGTAATTGATTTTCTTTTTGGAAATTAGCTGTGACTAGTTAAAATTAGTAGGTAAACGACAAAATATATATATGTATGATCTTAATTTAGTTCCTTCGATATTTGGTGTGTGTGTGTGGGTGAAGTGGGGAGTGATAGGTGGAGGGTACAACTTCTGGTTAATATTTGCTTTGTCATAAATAAACGTAATTCCAACATTGATATAATTAATGCTCTGTTTAAAAATAAATAAATAGCTTTAAATTACGGCAAAACGAAAGCAGCAGAATTAGCAGGATAAGAATTATTCAACAACAACATAAAATAATCCAGTTAAAACCAAATCAGAATTAATCATAGAGAACTGCAACTGCCTTCGCCCCGGCCACGCTGATTCCTCCTCATTATTAGACTACAAAAATTCATTAAGATTAGGAGACGAGGATCATCCTTCCGATCTCCATATTCAGGCCCGTTCCACGTAGTTGCCGGGGAATGTGCCGAAGCAGCCGGTCCGCTGCGAGGTGCCCACGAACCACCCATCGTCGCACTTCTCCAGCACATGGACCACATCGCCCTCGAGCAGTTCCAGTTCGTCGGAGTTCTGCGGCCGGTACTTGTAAAGGGCGCGGTACCTGGAAAAATAAAGAAATATATATGAGATAAATAAGTAAAATATAAAATATTTTTCCTTGACTTACGCCAATGGCTCGGAGCTGGTGTCCACATGAAGGGCGTCCGTCTTGTGAATCGTTCGCGTCTCCTTAAGGATGCCATTTGGGGGCTGGGCTCCGTTTTGCGTGATCGTGTTGAACTCATTGTTGATGTTTGTGCGAAGCACATCCAGGTTGGGCCGCAGGTTGGTGGTGCTCTGAGTGCTGATCACTGTGGTGGTCCTGGCCGCAATATCCTCGGCACCAATGTCCGTTAAAACCTGAGGGAAGAGACTCTATTAGCTACCGTTCATCAGGGTAATAGTTGAATTTCCCAGAACCCACTTCCACATAGGAGACTGGGAAGATGCCCTTTCTGTTGGCAATCTTGCCCTCAAACCAGTTTCCATCCACGCGACGCGTCAAGGTGACCAGTTCGCCCTTGTTTAGGGAGAGCTCGATGCCCGACTGGGCCTGGAAGTTGTATTTGGCACGGGCCTGGCCCTCCGATGGTCGCTTCGATGGGGTGCGGGCACCATCCCGGCTGACAATCTGCAATTTCGGGAATATCTTTTAATTAAAAGTGATTTCGAAAGAGCCGAGTTATTAAACTCCAAGTAAAGTGGGTGTGTTGACATTATCTACAGAGTTTTCTACCCGCTTTGTTCCCCTTTTCGGATTTCGGTCACTTTTCTATCTATCTGTCCGATTTTTCCCACTCCAAGCTTATTTTTTAATGACTCAATTAAGGTCTATGAGTCACAAGAAGTGGGTTTCGTATTAAGGCAGTAAACAAATATATTTTTCCAAGAAATTTGATTATTAATTAGTTCAAGCATTTAGTAAGCTCGAAACCGGAAGATTTCTACGACACAAAATGGTTTAAATGGGGTTTCCTATTAATATTTTATATAGGGAAATCATCTACCTCCGAATAATCCTCATGTAATTCAGGGATATATCCACTCACCTCCACATAACTGGCTGGCAGCAGGCCAATCATGGCATTGTGCTCGCCCTCATACCAGTTGGGATCGATCTGCCGCCTGATGTAGATGGTGTCGCCCTTGCGGAAGGAGAGCTCCCTGAAAGAATTTTAATTATATTATTTTGGAAAATAGTTTCCCAGAAATCCTCTTACTTGGAGCTCTGTCCCTGGAAGTTAAACAAAGCCCGGGCCACCGTCTTCGGGCCCACCAGCGACTTGAGGGTCACGTCTGTGGGGAAGTCATCGTAGCGATTGAGGGCAATGGGTGACTTCTGCGAGGGCGTAAAGTTGTCCGTGTGGCGGCGCGAGTTCATGTCCTGCAGCTCTTGAAGATACTTGCGACGGCGCTCCTCCTGGTAGAGCTTCTGCATATGCTCCGCTTGGCGAATGGCTAGTTCCTCCTCCGGCACGTGCTGGCGCTGCTCATGCCTGATTGGGGTCTTGAAGTGGATGTTCACGTCTGTGGCATAGTAACGATTGGGAGACTCTGTTCAGTGAGAGAGGCACAAAGCGGCGGGAGGCGGGTTAGGCGGGCTTAAGCTCAAGCGTTTTGGCTATATAGCTGTTGTTGTGTTGGTTCCTATGACACTAACCCTCTAATCTTGGTATGAATGGAAGAATTACTCATTTTATATTTTATCAGAACGTCTTGAGTCATGGTCAAAATTGTGTATTTAGGGTTTAAAAGAAGGAAATTATGATAACGAAAATTTTGTTTATTGGTACAACTTTCCCCTTTTTTACCCGAAATTATAAATATTTATGAATTCTCCCAGACAACAAAACTTAGGAACATAAACAATTATTCCAATTGAATGTCTGTTCATTAAAGGGAAGGGAATTTCTATAAGAAATAAATTAAATCAGGGTTTGGAACTACTGTTTTCTTTTGTTGAGGAAACCATTTGGTATTTAATCTTGTAAACGGTCTAGCTTTTAAGTTAACTCAATTTAGTACAACTTCTTTCATAGTTTTCTGGTAAATTCTTTTATAATGTTCAGAACAAACACTGTTATTTATAGATATGTAAATGGCTATCCGGCTCGAAGGACCAAATGTAATGCAATGTGTATGTCTAATTTCTTGGACCTCTTTACAATTATTCTAATTCTATTATTCTACGAACCCATTTTTCCGGAGTGTATAGCTCTCGGTGTTTACCCTAGAAATAGCAAAGTGTTGTCGCCTTCTGAGCCGTAAGATGATCTAACCGCAAATGCTCGTTATTTGTGCTACTGCTGCTTCTGTTACGAAACACTGGCTTATCTGTGGCAGAGACTGAGGCTGGGGCTGACTACATATCTGTCTGCCAATTGGTAGGCAAATAAACAGCCCCATCCACCTGATAACCCCCCGGCAATAAGTGGCCTTCCACAATCTCAAATTGAATTAGGCGGCTCTCTCAACTGGAGAATGAGCTGCAATTGAAGATAATGTTGCCACGTTAATTGGAGAGGTTTGAGGAAAATAGCTGTAACTCCCAGTTGAACTTTTCCGTATTTAACTGCAAATCACTCTGGAGCATCTTGGGTAATCTCGAGAATTGATGCCTTAATGGAACTGCGCAGCGGGCACTGCAAACTGATAAAGATGGCATATGGATTCAGCCTCCATTGACCCGATTTGGGGGAAATCTCTCAAGGGGAGAGGTGCAGCTGCACAAATATTTGTGCGGCAAATACGCCATGAGCCGCGGAGCATTGTCTTTGGACAACAACAATTAACAACCGCTTTGTACGTGCTGTTTACGCCAAGTCAAGTCGAGGCGGAGGAATGGTAAGAGCGGGTTTAATTGACACTCGGGGGATTTTCACTTTCACTGATTCGCTGCGGCACATTTTTGCCAGCGTTTGAAAGTGCTCGGTAGTGCACAGGGGAAAAATTGTACGCCGAGGCACTATCAATTTGATACGGTTATCTTATGGCTTTCTTTGGTTTTCAATAATATTTATTGGTATCAAGGTAGCAAGAAGTACACTGAGCGCGAACTAGTAGAAAATAGCTTACAAATACTTAAATACTTGGGAATATCTTTCAGATGTTTATAAGACTTTAAATTGCAATAATTTTTATGCATCTTTAATGCACATTGTTACATTTTGGTTCAACGCTAAAGTGCGCAATAAAACCTCATTTGAATAACTTGGTTCTGCTTGGAAAGCTTTGCCATTTTTCATCTTTTACTGCTTTTCCACACCTTAGAGATACACTGTAGCTTTTCTCAAGGCTTTTCCTTGCATTTCACGCTCAATTAACTCTTTAAGTGCTTTTCTTTGATATTCTCCCTGTTTGTTTGGGGAGCTCGCGCCCATTAGTCACAACAATCAATCAGAATTAGAATCAGAATCCGAAGGCTAAGGCAATTGTCTGATAAAGCTGAGGAGAATCGCTACACGCTTCACTTGAGCTCGGGGAAAGAGACGGGAGATGGGGCCGAAGAAAGAGAGGGAGACTCTCGACTTTACCGTAGCACGCGTTGCGCTCAACTGAAACCGAAATCGAAACTGAATGGCGCAGCCCCAAGGCAGAGCTAAGCACTACACAGGGAGAATGAGATAGAGGAGCAGAGAGAGATAGAGAAAGAGAGGGAGAAGGAGGGAAGACCAGAAGACGAAGCTTCGGGAGACTCTGAAGACTCTCCCGCCGGCTGAGTAATTCCCAGAGATAGCGGCGGTTGTATTACTACGAGTTCCGTTTTGTGGCGGCGCCTCACGTTTAATTGTGGCGACAGTGGGGTGTGTGAAACGCTTGTTAGTGAAGGCACAGTGGGACTGATAGGTTAAAATTCTTTGCGACCTTGAAAGTATTTTAAGGCTTCGAAAGAATTAGGAAAATATTATTACAATCTAATAACGACATATAAACAATGAATTGTAATGTCTGGACCCTAAAATTCACAAATGGTTCTTGCTTTAATCTCATGTTGACTCGATTTAAAATAAAAAAAAAGTTTTAATTTGTTTTACTTATTTTAAATATTTTATGTTATCTTCACATAAATCCTTGTCGAAATTTTATTTTTAGGGATTAAGAAAAGGAAATAAACAAGGAAAAAAGTAATGAACTAATGAATTCAGGGTCCATTTATTCTTTGACTAAAAGCCGAAAAAATGTATACATAACTGATACCAAAAATAGTGATATAATAGACTATATAATATTATAAATAGTGATATAAAAGATTAAATAACGAGTAGCTCTATAAATATGTACTTTTGATAGGAGTATAAATCCATTGCAAGTTCGATAAAGCCACCGACAAGTTCGATGAAGCCACTATCTACCTTATTTTTATCAAAGGGGCATTAAAGTATTTCCCTGATAAGACCCACCGTACCTTCCTCATCTTCGATCGTAGTAAAAAGAGCTTTTCCTCACACTTACTCCACACAGCCTCAAGCTTTTATCAACGACTTTGAGCTTGAAACGTGAGGAGCGTGCCCAGCTTTATCGCGCTCTGTTTATGCCTCTTTCTCTCTGCGGCTCTCGGGGCATCTCGTACGGTCCAGGTGATAACGAGTTTTTACTTTTATATTTTTTTTGCAAAAGAAAAACCGTGAGAAAGTGCAAAACAGGAAGGTCGCTTAGTCAAATGAGAAAGTGCACAGCGAGTTGGGCGGCGGAAGGTGGAAGGTGGAAGATGGTAGCTTAAAGGGGGTTCAATCGATCGTTTGGCTTGGCTTTCTTTTATCTCGCTGGGGGTCTATTGTAACGTTCACTAAAAAATTACCTACTTGTTGGGGTCAAAAAATAAATAAAGTGAGTGGTAATTTCTGGGAAATGGTCAAAACATTTTGAATTAATATCACAGCACTTCGAAAATGAGGAACCTGCAGGTGAAAGAACCTAGGATTGATTCAGGAAAGTCCTCAGTTCGATGGATAGTTTATAGTCAGATTTAATATTGGATATTTTATGGGAACTAGAATTTATAATATAAATATGACGACCTAGGTGAATCTATCTATCTATCTACCTTTTGTATCTATCTTTCTATCTATCTATATCTGACCATCTATTTAACGATCTTCTCTGAAATACTAACTGCTTGACCATTGCTGTTTCCACTTTTGATATTCCTGCAGTCTCCGCTGCTGTTGCAAGAGTTGTTGCTGCTGATGTTGCTGCTGCTGCTGCTGCTGATATTGCTGCTGATGTTGCTGCAGTTGCTGCTGCTGCTGTAGCTGTTGCTGCTGTTGCCAGAGCAGCAGCGGCATGGAAGCTCCAATGGCATGCTGGTTGGCCAGATAAGCCTGCCTTTGGTTGGGCTGCGGAGTGTGGGGCAGTCCCACCACGTGGTAGCCACCGGCAGCAGGAACCTGGTAGTGCGGCGGAGGTGGTGGTCTCACTGGGGCGGGACCCGAGTAGTCGTAACCCCGGCGATGTAGCCACAGAAGCTTGCCACAGTTGGGTATATCGCAGACACTGCCCTGCTGCTGACGCAAGGAACTATTGTTATTGTCACCGCCGCCACTGCTCTGTGGTCTTTGCCAGGGATTATCGTTAATCTCCGAGCTGCGATACAAGTTCTGTTCCCTTGGAAATCTGTCATCATCCGCCTCCAGTTCCAGGTCATTGCAGCTGCGATGCAACTTCTGTCGCCAGTGGACGGCCTTGCTCTTGGAGTAACTGGAGGATTGGCTGCGGTGCGGCGCCAACGTTTGGTGGATCATGGTGGTGCCGCCAGAGTTGCATAAGGAACCCGGCTGCGTAGCATTTAATTGGGAATTTTCCGAACGGAGCGCGTAGGCCGACAGACACGTTTTTTTGGCACGGAAAAGTGGAACTGACTAACGACCGCGACAGGTACCCGTCCGTGTCTGTGTTCCCAGTTTGTTTTTTGTTGACGGCATCGTCTTGGCCATGGCAACGCCACCACTGCAGGCCGGCAAGGTGAGAGCCACGAGCCACGAGCCAGAGCCACCCCACCAGCAGCAGCAACAACAACAGCAGGCAGAACAGGTGAGCTTAGGACAGGTGGTGGTGGGTGGTGGTGAGCTAAGCAGGTCAGAGCCGTCCGCGTGGCCGGCGTTTTCATTGGTGATATCGATTAATTTGGTCAACCGAGGCACGGGCGCACCTTCAAAGCGAAATTGCACCAATTGCGGAAATTACCCCGAAGTTGACGCAGTAAAAATGCTTTTAGCAAAGGTTAACGAAAGACAAAGGCTCTGGATGGGGGGAAGGATAACAGGAAGGCAGGGTATATCTTTAAGAACTAATGAGAGACTCAGGAGACTAAGATTCGTCCACCTCGGCTACTGACTTGGTTAGAAAACGTTGGGCAAACCGGCTTTAAGATTAATTTGAACTAGTTGGTCCTATTAGCAGTGAACTGATTCATTTTGTTATGGCCCGAAATGATATTAATTATCAAACAAAAAATTGCAGTCAATTGCTTTTTATTGTTTAAAGTAAGAAAGAGCTCCTCATACTTAAGTTTAGATATAACTGAGCCAAAGTTGCATAAGTTTCGATTTGAAAAGCTGTTCTGTGCTATTTTTTATTAGATTAATAAATCTGCATATTGAGTTTAGAAATTAAAATGTATATATATTTTTTAATTTTTTAAATTTTAATGATGTCACCCCTTATGCAATTTTAACAAATCGAACACAATTTTTTTTCTGATATTTTTCAATATTTTGATTTTAAATAATTAGAATTTTAATGGCGAATGGGAAAATTCACGGCTTTTGGCTATCACTTCCTTTTTGGGCTAAAGGAGACCTCATATTTTCACATTTTTGGGTTAAAAATATATTTCGAAAAATAAGATAATTTTTTTTTAATCTTTGTCAATAAATTGTCAAAACTGCCTTAATTTCAATTCGGAAAGCGGTTCTACGTTAGTTTTTATATAAATAATAAATATAAACAAGTTTAGAAATTTAATAAAATATTTTTTGTATCTGTCATTTTTTGACAATTTTAATAATGTAACCCCTTTTAAATTTTGGAAAAAAAAAGTTTCTGATTTAATTTTAAATTTTGATTGTTAATAATTAGGATTTTATTGGCCAATCAGAAGATATACTCCTCTTGGCTATCACTTTCTTTTTAGCTATAAGAGGCTTCCAAGAAGACCTCAAATGCGCGTATTTTTGAAAAGTTAAAGATTTATCTTATATTTAGATTATCTTCTCCTCCTTCGACGCCCAGCTATTGAGACCACTTTTAGTGCAGCAATTATTCAAGCAGGAGTTCTTCTTCCAGGTTAAGACCTGCCTCTTGATGGTCACTCACCTGATCCGTCGACGGTGTCGTTGTAGGACGAGTAATCGTAGGCGGAGAGCCCCTTGACTGGCGGCTGTGGGGGAATGGGGGGCGCGTTCGGGTCGAGATCTGCGCCAACGATTACAGAAAGGATACGAGTAAAGGCAAGGATAATTTGGAAATCAAATCAAGACCAATTGCGGGAAAGTACCCAAAAAAGCAGCACTAGCTCTACGGGGGGTTGAGGCGACCAACGAAGCAAAGATTAGATTAGAGGGGTTGCCCTAGTTCCCATTCCCTGACCCCAAACCCAATGCCCAACAACCAACTGCTCCCTCACCTTTAAAAGTCACCGCCATGGTCTTCTTGAGGCGCTCCAGGGTTCCATTGCCACTGGGAGGAGTCTTCTTTTGGTTCTCTGCTCCTTCAGGCACATAGCGCGCCTTGGGACGATGCTTGTTTGGATCGAATTTCTGATTGGCAAAGATATCCCTCATGCAGCTGGTCAGGCGGGAGCCCAGCTGGTGGCTCTGCGACTTGGCTGGACGGGGTGGTGAGGTGGAGCTAGCTCTGGCCACCACTCGTTGAGGCTTCCTAGGCAGCAGCTCCTGGGGCTTCGAGGGCTGCGGATGCTTGTGGGCCACCCAGTCGGCACTCAGGTGAGGGGAGATGTCGTGCACATCCCGCATGTCCGGATGCGAGGTGGACAAGTAGCTCTGGGTCTGCGGTTCCGGGGACTCGTAACGCATCCTCAGGCGCTCAAAGCAGTGACTGTTGCTGCTGACACTCCGCGTGGGACTCGCACGCACCACCGGCAGCTCTTTCTTCAAAGCCGCCGTCTTGCTGATGATGTCTATGTGGGGCATCAGGCGATCCTGGGCGCTTCTCTGGCGGCGCCTGCCACGTTCCGGTGATGGGGTGGCTCCTCTTAACTCGAATTTGTGGGTTAGGCGTGGAACACCCCCATCCTCCTCCTTTGACACCGCCTCCGTAGCGGTGTCCGGGGCGTCTTTGGATCCCGCACTCACTTCGGGATCGCTGCGCGCCCTCCGCAGCGAGCTAAGCCCAAAAAAATCGCGCCGCTCGTTGGATTGTTCCCGGGACTGCTGTTCCCCCGACTGCTGGATGCTCTCGAAGTGCTGCCGCATCTTCCTCACCTCGCCGGTGTAGACCCTCTGCAGGTAGGAGCTGGAGCAGGCGGAGACCTGCGACTGGGGAGAGAGACTGCGCGAGCGGTAGTAGGAGTCCGAGTAGAGCTCAAGACTGCCGTCGGCGGGTTCCTCCCCGGGTGACCCGTTCCCAAAGCTGATAAGCTCGGTATCGTCGGGCGGACGGTCGGGCGGGCTGTGCAAGTGAAAATTTACCCGGGCCGCAGGACGCTCGCCAAAGACCCCACTCAGATCTGTGAGAGAGTTGCTCAGCTCCTGGTGGTGATGCTGATGGTGGAGCTGCCTGGCCCGCTGGCGCTCCTGCATGTTCTGCTCGATGAGGCGCATCACCTCGGCCTCGTCGGGCGAGGAGTCCTCGCGGGCATGATAGATGGTCTTGGGAGGTTCCTCAAACTGGCGGTCTTCGAAGTACTGAATCTTTTGGTTGATATTCTCCGAAGGTTCCTCCTTGGCTTCCTTAGGGGGCTCCTTAGTCAGGGGCTTACTCTTAACCTCTTGAGTTGAGGCAGCCTTAGGTCGAGGTGGCACATCTGGTGGCTTGGAGAGGGTCAACTCTGCATTCTTGGCCGCAATGGCTCCTCGAGTCTCCCTGGCCACCACCACAGGGGATTGGCTGCGAGTGGCCCTGGGCAAGGTCTGGTTGGCCTGCTGCTCATCCCTCTTCCTCTGCACAGGACCCAAAAGCTGCTCCTTGGATAAAGTCGAGTTGCAGCGCACCTTGAGGCCATTCGGCCGAGAGCCCTTCTCCACTGTGACCACGTACTGCTCCTCCACAGCTGGAGCCTGTCGATTCCCCGAGTAAATCTCGTTCAGCTGCTGGGTGATTTTCTTGATCTGATCCTTGGACAAGGTGCTCACCAGGTCGTTGTCCAAGTGTCGCTCCATCTCAGGCTCAGCCTCCACGCGCTGCTCCAGGCTGCTGGCCAAGTCCGCCACCGTGTTGCGCCGCCAATGGCGATGCACTGGCTCCGATTGCAGCTGCTGCTGCTGCCTCAAAAGGTTCAGCTGCTCAAAGTTCTCTCGCAGATCCTCCACGGATTTCTTCTTGGCAATCAGCGACTGGTCTGCTTCCTGGCGCCACTTCAGGGAGTCCACGTCCTTGGAGCGAAAGTGGAGGTCCCTCTGCTTCTGGTCATCCTGCAGCTTGCAGACCAAGTACTGGAGCTCCTTCTCGGCCCGCTCGTGAAGACGCACCTTGCGCCACTCATCGAAGTCCAGGAGCTCGGCATCCTTGCGCAGCGGATGGAAGCTACTCGAGGAGGTGGCCCTTTCCAGCTGGCCCACCCGCTCCAAGGTGCTGTAGAAGCGATTCAGTTCGGTGAAGCGTTCGCAGTTGTTGCGATACCGACAGCTCGGGCTGTGCCGCTCCAGGTGGGTCAGCGAGGTGGCGCTGTGGGCCAGCTCCCGCACTGATAGAGAGTATTTGGGGGAGCGGGTGTGGTTCTCCTGCCCCGCTCGTCGGCGCTGCTCAGGCTGCTGGCCCGGGCCACCGCCTGCTCCTTGTCCTTGGAGCGCAGGCTGTCGATGCGGCGGCGGGAGGGGGATCGAACTTCCCTATTGATCTGGGGCACTCGCACCTCCCGGGTGGGCGAGAAGCGACGCTCCTGGCTCATTTGGGGAGACAGGGGACGCGCGATGTCTGTGACAGGCAGTGGCTTTTGAGGAGGACGCTGCTCCTTGCCCTCGTACTTCCACACCAGGTCCTCGATGCAGGGTTGCTGCTGCACCTGAACCTGACTCGAGAAGTCGCACACATCCTCCGGCACGAACTTGTACTCCTGCGGCAGGGACATGGCCTGCTTGGCGTTGTATTCGTTCCAGAAGTTGGTCTTCTCCCTCACAGACTCGCTGTAGGAGTGAACGGTCACCGGAGGCGGTGGCTTCACAACTGACTTGCCAGACTGACGCTTCCTGGGGACATGACCCTCACTGCGGCTACTCTGTAAAGGAACCAGGGCCTTGGAAGCCGATCGATTGGACTTGCCCACATAGGTTTTGGGTGGCGCAATGGGGACATACTCGGTGCGCACCATAGAGTCTATGGAGAAGGTGGAGTTGCTCCTCGGCAGGCTGTCATTGGAACCCATCTTGGCCTGTCCCTTGCCTCCCTTGGAGGAGGATTTCCTTAACGAGCGAGTTCCGCAATCCAGCAGCGTCTGGGGTCTTACCTGAGGGAAACACATGGTCTGCCTCGTGGTGGTGCTCACCGTGGTGTGACGCAGTCGGGGCAAGGACTTGCTCCGGGAAGTGGCATACGAACGGACTGCCTCCCTCACTTCCTGGGGGGATTTCAAGGACGGATCCCTTAGGATATTCGTGCTGGCCTCAAAGTTGGTGCGATTGGCGGGGAGGGTGTTCTCCAGCCGCTTCTTTTCCTCGGCGAAGCTGCGCTCCTTGGAGATGCTTCGACCAAAAGCCACGGGACTCCGGCTGGAGTGGCGCAAAGCCAAGAGGCGAGCGGGACGCCTGCTTGGGCTCGAGGACCTCAAGCGGGACGACTGCTGCTGCTGCTGCTGAACCCTTCGGGTGAGTCGCGTCTCCTTGGTGGCCGTCAGGGTTTGCAGGAGCGTGGAGACCGCTCCCGCCGACTTGGAGCGACAGATGGGTTCGCGTCGGGAACAACTCGAGGTGGCCACCTTCCTCAGGGTAATGGTGGACACGCCCGAGGCATTGCCATTGGGCGGCTGGAAGCACTGCTCATGTCGGGACTTGGAGGCCGAGCTGAGGACTCTTACAGTACTCTTGGTGCAGCTGGACTTGCGATGAGGCGGTCGGGGTGGTGGATCATCCTGCTGGGAAGCCTTCTTGCTCAGGGGTATAAACGAGGGCAAAGTCTTCGAAAGCTGCGAGAACATCTTCGGGGGTTTCTTCTCCTTTTTCAGGCTTTGAGGAGGAGGAGGTGGTGGCGGCGGCGGTGGTGGAGGCGGCGGTGTTGGGGGTTTCCTCAGAGGTTCCTCCTCTTCTTCCAGCTCCTTGGTGCTCACACGAATCTTGGTGAGCGTGGGAGTGATCTGTATGAACTCGAACTCCTCCACAATTTCTTTTAGGAGGCAGGGCGAGAAATCATTTACGGGATTAGGCAGCCGCTTCTGCTAAATTTTGAGTGGTGCCTGTGGTGCCATTTAACGGTGGTGCTTGTTTTTGGTGGCGCCCACATCCTGGTGGGGCGGACTAACAGACAACTGAGGTTGCCAGGTGAGAGAGCAGTGGGTGTAGAGTGTATGGTAGGTAGGAAAACCAGGGCAACTGGTGGCAAAGAGTGAAAGATAGACCTTGGAACCAACACCGTTTTGCAGGATTAGTGAGTAGAGAGAGTAGCCCAGCGAACTTAGAACTGAGTTAGGTATTAGATCGAACAACTATTCCAGGAAGTAGAAGTATAAGGACTCACCACGGGGCTTCTCGGGCGCTGGCTTGCGGAAGCCGAGCAGTGGAGGTTCTCCGCCTGCCTGGAGACTCTTGTAGGCCTGCCTCTGTTCCACGGGACTCAGGGACTGCTCACAGGTAGCTCCTTCTTGCGGAAGACCAGGTTCGAGTCGCTGGTGTAGCCAGACTCCTTGGCCAGAGCTCTGGGGGGGTTTAGGTCATAAAAAAAGATTCAAGTTAAGCTAAAGAGCCTGCTTACCTGGACAAATTACCTTCGGTGTACAAAGGCGAGAGTTTCGATTGTTCTAGATTCTAAGGAAGGCATAGAAAAAATACCAAAGATTAGTATTAAGTAGTATTAAGTATTAGTATTTGATCGAGTGGCTTCAATTAGTAGTTCTGGTGCCTTTTTGCAATGATTCCTGCCTCGCTTTCTGATCTGTCCAGGTTAACTTACTCCGTTGCCATCGAAATCATCGACGAACTCTATGATTATACGAGGGATGCGTGTGTGCTCCCTAAGCCACTTTTGCCAAGGATATGGGGTTCAGGCATTTGTTTTTTTGGTAGGCAAGGAAAGATACAACAGGTAAGCAGAAAGATAGTTGGGAACGGAAACGGATAACAGTCTTGAATAACTCATAAACTCAATCGGAAGGTAAATAAACTAGGACTAAAGCTAGGATTTATTATAAAGTAGAGATCATACCCCGTTAAAGATGTCCATCACTTCGTCCCACCACTAGAATTGTGAATAGAATAATTGCTGTGAGTTAGAATATTCGAGGCGAACTGAGGTATGACTGAGGATGTGAATGAGTGTTTAGAGGTGAGTGCTGAGTGATGGTAAGTGATCATGAACCCGTTAAGGGTAGCGAGGGATTTTAATTATGAGAGTGAAGGGAACACGATCTAAGCTTAAAGCAAATATGGGTCGGTGCATTAGGCCAGTCAGGAGATGAAGGTGAATCTCTCAATATATGAGTAGCAGGTGATCAAGATCACCCTTTCAATGAAAAGTCTGTGTTTGATGATCATCTGGCTGTAGTCCACCCTTACCTCCTTCTTTTCCTTTTCGGAAACCGACGAGTGTCCTGTGGTGTAGTTCTCAATGCGTCCTGGCTGATTCTTGTACGAGTTCTGCGCTGATTTTATGGGATTTGGCATAGTACCATACAATCTGGAATTTTTAGATATATTCAAAGTTAATCCATGATACTTGGTAGTCTTTAGTGAATCCTTACTTCTCGTCCTGATTGAGATTGCGCACATTCACAGCCGAGGACACGGACTGCACACGATGCGGATTCTGGGTGCGGTACCTCACGGTGGAGTAGTCGGAGTCGTAGTTGGGTTCGGGCTCCGAGACGTAACCGTTGCTCTTGTACGAGGGACGGGCTGATAGGATACAAAAAATCTGATTAGTCAGGTTAAGTCTTTTACTAAAGTTAAGCATAAAGCGGTTTTTCAAGCTCTACTAATCATAAACATTACTTTGTCTTGGCGGTGTTCGGGCGGACATGATGTTAGCGCTGTTTTGGGTGAGTTAGGCCTTAGGTTATGTTAGTCTTGAAATTTAGTACAAGCTTCCAAATAGTCAATGAGCTAGACAAGGGAACATGAGAGAAATCATATAATACGGCATGCAGGTAAACCAAATAATAAAAACCCAAAATAGAGTCGCTCTAGTTTCGAGAGGATATGTACAGGCAAAAGCGTTTAACTAGATGGGAGAGGAGACTACTAGGGGGATAGCGTAGTTTATAGATCAAAGAATCACCTCTGGGACACTTGTAGCGAATCACGAAATCATCTTGAGGCGAAAGCGAATGGGGAAATGAGAAAGGTTTACTTATTGGGGGAATTACCTTAAAGGTAAGAGAGTTCAGACTGAAGCATTTGAAGGAATGAGGAAAGGGAAATGGAATGGGATATGGAAATGGGTATAGGATATTCGGGGAGTTCGTAATGCTTCAGTTCGAAGGGGAAAAGTGTTTAGGAAATTACCGCCATTCTTCTGCTTGTGAATCGTCTGATACAGACGCTTGTACCACTCATGCTGATGCGGCTCCTGGACTTCCTGCATGTGTATAAGGATAAGGAAGATACTCTCATAAGATCATGGAACCACTCAACCCCCTTTTTGCTTATGTTTTACCGATCTTAGGATAATGGGCATTCCATCGTTGGTCACCGGACCGATGCCTTCGTACTGCCTTCGACCTAACTGTGCCATTTTCCGGGGACGATCGTTGCCCGTCTCCGGCTCGCTCATATACTCGTGCTTGACTTTGTAGACTGGAAACCGCAGATGGAGCTTAGGTTAGTCTCGGTTGGGGTTTGGTTTAAGGTTTCTTTTGGGTTTTTTGTTTGGGTTAAACGGAGGGCACAGACTTTACATCACAGGCACATTCAGTGTGTGTTGCTTTGACGATCGTGAGCTCGCTTCACCGGGTCACTTGCCTTCGAATGGCTAATACTTACTGACTTCATTGGGCCTGTAGGCTGGGCGACTGGCGTCGGACTGTTGGCGGCGCACAAAGGGCCTCTGCAGCTCCGAGTTGGAGGCCGAGCGCTCGATCTCTTTTCGGGGGCGATAAACGATAGGGGAGAGTTAGAGGAATCGAGAGAAAATAACCCACAGAGAAACGAGAACCAGAAGGGCGGAAGAGGTAACTATCAAGAGATGGAGAATCCAAAGGGGGGGGATACCCCAAACTCAAAGCGAAGTATCTAAGGGATATTTATCTTTAAATTATAAAAGTTGTATGTGCTCTAGATCGCTTCGAGTCTGGGTTATACCTCGGACTATAGAGATATAGACTTCATCAGGGACTAAGGCTTTAGAAACTGAGGTAGTAGAGGTAGTACTTCTGATCTTATCGGAGACACTGGCACTGGGCGCCACGGGACCAAACTGTCCAGAGCAATCAGTCTCCGCGTAATCCGACTGTGAGTTGATCGAGTTCAGCGAGGCTGGACCAGGAGCACCCTCTCCGTTGGTGTACGACCACGGCGGGGTCGTTGTCGTCGTCGTCGGTTGAGACTGCTGCAGGGCCGTGTAGCGACGTGGCAGAGTGGGCGACTCGAAGCGGACGGGACGGAACTCCTTGCGGCCACTCAAAGCCGGCGACGGTTGCGGTGTCCACACGGGCTGAGCGGGCGGCGGCGGGGGCGGAGGTGTGGCCGATGGGGCGGATGATTGATTTAAATCGCCGCTGGAACCGTAAGGTGTCCACACGCCTGTCGAGGGTAGCAGAGATTCAGATAACATGTGGGTGGAGTGGCAGACAGATGACATTTTCAGGGGCGCCGGCGAGTTCAGAGATTGAGTTTCCCCTCCGCGACATTTACACTTGTCAACAAATTCAAACCGCAGGCTGGTTCCCTCTAAAAAAAGCTTCGCGGGCAGTCAACAAACCGAATGCGAAGACAAATTGACAAACAAACATAGCGACGTAGAACAGCAATAATTAATACGACGGCGACCGAGGAAGCCGCCATTTGGCAGCCATTCAAAATTTGGCCAACACACACACCGCACACACACACACACCGATTGGAAGTGTAAGGCGCTGGGGATGAGTCATCGCATTTGGCGCATGTTTAGCATTCACAAAAATACACACACAGCGGCAGAGATAGTATAAATTTATATTCCCGAACCGTTAAAGAACCCAGCGAGGTGTGTCCCAAAGGTTGATTGAAATAGGTACTAGGTTTGGACTCTGTATTGTTTAATACAAATAAAAAAAACTCCTTTTAAAACCCCTTTAAAATAAGATATCTTTATGTCAATTTACCTTTAACTTTCAGTAAGAAATATAATAAAATTCAATACATTCCCTGGTATTAAAATATATAAATTAAGACCTTAAAAGGACATAGAATTAAAGTAATTATCAACCACTGAGGATCGAATACAGCTCCTATAACGATATTCTGAAGAAAGGAAGATTTACATATGAGATAATTCACTTGGAATTGAAATATTTTTGAAGAAAGTTATATAGAATTTCAGTGCGTCTTCATGTTTAAAAATCACAATTGAAAATCACTGATTTGCATGCAATTTATACCATTTGATATACATAAAATTAGAATAAAAATCAATAGCAATCACTGGAATATAAATTCATAAAATAATACATTAAAAGGACAATAAATGTAAATAATTATCAAACACTGAGGATCGAATATAGATCCTTTTACTATATTCTGTAGAAAAGTAGAGCTAACTATGAGATAATCCACATGGAATTTAAATGTTTTAAGAGAAATCTACAAAATATTTCAGTTTATGTTCATTTTAAGAATTCTGAACTCAAAATCTCCGATTTATGAGCTCAATTTAAATGCAATTTGTTCAATTTTATTTAAAAGAATATAAAATTCAAATCAATAGCAATCCCTGGTATATAAATTCATAAATTAAGACATTATAGACACTTTAAATCAAAGCTATTATCAATAGTTAAAGTTAAAGTTAAGGTCAATCTAGGAAATTTTATGGAAAGAAGATCTAACTTTGAGAATATTCAATTTAAAATTTAAAACACATAAAAGAAATTTTTAAATGATCTCAGTAAACCTAAGTACAGATTCCGAATTTAAGATCCTAACCTTGTTTTTGAATTAAGAATTCAATAATCCTGACTTATGAGCTCAATATAAACGCCATTTATACCATTTTATACACAAAACTGGCAACTTATCTAACCATTTTATCAGCATTTAACCACTTGAAATCTTTGCCATATCATTGAATAATCAAAATAAATTGCCTCCAATTATTTTATTTATATTCCCAGAGCATAATCTCGCTACTTGTTAAATAACCCATGCGAAGTCTATGCAATTTTGCAGTCGGGTCTAGCCAAAATCTTTCATTCTACAGATTTATTTGCCACCTGTAAAAAAACGAAAGCCCCAAAAACAAAACACTCGGTCACAGATACATTTGGCGATGCCAGAGATACAGCCACAGATACAGATACAGATACAGCTGCCCTAGGCGCACTGCCTTCGAGACATTGACACGTATTTCGATGGTTTTTGTTAGCGGATTTCTTTGGCTTTTTAGTGGAGAAGGGGCAGCTGTTAGAGGGGGGTGAGGGGGCGGTAGACGGTGGCAGTGTAGGTGATGCTGTTATGTGGGCGTTCGCTGACGTCTTTATTCAATCAGCACTTAATTGAATTATACAATCGAATCAAAAGGAAATCTCTCCTTGCAAATGTCAATCAAATCCGCACTGAGTCACACCGAAGTCTCTCTGATTTACCTAAGACAGCAGATACGGATGCCGATGGGGATACACGGATACGGATACACGGATTCAGATACGGATACGGTTTAAGAGAGCGTTTCTCTGATTGAGTTGCTGACTCCGCGCACGGCTCGAGGCGAACTGAATTTTGCGTGACTCGCCAGCGTCGAGCAGAGCTAAGAGCCCGGGAATGGGGATGGATTCGGACTCGGATTCAGATTCGGAATGGGCACGGGCTGGGAGAAAACAAAAGGCCAAAACACACCCATTTAGCTGGTAGCTGGTAGCTGGCTGCTCCTCCGTCCCCAAATAGAAGATCAATTACAATTCTCGGTGCTCGGAACTCAGTGCTCGATCAACCGGAGACAGGGGCAAGCTCGAGGGGGCAACGCCAATTATGCGTGCAATGCGAAATGGAACGGAAATGTGTGTGCGGCGGAGTACAGTGAACCTATTTAAAGCTACTAAAGTCACCCGAAAGTGCCAGCTCTTCGGCAAAGCCAGACAAGCAGACAAAAAGCAAAAACCCCAAACAAAAAGCAAAGCCAAACACAAAAGCCAATTCGATTTCGGTTTGGCTTGACTTGGCTCGGCTCGGCACTTCCGGTGGCCACTACTGCTTTTTAGCTACTATATATATATTCCTCTCTGCTTTTAGAACAAATCAAACGGAAAATTCGAAAATCCGAATTCGCTTGGAAAAATGTTAATAGTGGCACTTGAGAGCGAAGCTGGCGAGACACACCCGCAAGGAGGAGCGCCCGCAGTCGAGCAGAAGTCGCATTTCGCTGGCTTTCGTTGTTCGTTGTTCGAGGCAATTCATTTCAAATTTTATCGATTTGCGAACAAGAAAAAAATTCGAAAAAACAACTATGGGAGAGGTGAACACACGGTAAAGAAATATCTGTTTTAAAATGAAGATAGTGGTAGTGGAAGAGAGCTTGAAGGGTTCCTAAAATTTGGGTTTCGTATAAAATAATTTTTAAAGCACAAAATGTGAGTCTAAAAATTATTTTTTAAACTTGGGAAACTTGGGCGCTTACAAGCTAAGGGAAATTTATAATTGAAAAATTAGAGACCTTTAAATAAATTATATATATTTTTAAAATCTTTCAAAGAGGAAAATATAATTCTAAAACATTTTTAAAATTCTTTTATAAACTTGGGAAAATTAGGAGGTTTTTATAAGCCAAAGGAAATTCATAATTGGAAAATTAGAGGCCTATAAATAATTTATATATTTTTTTAAAACCTTCCAAATAAGGAAATATATTCCTAAGACGTTTATATTTGTCTTCGCTTGCATTAAAATATAATTAATAATTTGTCTAACTTGCAAGGCTCAAAACCCATTAAAAACTAATTGAATTATTAACTTAATAAACCTGGAACAGTTTTTCCCAGTGCCCCTGCCATGAGGGAACTTTTTAATTTTAACTCGGGATAGTTTGTAAAATGTTTTTCCAATAGCGGAACCCATTTACTCTCGGCGGCCTTGTAAAATCTCACACACAGGCACAAAGTGGGGGAATGGGAAAAATAGTTCTGGAGGAGTGGCGTCAGCAGGGGGATCGATGCAACCTGTCACCGCTGGGACAACGGGAGTTGGGATCTGGAGTTCCGAGACGGAGTGCGACCTGTCAGTGTAGAAATGGGTGCGGCTGGGCCTCTGGCAAATTAAGAGCATTTCCTGAGTTGATTTATGGGGAATTCATGGGTGAAGGAGAGTAGGAAAAGGGGGAACTCCTCCATTTAGGCTTATTTATGGAGTGCATAGTTGCGGTTCAGCCGGAACTGATTGGAAGTGCTCTAGTTGGAAGCCAATCAGATTATCGGGATTGTTAATAAAAGAGATCATTATGATGGGGAATTTATGGTGTTTGGATAGTGGTCTTAAAATGAAAAAGAATAGTAAACTTTTGCTTGCAGATTATATTTTTATTATTTTTTTTTAGCTGTTCCTATAATAATTTTATGGTTTAAAAATCCTCTGAGGTCTTAGAATGCTTTTTTAGTGCTTAAACCACAAAAGATTTATTTGAAATCGTTAAAGGATTAAGTAGGTCTGAGTTTGCTCTACATATTTGCTCATAATTTATTTATTTATATTTGTTCTTTATATTCTCGTCATCTTTGATTATAAATTCAATTAAAATTAATTTCTCCTTACTAAAATAAATCTGGCATACGAAAATTAATTACAAAAATTCTCACAACTTGTACACAATTAGTAAATTCATCCATCTTTCGCATCTACTTGTATCGACTCATCATGCTTGCCAAATTCCTTTCCAATTCCTATTATTAAGATTGCTTTTCAACAGATTGATAATCCCCAACGATGGCAACGTCATCAAGCTAAATTAAATCGCTTTGCCAATGGCCAGCAAGCCGATTCGTTCAAGTTCAACTGAATTTATACCGAACTATAAATTATTTTCACTCACTAAAAGTCTTGAAATTTATATTTTCCATTCTTTGGCATCGGCAAAAAACCAAAAAAAAGAAAGAAAAAAGTAGGAGGGTTTATAAATAACAACATACAAATTAATGCTTTAAATAAATGTGTAGGAGATCGAAATTTCCAAAGCATAGATAATGCCATCAGATGACGGCAATCAGAGGGTTCGAAAGTTTTTGATGGATTTCCGCCCCAAAGGGGTTTTATGGCCAACTTGGATTATTCTGAATGGAAAATCTTGGCCAGAACAAACATCAAATGGCTCGTGATGGCGACATGGTGGAGGGTACCAGCTCCTCTCCGTGTTGATTCTATTTAGAAGGCATTTTTATTGGAGACTGTAAAAGGCGGCCTCCGCGTGGGCGTCTAACACGAACGAGCCAGCGATCAGCCAGCGAACAACAATTGAGAACATTGCAAATATTGTAATAAATATTCCGTATTTCCCTCCCTCTGGTAGGACTTTACGTCATTTTGTATATTTAGCCATGGCGCACCTCGTTTCTCCAGCTTGGATTTTGGATTTTCCCAAAGATGCTTGGCTAAATCATGTGGAAATTTTGTTGAACGGTGAACGTGAACTAATGTGAAATATTTAAAATAAACAAATGCCGAAAACCAAATCAAGTTCAGTCCAAAAAAATAAAAAAGAGCAGAGGAGAAAAAACGATCTATAAATACAAGCCATAAATTTGGAAATGAATAAGTCAGTGGAAAGGTGGAAAGTTGACTTTTGCTGGCCCAGTAGAACCACTCAACCAACCTGCCTGCCCCCAAGACGAATCATCAAAGACAGCCCGCTGAAAACGTCATGTTTGCCATTTGTCACACTTGTCGTGGGCGTGGACGACGGATGCATCCGTGCATCCGCCAGATACTCGCACAATTTTTACCTGAGCCTGGCGGCGCGCGCGCCTTGAATTTCGGCGCAAACATAGCCGTGTTAGACGTGCCTGGTGTGTGCTCTGCAAGGTTGGAAAAATGGCACAAAATCGGGAATTATTCGTAACTATTTGTCACTGAATTTTCACTTCACTTTGCGTGCATATGCATTGGATACGCATCTTTCACAAACAAATTCGAGGAACACAAAATACAAAACACTCAACTAACCCTGCCCCATTTAACGCTGGTACTTCGTTTCTTTTTGAATTTTCAAATTTCCAATTTCTGGCTTCCTCCGACTTCTTCGGACTTTTCCTTTTTCTATATTTTTTTCTATTCTATTTTTTCTCGCCTGCTGACGCGCCTTGGCGTTGCTCACACGACTTTAACACGACGACGACTACGAAACGGTTTGAATTTTCGGCCAGGTTGCTTGGACTTTCGTTTCGAAAAACGTATTCGAAAGAAAAATCTCAATTTGTGCGGCGAGCGCGAGACAACAAATTTGTTGAACGCCGTCGTCTCGCTGTTCTCAGATGAAAAATTCAAAATTCGTATATATGTTTTCCCCCAGTTTTTCGCCTAGTATAAACAACAGTTTTTTTATGCTTTCGTAAACAGAGACAGAGGAGAGGAAGCTGAGAAAGAGCCAAGGAGAGAGATCTTTCGACTCAAGTGGGTCGTAAATTATGGACCCACTGCAGATACAGATAGAGACAGAGATCGAGATCGAGATAAATATATATGTGTTAGCAAGTGACCGCGAGAAGCCCTCACGTCGTATACGCAATCTACGCTGAAACAATACCTGCGAATTTCGCTGCCTACTTTCGGGCAGGTGTGCAAAATTCGAAAAGTATAAATGGCAGAGGGTTAAAAATAAACTTGACATAATTTCATGGGGAGGTTAAGACACTTAGGGAGCGGATGAGGTTGCGGAGTAGGAGCAAGGTTCTTTCTGACACACCATTCGCGTAGAGGAAGCCCTTGGCCAGCTGCAATTCGCTGTCAATCTCCTTGAGCAGATCGCTCTCGGACCAGCTGCGTCGCTGGCGCTGCTGCTGCAGCTGCTGGGCATTGAGCAGGAAGCGCGTCTGCTTGGGCGGGCGTGGTCGCAGCCGGACACCCATCGCAGTCCCAGCTCCCTTCCCGGAGGAGATGCCTCCGCCTCGGATGTGTTGGCTCTGTCTGAACGATAGCATTCGGTTAGATTCGGTTTTGCATCTTCTGGACGTGCCGAGCTACCCACTGTCTGCATGCACATTGGCTTGTACACGGAGAAAAATATATTACAAGCAAAGTTTTAACTCATTTATAATTTTCTGATTTTTATATGTGTGAAAATATTACTGAATAAGGCTTGATTTAAATTTTAAAAAATATTGCTTTGATTAAAAACCTTTGCTTTATATTATTAATTCTTCAACAAATTTTGTTGTTAGAATTTAGGCGTTGTCTTTACATTTTTTTCTCTGTGCACTTGCTCTAGCTCAATTGCCCCCGATTCCGTAATTCCATTTTAAACAAACGGATCGTCTGTCGGACTGCACTTTGTGTCCATGCAATTGAATGGAATTAATTTAAAATTTCCGCATAATCGCAATTTCGCTTTCGCCTCGGCGAGTCTCTTGTCTTATTCTTACATTTTCGTTCTCATTTCTTCGGTTTGATGGCGATTCTTGAGCGCAGATAAGCCACCCGGGAGGGGGATCTCGAGGGGATTGGGATTTGGATTTGGATTGGGATGCCGCGGTTGGGTTAAGCCGATTGCAGCCCTTGTTTAGGGGGCATTTGAGCACAGAGAGCCTCAGGGGAGACTAAAGCATAGAAGCTTGCGAATTACAAAGCCAAATGATTTCTTAAATTAACTTAAGCATAGGATTAAGCAATTACTTAATTACAGAAAGGGGGAGAGTCATTAGACAGTAGGATTCCTTAGGAATATTTTATAAAAAAATTGTAAAATTGTAAATTTATCATTTATCCAAGATGCTTAAAGATCTGTCTAACAGCTTCCCTTGCCTCCTTTTTTTATTTTCTGTACACACAAATTATGGATTAGTTTTCAAGCACATCGTCTCTCTCTCGGGGACAGATCACAAGACAACTATATAGTGAAAATCGCATGCAGAGTATATATAGTACAAGAATCGAGAATGAATGCAAAGTAAATACTCAAATCAAGTAAACAACTTTTGGTTAATCAAATAATTTCGTTTATTAAACATTAAACAACACTAAATATAATTCTCGTTTTCATATTTTATTGCTATTTTTTTATATATATATTATTAATGTGTTTCGAACATTTAACAAGGTTTCACAAACAAAGGTTGGACATAGTTTATATATAATATATCATGAGCTGACTTTGGGGGAAAGATGCGGCATGCAGCTGCCGGGGAGGTCAGGGATGGGGTCTAGGGGTCAGGGTGAGCAATTAAAGCATTCGGTTTGTGGTTCAGCTGACTCAAGGTATCAAGGCCTAGAAAGTGTTGGGTGCGGAGTGCCCGAAGTTACGCCAGTACTTGTCGAACTCTTCGAAGATTTTCGACCGGAAGGGCGAGCCGGCGAAGAACTCGTTCAGATCGGCACCGGGGAGGTGTGATCTGTTTCTGTCCAGCTGCTCCTGGCCGACTTGTAACTGCTTTCGGAAGCGGAGCCGGGTTCTGTTGCCTCGTCTGTGTGGAGGGAGCAATAGGATTTCGCGAGCAATGAACAATCGGAAGAGAGAGAGTAGAAATATACAAAAGAGAGAGATAGGACAACACCAAGTGGCGACTGTGTGAATGTGAGGGTGTTTGTGTGAACAGGATGGCTAATCACCAATGGATGTTGAAGAAATCTCTAGAGATTTGAAAACGCCCGAAAAAGGTGTTTAAGAGTATGCTGTAAAAATTGTACTTCCATAAAAAGTGACATTCTTTTAGGCATATTTTATAGAGATTTAAGATAAGAAGAAATTTGAAAATCTCCTAAAGTTCTGCCGAAAAGAATGCTGTAAGAACTTTATTCCCAAAAAGTGTGGCATAAATTTTAGAACATTTTTCAATGAATTTTTAATAAATAGAGATTTAGAAAATCTCGTGAACATAAGCCTAAAAGTATACTGTGATAACTGTAAATAGAATAAAATACTGCATACTTTTAGGAACATTTTTCAAGAGATTTTATATCAGAAGAGTTTTGTAAATCTCCCGAAGATGAGCCTAAAAATAAGCTGTATGAACCTTACTTCCATAAAACGTAGCATACTTTAAAGCACTTTTTTCATGAAAATAAGCCTAAAAGTATTCTGTGTAAAGAGTACATAAAATAAAATGCTTCATATCTTTAGATGTTTTTTGAAGGGATTTCCGATCGAAAGATGTTTGATAGTCTTACGAATAAGTTCATTTCCAGTATGAAATAAATTATAGCATACTTTTAGACACCTTTTTTTAAAGATTTCAAATCTCCAGAGATTGCTTTTAGAAAAACGAAACAATATTTTCAAATTGATGTTTATAAATCAAAATTTACATAAAATTTGTACATGAATCGGATGTAAAGAACAACTTCATAATGAGATTTTATATTTCAGATCGATTTCAAGGAACTACGGATGGAAGTGTAGCATTATGTAGGATCTCTTTGGGAGTGAGTGAGTGGAGAAGGAGGAGGAGCTGTGATCTAGCTGAACTTGTTCCAGGCGGTCAGCAGGGACAAACCCACAAGCAAAGCAGTGCCAAGGATGCCAGCCGTGCTGGATGCTGGCACTGGTTCAGTAAAGGATCATTGGGCGGTGGAGCAGGGGACTGTGCCGAGGATGGGTTTGAGGAGGATGGAGGATTGGAGGCAGAGGAAGAGGAACCTTTCGCCAAGGGCGAACCACAACCGGGATGGGAATCGGAGTCGGGCGATGAGCTGTTACTGGTTAGTTCCAGAGGGATGTTATGACTCACGAGCCGCGCCGTGTGCGAGCGTTCCCTCAAGAAGCGACCGCCGCGCCTTCCCTCGGAAAGCTGGCCGGGAAACTCACCCTGGACGGAAGGCGGCAGCCGCGACACCTTGTACGTCTTGACGATGCTCGTCTTCTTGCTGGCACTGCTGTGCGAGTTGTCCGTGGCCTCCTCCCTTCGCTCCTGCTCCTCGTGACGCTCCATCTGCCCGCCACCGGGCAGCTGTTCGCTCGTCGAGAACTTGGCGAATTCCCTTAGATGACGCGGCAGCTGGCGAAGATTGGCCTCCGCCTGGCCCTCGAGTATGCGCACGGATGGCGCCTCCACATCGGACTCGGCCTGGGACTGCGAGTGCGGCTGGGGCTGGGACTCGGCCCCACTTTCCCAGTCACTGTCCGCCGGCATGGCCAGCTTGTGGCGCCGCTCCTTGACGCGGTCCAGGAACTCGTCGCTTATGGTGGCCCTGTCCACGGCCGAGTGATCTTGCTCGTCCTCGATCTTGGAGATGCGTATGATCTTGTGCTGGCGCCGCTCCTCCCGCTCGGCCACCTTGTTCATCCACTCCTCGGCCATCTGCTGGCGGAAGACCTCGTCCTCGCTGAGCGTGGGCAGCTTGGCCGCAGGCCGATAGCTCTCCCTTCTTTGGGGGGCAGGGAGCACCGGAGCTCGCTGCATCTCCTCCATCAGGCGGCGACGTTCCTGCTGCAGACGCTCTACCTCCAGCTTGAGTTCCTCCTCCTTGGACAGGATGTACTTCAGCTGCTGTTCGTGGAGTTCTCGAGGCAGGGAGGCCCTCCTCTGCTGGCGATCGTAGGCGGGTGGCGGCACCTGCTGCTGCTGCGGAGGTGGTGGTGGTGCCGGACTTACTCCCCTCCTAGAGGTGGTGCTAATGTACCTCGGATTGGGATCCCTTTCGATCATGGAGTAGCAGCTGCCGTAGTGCGGACGCTGAGCCGGCTGCTGGGCCTGGTTCAGCATGGGAGCATGGGTCCTGCGTCCTCCATAGGCATTGAAGCTATCGAAGCTGTACTGGCTGGAGCTGCTCAGGTCATTGGTGCTCGCAGAGAGTCGTGGAGCCCGGATGCCATGGCTGGGTCTCTGATTCTGTCGCTGGTAGCAGATCTCCACCTCGCGGGCAAAGGGTCGGGCTATGTTCTCCGAGTAGCCCAGGTCGCTGGCGTACTGCGACCAGTCGTCCTGGGCCGATGGGTGACTGTAGTGACCCACTGTGGTGTGGGGACGTGGAGGAGGCTCATTAAGATTGCACATGGACTCGGCACGGCGGGAACGGGGCTCCACTTCGATGGGTATATCATGGGTGTGCGGCGAAGAGGCCTCCATCTGACGGGGCACTGAAGACAGACGCTCCTGTCGCGACCTGGCTGAGCGCTCTATCTCCTTCTCAAGCTCCTGCATGTGGGCATGGCGTCGCTGCTGCAGTTCGTCCAGCTTCTGCTGGCCCATGGAGGACCGGGTCAACCCACTGAGATCGTACAGGGAGGCGGACTTCTCTCGCCGCTCCCGCGTGGTCTGCAGCTCGGCATGCATCTGCTGGGAAAGCCTGTCGAAGTCCTTGAACACGCGGTCGTGATCCAAGCCGTTCTGCTGCTGCTGCTGCCGTTGCTGATCTCCTCCAATGGCATCCACGGCGGCCTTGGCACGCTGCCGAAATTCCTCATACGTACCGTTGCCACCTCCTCCGTTCTCTCTCGGCGGCTGCTGGCTATTTTTAATGTCTCCATCAATGAAGGTGCCGCTGCCGCTGCTGCCGCCGTTTAATTTCGCCGCTGACATAATGGGCGGCGGGGGGATGGGCGGTGCCACCGGCGGAGGCTGCTCTCCCTCCTGCTTCTTCTCATGACTGGAGCTGCTCACATCGTACACCACCTGGCCGTTCTCCAGACGCTTCTTGGACTCGTAGCTGCTGGTCTCGATGTTGGAGTAGCGCTTGGTCTGGCTCTGAGGCTGACTGGTTGGAAACTCAATGTTGGAGAAGCGCTTGCGTTGCTCCTCGAAGATATCCTGCGCTGGAAACATCCTGTCCAGCGTCGGGAACTTGCTGGCTGTGGCTGTGGAGCTCGTCATGGTCTCTGCCGTTCTAATGGTGCTTTTGCTCTGATGGTGCTCTGCCGACTGCTGCTGCTGCTCAATGGGATGATCAGCTGCTCGCCTTGGTTTATTTTCAAGCGATGACGATGACGATTCGCTGGCAATCTTCTGTTTTGGCCCGCTTGCGTCATCTCTCTTAGCGTTGGGATGAGCACTGGCACTAGCCGTTGCCTTGGCCGCCGTTTCGGCGCTCTTCACCGGCACCGGCGGCGGCGGCACTGGGGGCGGAGCGGCGTCCACGTTCGAGGGCGACAGGCTCTTGCGCAACTCTCGCATCATGGCCGCCGTCTTGAGCATCTCTGTTTGCTGCTGCTCCTGCTCCCGCTGCTGCTGTTGGAGCTCCTCCTGCTCCTGAACCTGAGCCTTGCTCAGCTCATGGTAGCCGCGACGCTCCACGAACTTTTGGTGGGCATCTAGGAGGTCATCTGGCTGCGTTTGGGCATCTACTAGTTCCCTCTGGCCAGGGGAGAGGCATACCAAAGCTGGGGATCCGACTGAGTGGGCAGACCCAGCCAGGCGGAGGAGGAGGACTTCCCAGTCTCCGACTGTAGCTGCAGCTCCTTGATGTGCGGCAGCTGGGGCATGGGATAGGGCATCCTGTTGGGTTCGGCTATGTTCTGGGCCACGGTGGCTAGCTCCTCCAGCACCTGCTCGCCATAGGGCATGGAAGCCAGCTGCTCGGTGCACAGCAGACGCAGCTTCTTGATGGCTTCCGTATCGGTGTCCGGATCCTCACCTGCAACTGAAAGCTCTGAGGGCTCTGGCTGGGGAGTAGGTGTAATGGAGGGCGTGGCGGGTGCAGGCTTCTGACGGATGGGTGGAGTGGGTGGAAGCGGGGGACTGGCCAGGTTGATGGCCGTGCACTGGCTGTGGGTGGTGCTGTCAGAGCAGTGCGAGTCGCAGGACTCCTGCCGCAACAGCTGGGAGGAAGAGGTGGAACTGGGTGTGTACTGGGTGCTATCTACGTGAGGAGCGGTGTATTGCGGGGGCGGGGGAACCGGCGGCGGCGATGGCGATCGCGTCGAATCTTCACCTTGCTCCTGCTCGCGCCGCGTCATCTCGATCAACTCGCGCACTTTGTCCATGTTGCGAACGAACTCCTCGCGCGTGGCCGCCAGCGCAGACGCTGCCCCGAAACTGGCCGACGATCCGCCAGATACATTTGTATCCGCATCCGATGAATCTCTTGCCAATCGTGGCTCTCTTTCCGCTGCCACGGGCGTGGGCGTCGGAGTGAGCGCGTTAACAGGTGTGCTCTCGCGGCTCTCCGTCGCCTCTCGCTCGGTCTCCGTTTCCGTCTCCGCCTCGGTTTCCGCTTCCGTCTCGCTCCTGTCCGCCGTCGTGGTGCTGGTGCTGCTCATCTCGTCATCCGGTCGATGGATTAGCCGGCTGGCATCTGTGTCCAAATCCACGAGGGCCCTTTCCGCCAAGGCAGCTGCCTGCTCCAACTCAAGCTCCATCAGGTCAGAGACACTGCTCGAGGCGGAGGAGCTGAGGTACACCAGCTCGGCGTCCTCGGACTGGGGGGACAGGGTGCTCTGTAGGCGGGAACAGCTCTCCAGGTCGCTGGGCTCTTCCAGGAACTTGGTCTCCAGCTTGAGGGGCATGGGGGCTTCCTCGCGTCGCTTGTGCCGCCGACTAAAGTCCAACTGCGACTTGGGAAAGGTCTCGTTGAGCTTGGGCGTGCGATTCCCCGCCTGATCGTTGCCACCGGAGGAGGATGCTGTGGCGGCAGCCTGATGATTCCTGAACTGCGTCTCGCCATTCTCCTCCAGGATGCTGTCCAGGTAGCGCGGATTCAGCAGCTGCGGCAGAAAGTGCGACTCCAGAGCGTTCCGTTTCTGGGCGCGCTTCTGACGCAGCTGCTCCTGCTGCTGCTCCACTCGGCTGCTGCTACTGCTGGACGGCAGCGGCGGATCCGACGGCAATCGCTCTGGCCCCAAGACTCCAGCTGTTGATCCCTCCGACTCCGAGTCCACTTCGCAGACGAGCGGCGACTGCAGCGAGTTGAACTCACCGGAACTGCAGTCGCTGGTCAGCTCCAGTTCTTGGATTTGGACATCGCGGGCGAACTTGGAGAACTGCCCTGCGCTGGACACATTCTTGGGGGATTCTACTAGGTAGCGAGGCGGAGGCGAAAGGGTTCCTAGGAGGGAGCCCGGCGTGCTGCTGATCTCCTCGATGGTGGGCTTGCCTTTGCGGCAACGCTCTTCGTCGTCGGTCTCGAGGCGTATCTGATGGATGATTACCTTGGAGGTGTGCTGGGGTTTTTGCGGAAGAGGAGCAATTATTGGGTCAGGAATAATCTTTTCTTGCTTTCCTTGAAATTGGAGATTTTCTAGAATTTTTTCTATGACTTTTGGAGGAGCTTCAGCTGGTTCCTGAATTTTATTAGAATTTTCCACTTGGATTAGTGATTCTTTTGGTTCCTGGTGCTGTTGAGCTTGATGTTTCTCCTGTTGAGCTTCTTTATCTTCCTGATCCTTAAGATTTTGTGCTTTATCCTTTGGTTTCTGCTGCTCTTGTGCTTCAGGTTGGACTGGCAGCTCTTCGTAGCTTTTCTCCTCCTCGGATTTTCGATGATCTTGCACCAGAGCCACATGCTGCTTATGTGCATTTTCCACAAATGCCATGGCTTTTTCGAGTTGGAGGACATACTGCTCCTGTTCTTTGGGTTCCTGTTGCTGTTGTGACTCTGCTCCTTGAAGCTCTTCCTTAGGTAATTCTACCTTTCCTCAGATTCCCTAGAACTTGAAGAAATCTCTGAAGGTTGACTGACTTTCTGAACTGGCTCAGGTGCCGCCTCTTCCTGCTGCTCTTCTTCCACCACCTTGACCTCCACTTGCTGCTCTTTGGAGACTTCAATCTCTTGTTGGATCTCTTGAGGTCCATCTACCTGATCCTCCTCTCTCACAACCCGATGCACTATGACCTTGGCCTGTCTTGGACTACCCGGTGGCCTCCGTATAATCGTGGGCCCTGGTCGCACCTGCTCCTCCTCAGCCTTTCCATCATTCCCGCGCTTGGCTGCCTTTTCCTTCTGATGCTTTGAGTTCTTGGCACCCATTTCCTCGGCTAGATCTTCTTCTCCCTGGATGAGTGTTGCTGAATTTTCCACGTTTTCCTCGCTTTCTTGGTCTTCCACCAAAGTGTTTGTCACAACATTTTCACTTTTTTCGCTGCTATTATTATGACTTTCTGCTGGCCCATTTGAAACGTTGCCAGAATTTCCATTATCATTAACTGCGGAGGACGAATCTCTGACTAGCTCCTGCTGCTCCTTCTCCCCCTCTTCCTGCTGGATTTCCTCCTGTTTTTGGCTTGGATTTTCGACTTGAGTTTGATTTTGATTTTGGTTTCGATTGCGTTTGTTGCGATTTCGATTGCGATTGCGATTGCGGTTATTGGGCATCGTCTACGTCACTTTGCCTCGATTTAAGCTAAGTGTCAGTGCAAGATTTGTGTAGATTTGTGTAGATTTGTGTAGATTTGTGTGCGCTTCTTGTCGTGTCTCCTAATCAGGCAGAATCTATGTAGAACTAAGAATTGTTTCGTTTTTCGTTTGTCGTTTATTTGCTAGTGCCCTCTGTGTGTGTCACTCGTCGCCAGAAACTCAAGCAGAACTGAACGGAGGAGAACCGAGAGTCGAGAGTCGAGGAGAACCGCGCCGGCATTCAGCTCGCGACGACGACGACAACAGCCGGCAAAAACCGCAAGAAAAAATAAATAAATAAAAAAAGAAAAACGAAAGAGCACTGCGAGCGGAAAATCATATTATATGTGTGGATACATCTTCACCCACCGCCCGCCGCCTGGCACGCGTCCGAAATCGTTATGTTTTCGGTTTTTGTCTCTGATTGTTTTTGGGGCCAAATTAAATTGCGTTTCCTAAAATCACAAGTGAACTTTCGCTATCGTTCCGACTCGAAAAAGCAAAAACCCGATCGCGTTTCCCGCTCCTCGTGGCGCTGGCAACCGACGGACAAGGAATGGCCCATGGGCTTCCACGATCTCAGCCGGGAGCCCGAGTACCCCAATCACCCACACTCGCTCGCACACACACTCTCTTTGGATGCACAGAGGCACGTATTTGAAAAATATACACACAAAAAACAAATCGGGAATTCATAATGATGCTCATTTTCAAAATACACACAGAGAAAGGAGAGAGAGAGAGATTGTAAGAGAGACTGCAGGGTATTCCAAAGAGTTTGAAAATCCCCAAAACAAAAACAATATAACTTCTAGGTCAATGCAATTTCCAAAAAGCTAAACAAACCCATAAACATAAAGTCAAATGAAAATGAAACGAAAAGAAATAAAACGAAAAGAAATTCTCGTTTCGAAAATATATTTGGCTCAACCATAAATAATAGAGAATGTTTTTGGAACACATTCATAATTTGTTTTGTGGAATTTAAGCCAACGAAATATATTCTCATTTAAATGCCCGAAAATATCATGTGAAAAATGTCAAACCAACATTTTTTGGCTAGGATTTCGCTTGATAAATGTTTCAGAATGAGAGATGTAAGGGTTTAAGGGGGAAATAAATTATTTAGAGGCTATTTAAAATGTTTTTAATTTGAATGATCTCATATTTAAATAATTTAAATAAGAGCCTCTGTGCAATATGCCCAAATAGATCTGATGCAGGGCATCGAGGAAGAGAACTCAATACGGAAATAGTTTGCCACAGTTCGAGTGTGAGTCTGTGTATCTGTATCTGTATCCGATGAGTCTGTGCTGTGTGTATCTATATACAACTTATGGCATTTTCAAGATATTTTTCGTGCGTAATTTCTTTTGATTTTTGTGGTCACAACGTTTGTGCCTCTGCGCCGTACTCTTGAATAATTGAAACAGCATACATATATCCACAAGCATATATATATATAGCATATGTATCATCCCAGTGGGCCATGCGGTTAGTAGTATGCCGCTTTTATTTTTAAAGGTACTTAATGGCTTATAATTTCTCTTGTCTGGCCACCAGGCTCAGCCTCATCATCCTCCATTACCAGAAGTAATTCCCTGAGTGTGCCTGAGGTGCCAGACCAGACAAGTGGGGAAAGTGGGTTATTCTGCCCGGGGATTATGCAATCGCCGGTTTCTGCACAGTGTGACAGACTGCACTGGCCCCGGGGTTCCCAATTAGGAAGACCACTAAAACGGTCACTTCCCCCCCTCAATTGCTTTCGGCTTCCGTTCGGTTCGTTTGGGCCTCCTTCAGTTGGTTCTATCGCTGACGTACTTCGAAGTAGCTGCCTGCTATCTGTGGAACTAATGTAGTCGCTTCTATTTCTCTGTGCTTCTTGCTCCATAATATCAACAATATCAACAAATAGAAATCGATTTCTTTGCCTGTAGAGCAGCGCACATTTCCAGTTATCTTTGCGGGGCCTATCGCTGATACATTTTGCATTTCAGATAAAGAAATGTGGGGCGTTTGGCGAAAAAAAGAGCTGAGAGAAGTCGCATTGCAGTGGGGTTCTTGGGAAATTTAATAGGCCAGAGAGAAGTGATCAAAAGAAGTCTTTCATTAAGAGTTTAGAAAAAAAAAGTTAAGTTTCTTGGGAATAAAGAAAAAAAATGTTTATAAGAATTATTCTTTGAATTAAAATATTTAAAATGTTAAACATTTATAAAAAATTTGATAAATTTTATAAACATTTATTAATTTAAAGAAGAAATTATTCAAACAAATTTTGGATATAAAAGTGGTCTTTTTAAAAGGTTTGACGTAAAATTTTAAAGAAGCTTGTGCTTCCCATCTAGAAAAATATATACAATATTTTGTTTACATATATCTAGCTTGCATAAAATATATATACAGTCTTCTTCCGGTTTGGGCAAATATATAAATATTTAGACGATTAAAATTGACTTTACTTTGAATAAAAAGATCTTGAATGCTTGCAATGATATACCCTTTAAAGGAAAAATAATATAAAAGAACAGAAAAGAAAAAAATAGAACATAAAAAGAAGAATATAAAAGAACAGCTATTAATTTTATATAATTAATTAATGAATTTCTCATAAAAATTGTAAAAATAGAATATTAAATAAAAGTTTAATATAAATAATGCCTCATTAAAATTCTAAAATTAAAATTTAATTGTATAATTAAAGGTTAAAGTTCAATAATTGGCTAATTAAACTTTAAAGTTCGATAACAATAGCCAAAAGCACCTTGAAAACCAAGTGGTTGACTGACTGTGATTAATGAATTTCTGTTTCAATTAATTAATTCCACATTTCTCCTTTCAAATATTGCAAATGCTAGTTTCCCCTCTCGAACTTTTCCTTTCACCGCCTCGAAACTGGCACTTTCAGAATTCCCGAGGAGGTCACTGGCAATTTTCTTTCCCAAATCCCCTGAACAATGTTTGCTCTTCGGACCGACACACTTGCCATTCACTCAGCATTCACTATTTGTCACTTGGATTTCAGCTTTTTTTCAGGGTATTTCGAGTATGTTTGGGCTGCCTGCTGATTTGTTGGCTTTGCACTTAGGCCTTCTTGTTTTGAGATACAAGAGAGCGAGATACATTCAGGCAGAGAGCCAGATACAGATGCATATAAATATATATAACGCGTATGTTTGTGGCCGCTTGTTGTTATTGTTATGGCTGCTAATTAGCATAGATTTTTGAGAGTCTTCGGGGCCTGCCATGTTTACGCTTTGCTTTTTTTTTCTTTCTTTATATTTATTCCGAGCGTTTTTTTCTCCCATAACGAGCTGGGCACATGTCTGTTTTCCTCTCTCTCCCTACTTATTGTTTGTTTGCCTTTTACACAACACACACACAGGCACACACACACTGAGTTAACACAAACAATGTGCTTAGTAAATTAATTTATGAAGCCACCCACCAAAGGCAGCAAGAGCAACTACAACAAGTACATCGAACTCTCTTCGACTGACGTCACGTTCTTACAGTTTAATTCCCCAATTAATCGCAAATCGTCGGCATCGGAATCGGCATCGGCGAAACCGTTGCATCAAAGGCCGCGAACGTGAGCCAACTGAATTCAAAGTGCAGTTGCCGCCGCCAAAGAGATGTGCCCACTGTCTGCCGGGCGGTGCACAGTGGGCCGCGTAACGTATACGCCGCGTTGCCGCGTTGTCTTATCTGCTGAATATTCTAAAATCGAATAATGATCTCAGACTCGCATCCAAGTGGCAAACTTGGCGCGTAATTGGCAACGTTTTCGTTAATAACAGTAGTCGCCGCCGAAGTCGAAGTGGTAGTAAACAAACACATCAACTTTGGCCTATTGCGTCAGTTTTCGCCGGTTTTCCCGCTGCTTTTCCTGAAGTTTACACACACAGAGGGTTGGGGGCACAAGGAGAACGAAAAAAGAAAAACGAAACACACACAAACACCGGGAGCTATTTTTGTATTCGGCAAAATCAATCGGCGACTCGGAAACCACAACTGAGGGCTATTTCACTACAGTTCCGAACCCGAGTTTTGTGTAGTGCAGTGTAATTTCCGATAGCTATAGCCGCAGTTTATAGCTCTCGCTCGATCGACACACAACGTCAAAGTCGAAGTTCTAATGTCAAACTGAAGCCGAAGCTTTGAAAGCTTCCAGCACACCTGGAAATACGGAAAAAAACGCTTCGCAGATAAGTTTGTGTCAAAGACTTTAACCCTTTGAGTCGGTTTGGTCTGATTTTATTGAGTTAATTAATTTATTGGCTAAGAAAATGGTAACTAGGTTTGATTTTATTTCTTTTCTGATTTAATTTGGCTCTTAAAATATATTCTACAAATTTAGATTAACAATTATTTAATTTATGGAAAATTGGGTAATGGTTGGATTGATTCTTTTACTTTTCTGATTATGATGTAGTACATTTTTAAAATAAAAACGCTAGGAATAAAAATTAAGCACCACTTAAATATATTTTTAGCTTAAATATATTTTAAAAATGTAGGACATTAAAATTACAACACCTTTTGTATTTAAATGAATAAATTATTTAGTTTAAGGTAGCTAACTTCGTAGAAAAAATTTTTAATAAAGAGTTATCTTTTCAGAACCGATTTTATGTAATTATATGATAAATAAAATCAATGATATATGTAATAACATTTATAAATATTTAATTAAGGTGTTAATTGTCTTATGTATTTAATTTATTTTATTTTATATTAATTTAATAATATTCAGATTTTATAAACCCTTAAGGGTCGCTTCAATAAATGATTTTTATATTCATAATTAGTTGACTCAATATCTTCATCGCTTATAAATTCTCCAAGTAGACCCCACTAGGGCCCCTAAAGGGTTAACCTTAACTGATTGCCTTCCGTCTCGCTCCATTCCTCAAGCCGTCTCTTTCGCCCACTGGAATCGATTCTAAATCGTTTGCCGACAGCAGCTGATTTGCTGAGCGCTTGGTAGCAGGCATTAGAAATGTTTTGGCACAGGGCCAACCCATTGACAGCTGGAAGCAGCTTTCGATTTCTGGAATAAACACTGAGGTGTCGGGGGAGTCCGACTTTCGCGGCAATTAGGAAAGCAATTCTGGTTTGCTTTCTGCGGTTGTGTTGGCTATGAATCATAAGCGAAATATAAACTCACTTCAGCTTGATTAGGTTGGAAAGTTAAGGTCGAACTTGTTTTTGCCACAGGCATGTCACTTTCGAGCAAATGCAAATTTGTAACAACAAAAATTGCTGTCTCGATTTGGGTGCTAAATAGTTAGTGGCGAGCTGAGAGCACTATTTGTTTTACATTCAGGAATTTTAATGCAACTAAGCTGATGAAAGCAGAAAGTTTTTCATCGAATTTCTTGATTTTTCAATTTTTGTTTATAAGTTGAAATAAAAATATTCTGAATATCAAAGTCAAGTAAACAAAATTGAATTAGTTTTGTAAACAAATCAAGCAGCCCTTGCTTTCTTATAAATTATTTTTACATTTTCATTTACCCTTTCCAGGGTATCCTTCACTCCAGTTTTCACTGTAACGTAATCTTTGATTTTAGTTGGTTTTATCATGATGTTTACTTATCGTCCAACATAGGCGGACACAAATCAAAGAGCGATAAGAACCACAACATTTTGCACAGCAAACTCTAAAATGTTTATCAATATTTATTCAAGCATTTCCTTTTCGATTTATTTGCGATCTTGAACCCCATAATAAAAGCACAGTTATATAACGTAAAACGTATGCAAACACAAGTCACAAAAGCTGAAGTCATTTCTTTGCAAAATAACAAATTCACGTTAATTGCATTGTCAAAAATTCATTTGTATTTGTTGCTTCATTTTTTTGTTGATATTTTCTGCGTCGTCTCGGATGCTGAATCACAATTCAATACTTAAATTCTGTGTTGTTTGTCGTTTGCAAACAATATTATTGCCAAAAAGCCAGCAGTGTCAGCTGAGCGGCGGCAAAACGACTTTATAGATAGTCCCCAAAACAGGCGTACGGAATTATCATAATGAAATAATGGCCAAGCGACGCGGTGTGGTCAGTCAGCGGTTTTGGAAAGGTTCGGTCGGGGCCGAACTGCGGGGGCGCTGCCAAAAAGGTAAACCTGATGCCATTAGCAGCTCCGATTAAGTCGAGCTTTTCGAGGTAAATAAAATGAGACTAAATTACCCGAACATGGTGCACACACTGTGGAGAGGCGGCTCTTAGTGGTTTTATTGCTTCTTAGACATAAATAGTCTTTGAATGGTCTTTTTATTGTTCTTTCAGTTTGTCACATATTTAATAATGGAACAAATGGTATTTGTGAACAAATAAATTATAATAGGAATAGGTAAACAAGGATTTGTTAATATAGGAACTACTGGGACAGAAATTGTTTACCTTTTTTTTTTCTAAACAAAAAAAAAAAAAACAATTAATTCAAACAGAAAATGATTCTAAGAAAGCGAGTATCTTCAATTAAACTTAAAGTGTCTTTTGTATATATTTATAATTTTGTTTTATATTTGGGAAAATGTATTTATTTATATTCTGTTCCGTTGCAAATTTTGAAAAAAATACTGAATGCCAAAACAAATTAACGAGCGCCTGAAAGTATACGATAAAAATGTTCTTTATTATTTAAGACGCCAAGTAAGGTATACAACCCTTATCAAAACCTTACCCCTTAGAATTTATTTAAATTCCGAATTTTTTCAGCCACCTTTAAAGCGCAAAAACCGAAGCTCGTGTGGATAGTAGAAGACCTTTCTAACCGCAGCAATCGATCGCAATCACTCATTTATGCTTCATGCCTAATTAATATGACAAAAGCCATTAAAAGTGATACCCGGGACAAACAAATTGAGTAGCCGCCGCGGTGGCAGTCCCCTCCCGGCGTGTAATTTCCCAAAGGTAACCAGAAACCGCAATAATGCCAACCCGAAATCCATAACTCTGAGCTGGCTCCAAGGGCCCCCCTTCGATGATTGAGGAGTGGTGTTCCCGAGCCAATGACCGCACTCTATTGAGTCACCGACAAGCGATGACGATAATTTCGTTAAATTGCGTACAAATAGTATGGGAAAACGTCTTGGGACAAGGAACAGCTGGTGCTTAAAAATTTAGAGGGCACTGTTAACTAGGTCGCCTTTCTTTTATAATCGATTGAAGTAAACAAAGAGCTTGTCACTTTGAAAAAGTTCTTATTGTCCGCCAGTTGTTCGTATCGATTCGAGATTAAATATACACAAGGGAAAGTAGTGAAGGAGGTGCCTTAAGTGTTCATTGAGTACGTTAATTATATATGGTTATATAAAGGTTTTTGGATTGGCAAGAAAATAAACAAGGATTTTGTCAGTTGACAATTCGATGTATGATTAACCTTGTAAAGCTCGTAAGGGAGGAATTTCTCAAGTAAGCAGAGAAGAGTTCATAATTTTAAATTAACGACAAGAGTTAAACGTTAAAAATACATTTATTTCAATACTTTGTTGAGCCAATTGAACTTTTTAAAAGAAAAGAATATTTAAATAAATAAATTGAGGTATTTCCAAATTTATAAGACTTTTCCTTTTTCAAAAGAAATTTGCCTAATATGTTTCGTAAACTATTTAAAGTACATATTTGAAAGCTATTTAAATTATTTAAAAATATTTCTCAGCAATAACAAAGACCAAAGCCCAAATTTCCGACTTCAACATCTTTGAATATCTTTGAGGTGTTGCAACAATAATTAGTTTTGGCAAGTTATCTTAACTAATTTATTTTTAATTGGTTTCACAGACATGTAAAGCATTCGCAGCCTAAGTTTATGTTATTTTAAAAATGTTTAGTATTTCCCGTCGCAATCAGACTCATTCCCTCTCCCTCGTTTAGTGTCTTTTTTATCGCTTTTAGCAATTGACAATAACGTTGTTTGCTGGTGTGTAGTATTTGCCAGCCAAAAACACAAAACTCACACACAGGCAAGCACAAAGTAGAAACAAATAAAAAATAAAAACAAAAACTTTTGAATTTTCGCCCAGCTGAGGCTTATCAAAAATTTTGTGTGTCGCCGACGTCGGTCGGAACGGTAAACAAAAGCAGAATAAATAATAGTACATAGACAGTGTTGCCAAAGCTTTCGTTCGCCGAAAATAAAAAGAATAGAAAATAATAATTAATCATGAACGAGCTGGGGAGTGCCGGTCGGCGGCCAATTGAATTATGAATTCAATTCGTCGCTGACTGACTCGACCCACTGGGGTGAAATTAATTTCTATAAAATATAATATCACAATTAAATCAAACTGAAAATTCCGGGACACAATCCGGCTTCATTTGCATGCACAAAACACACTAAAACACACACACATGGCATTAACATCCGGTCATTAGCGACTTAATTGAACTATGACCAACAGAGGAAAAAGGGTTGCACTGTATAATTTAAAACGAATTAAAATCAGACCCAGATCTTTGTATATGGCGATCTATATGTATTAAATTATATATATCTGTGCCATTTTTGGTCTATATAAATGGAATAGTGCTATTATCACCACGGGTAGAGACCCAAATTAATCCAAACTCGGTCTGCATTTGCCTATCAGCTGAATTTCAAATTGGAAACCGATAATCAAGTGCCGAAACGTTTGATTTAAATACGTAATGAAGGAGAGAGAAGAAGGTGGCCAGTCTCCGAGCATTATTTGTGGCTGTAATTCTGGGTCGAAACCCTCTTAGCCCACTGACACATAAAATGGGCGCCAAACTCAACCTCTGAACGGCAAAAAGGGGGCGGCTTAAGCTAGATTCATCGAGTAACTCACTTTGCTGGCCAAATTGCGAATTTTTTGTTTGGTTTATTGTTGGCTTTGTTAATACATTTCACGCGTTCACGGTTTATCTTGTAGCCACTGAACTTGAGCGATCGCCCGCGAAAAAGACTCGCACTCGCACTCGCATATAGATTTTCGCTCGCGACAACTTGACTTGGCAAAACTTCTGTAGTAACTAAATCGCTCGGGGAATACGGAATACGGACGGTATCGTATAACACAAACAAACCCACGAATGCCAAACCCAAAAACACAAAAAAAAAAAGAAAAACAACAAAAACAACAGAAAAACCGAAAGCAAACGCAAAAGCACGCCAGCAGCACAGCAGCAGAGCAGCAGCGCAACAGCAGAAGCAGAAGAGCAGAGAGCAAGAGTCGCCTGTTGATTAGTGACTTGTTGCTGCCTTTGCTGCCGCCGATAGCAGCGCTGCTCCGGCTGCTCTGCCTGCGTCTGCTTAGGCTTCTGCTGCGTCGACGTCAGCGTCGAGTGGTGGGTGAGGACTGAGGACTGGGGACTGGTCTCCGCCGTTCATTGTAGTTGTAGCCGGCTTAGAGCCGTGACTTGTTGATGTTTTGCCATTGCAATACCCTGGGATTGTGGGGGTGTTAGGGTATGCTCAAAGCATAGAAAGAAGAGGAATACTAGGGAGTGGCAGGTACAATGAAATTCATTCATAAAATGAGCGATTTTTAATAGATTTTAAGTAAGAAAATCAAAAAAAATAAAAAAACACAATTAAAGAGTTAAATTAGAATAAATTTACTTGAAGTTTCACTGAATATATAATATTTCTGGACTGAAAAATCTATCTTTCTTAAAAAGAATATTCAAAATAGTCTAACATTTGAAAACTTGGAATCAAGCTTATTAACTATATTTCTTTACAATTTATTATTAACAAAAAGCTCACAAAATGATTTTTTCCTTTCACCTTTATTATACTTTTATTTATAAACTTCAGAGTACAGGGTATCGCTTAAGTCCACACACTTTCCACCCCTCCTTTTTGTCGTCGTTTGCTCCCTCCCGATTTGCGCTCTGCGTTCGCCGAGCACGAACCACAGATCCGATATTTTTCAAATTTGTATGCATAAATTCACACACAAATGCACAGCGAGGGTCGGGGGGTCAGTGTGTGTTCTGGCTAGTGGGGGTGTTCAGGAAAGAGGGGGGCGAAGGGCTAGGCTTGGCCAGCAAACAGAACAAAAGAATCCAATCATTGTCAGTGCATTGTGCCGCCGCATGTGCGCATCTGGTTTAGGGCAGAAGCTGGAGCCGGAGCTGCAGCTGGAATCGAATCTGGGACTCCAATGGGACTGCATCATACACACAAGCACACACATGGTCACAGCACAGGAACGGGGGAGGGACTCCGACATGGACAGACATATGTCTGGAGTGGAGACAGTCGATGAATGACGATGACGACATTGCGGGTGGCGGCACAGTGCAAGCATGGCCAGTGGCCCCGGGGCGTTCGAGTAGTTTGCAACAGCAGGCAATGATTAAAGCTAATTGGGCCAATTTAAATTGGTTTAATAGAAGAGAGGTTATCTACAGGCAACAATAACTAAGACTAGAAGTTAAGAAGACGAGAATATAAGTTAAACTAGAAGCAAACATAAGATTTTATCAATAATAACATTATTTAAGTTGATATGAATTTAAAATCCTTAGAAAATTTGCCTAAAAGTATGCTTTAAAATATATTTGGTCAAAAATTCATTCTAAATTTGTTTTCTTATATTTTGTGGCGTATTTTTGTATAATATTTTAATACATTTAAGTATTTATTTTGCACTTTTCCAACTCCTAAAGCCAAGCTCGCTTTTAGCTTGATTTCCTTTTATTGCTTTTTGTGTTTGTGTTTGCCGGCTTAGGCGGTGACCACTCGCTCTGCACCCTTCCGCTCGTTACGCCGGTGTCCCTCCCTCCGGCCCCCAAAAATCTCACTTCCCTGTAACCCCCGCCCCGCCGCCTGTCACACACTCCATCGTAAACATACGAGTATAATGCCAGCCAGCAGCGTCATTGTCAGCGGCACAGCGTCAAGCTCGAACAGCCAGACAGAGGCGTTGTCAGAGGGGTGAAAATGTAGGAGGAGGAGGAGAAGAGGGACCCTCGTAAAGGGGTTCGCTTTGAAATGGTTTGGCGTGCACTGCTAGTTATTATATTTCCAATACCAATTGCGAGGGAGAGTTCTTCCTCCAATAAACAGTTTATGACTGATTTTCGTCTCGTTTATGCGGAGGCATGATTCACAAACAATGTCAGTTTGGGTAATGTAATTAGTGAGGTAATGCATTCCATGACGGAACTGGTAATTAAATATTATTAACTCCCTGGTTTCATTGTTTTTCCCAAAATGAGTAAAGGAAACTTAACATTACCCAATATTTAACAGTACAGTTACAGCAGAGAGGGCATGGGCCGTTAACAGAGGGTTAACAGCGATCGGTGAGAGGCTGGAATCATGAGAGAGAAAGAGAGTCCGGCGGGAATACAGGGTGCCCTGTGGCCACCTGAACAAGGATGGCCAATTATTTTGAATCCAGGAATGACTCTTCAATGTGTTTTTAATAATAATACATGACGAGAGCTTTAATTTATATTTTCCAAACTTGTAGCATTAGAATAACAGTTTTTGAAATAAATACAAATACAAAATAAAAGGAGAAAATCACTTTCTGGTGGCCTAAATAACTAAAGGCACATTAAGCGTTTGTCTTTGGCTTCTAAAACTGTGTAATTACTATTAAAATCCAACGAATCACAATAAATAAATGTTTTCCAAGGACTTAAAGCCACACACAAAATTCTTCAGTGCTTAGTTTTGCATAAGGGATTAATATTCTCTAGAGAATAATAATAAATAGCAAAGCTCTTCGACTGATAAGCTTATTCTTCGTATTTAAAATTCAATTTTATCAAATTTAAAATTTCACGGTTTATTTTTAGGTTTAAAACCAAATCTCTGAGGGAATTTCATACATTTATTTAAGTGATTACGAATACATGACGCAATTTTGGTTATTTTTAAAATCAGGGTAAGAATTGTTGCCCTATCACTAAACTTTAACATTTATTAAATTACCCACTTTAAATTTGTTAATAAAATCAGGCAACATGCAGTGAGAAACAGAGCTCTTGATACGCAAAGGTCCTGCTCCAGGCCAAGCTCACCTGTTGTTCCATTTTCGACCACCTGACGGGTCTCATAAGGTGTTCCACACTTCCGGCAAGTCTCCGCCGCCGCCGCCGCACTGAAAGTGAAAAGGGGGCGAGTTCAAACCTCCGGGAATTGTAAACCCTTCGGACTTCCGCTCTTACCTGCTCAGGGCCAAAATCAGGGGACCCCGCTCCCGCTGGGCCTGGAGCACGCGGAGCAGCTGGGCATCGGTCAGCGGGACATCCTTCAGGCGCAGCGACGCCTAGGGGGAGGCAGAGATGGAAGACCAAGCAAACAAACACCTCGGGTTACATCACAAGTCACTTAAAGCACGATTTATTATGGCATAACACTTAGAGAGAACAGCTTGGGGACTTAGGCTAATTTGTCGTACACTCTTGGCCACTTTGGGAGCCGGAGACGTAGCTGAAGGCGAAGTCGGATTGGGAATCGCGGGCTCCCTGCCCTTGCGCAGCGAGCAGAACTTCAGCATGTCGACGGGCGGAGGCCACGCTCAGAACTGAGCCGCGAGATCTCTGGTTTTTTAGTAGTTTTTAGGGGGCGTCTGTCGGAGATCGGAGCTCGGATATGGGCTACGCCAGCTCGCAGATGCCCCTGCGGTCCATGAAGACCTCCAGGCACGTGGTATCCACGCGGTCAAAGAGCAGTGACCCGAATCTCCGCGCCGTGTAGTCCACGATGAGCACCATCTTGCAGTTGATGCACTTGTCGCGGTAATGGAACAGCAGGCCCACCGTCGGATGCACTATGTGGTCGGTGTAGCCCGGCGCCGAGCGATACACCTGATGGTTGCCCATCTCCACTATCCCTCGGGCATTGACCACCACCTTGCTGCGCACATGGGCGGGCAGGACCTCCAGGGTCCTCTTCACCTTCGACTGGGTGTACAGCAGCCGATTGAGGACGTGGGCGGGTGCGTTGAAGGTGTCGTTACTGTCCCGCCGGTGGAAGAAGACATTGCGGAAGACAAAGCCCCCGGTCCGGCCCTCGTCGCACTGACGCAGGTAGTCCGCCAGGGAGTTGTGCTTCAGCGGCATCAACACCTCGTCCAGGTCCACCACAGCCGCATATCTGAAGTTATCCACGACATTGGCGCGGTAGACGCAGTCATTGAACTGCGCCACGATCCCGGCATAGTGGAGATCTTCTAAGTGGGCACGAACATTCCACTCGAAGACGTCGGCCAGGCCTATTCGCTGATAGTGATCCAGGACGCGACGCACCTCCTCGGAGGCCTCCACATAGTAGAAGTAAAAGTGGCTGGCTCCTTGCAGGCGGTACATCTCCACGAACTCCACCAGCCGAAGCACATTGGAGTAGTTCTCCTGCAAAGGACCCACGCACACGGAGATGGCGGGACGGGATTTGCCAAAGAGGTTGGTCATGTTGCGGGGATAGCTGGGGATTTTATTGAGAAAATTATTAAAGGAACATAAAGGATAAATGATTAACTAAGCCCACCTGATCTGCACAAAGGTGGGACTCAGGTGACTCAGCCTGTTGGAGGCATAGCTAAGGGCCACCGCCTGGGGCAGGCGCATGGGACTGCGGCGGGAAGCATGCAGTGGACACATGATGCTCCAAGCGGCAAAGGTGTTGTTGTGCACATCATGCATGGCTCCTGCCTCCTCGGCCACAATCTCCTGGCTAGTAAAGTCCGCAAAGCGAACGATGCAGCTCACCCGGGAGTCGCGCAGGCGCTCCGGCAGAATGGCAAACACACGCAGCGAGCCAATGGTCATCTGCTCATCATCAAGGCGGACACTGCCTGGAAGAAAATATTACATTAATTTTCAGGAATTATTTAGGCTTCCTTTTGGCCTTATCCTGACCCACCTATGATCTCCGTCCTCACATCAAAGTAGGCCGAGTAAATCTCATGCCTGAGTGAGGCATTTCCTATTCTCCGCCAGCTATTGCTGTAGTCCCAATGAGGATTTGGCTTCTCAAAGATCATCTGGTGCTGGGTCTTGGCCAGGTCCTCGCGCAGACGCTCGTTCTTTCAAGGAAAGAAATTAAGAAAATCCAGAAAGATGACTCACAGGCTCAGGTAGGGCTTCAGGACTCTCCCCCCCAAACTCACAAGGCTCGAGCGCATGGAGATGTAGACCAGGACGAGCATGGCCGTGGCCACCAGGGCGGACAGCGCAAAGTACACATACTGGAAGCGATTCTCCTGGGCCGCCAGCATGTCGAGTGGGAGTCCGCTTCTCAGGAATCGCCGACAGCAACTAAAACTGTTTATTTATTTCCTAGCCCCGTTATCGTTTTCGCTGCGCTGCGTTGGCTGGCTGTGTGTGTGCGGGGGCGTCGACGGCGACGCCAGCGGCGACGTCTTGGGTCTCGGACTCGGGTCTTGGCTTCGAGCTTCGAGCTCTCGAGCTCCTGTTGCTTATTTGCTTAGCGCTCTTGATGGCTGGCCATCGATTAGCGATAAGACGAGCGTGGTTGTTGCTTTTGGTGGCTCTGCTTTTGTCCCTTCAGTGTCATCACCATGGACTATAGACTATAGTCTGCCCTGCCCTCGGTCTGCCACATTCTTGTGTTCGCCTGGCGCCCTCCCCACAAAACGCAAATAATTATGGTCTCACCATACACACGCCAAGAAAAGAAATCATGCATATATGGCACTCACTCTCCCTCTCTGTGATAATGTAAACAAATTAATGAGAAGCTGTTGATGTCTCACGAGAAAAATATTAAAGGGGTTTTATGGGAAGTAAAATTTAAATATTTCTTGAGATTCTTGGAGGTATTTATATGATTTATAGCTTTATTTAAAGAAAAGAAACTAGGTAACTGTGTGTTCTGTAGCCTTAATTTTAAGCTAGTATTTTAGGTAAAATCATCAAAATCATTGTTGTTAGATTTATAAAAATATCTAAACAAAGTTCTAATATAAAATCTTTATATACAAAACTTTTAATACTTATTTATATATAAACAACAAGCATTAAGGAGTAAGGAAAGAATAAATATCGTTGAACTACAAAACTAGATTAATATGGAAAACTTTGTTTTCTACGATATTTAACCCAAAATCCACTTTAAAACCTATCAATTATTTATTAAATATTTATTTTTCATCAATTTAATCCTCTAAGCTCTTAACAAAGTCCACTTGATTTAATTAATTTTATTTTAAATTTATTTTAACAAGTATTACAGAAACAGAAGAAGAAAGATTATAATTGGAACTACAAAATGAGATTACATGAAAACGTTACTTTTATAAGATATTGAAGTCCCAAAGCGACATAAAAACCTTTATTTATATATTAAAACATTTTGTTTCAAACAATTTAATATTTTAAACTCTCCACAAAGCCATTTTATCACAGAAATTTATAATTTTTAAACAATGCTGTACATTCTCTTGATTTTTAAACTCCCAAAAGCCATTTAATCACAGAAATAGCTTATTTTTAACAGAAAACCTTATACATTTTCGCGTTTTTTCAAGTGTACAACACAGTACGTAAGGAAGGGGAGACCGAGACAGAGACCGTGCCTTTTTCCCGCTCCTCTCCTCGCTTATCCAGGACGCGTATGCAACAAGTTAATCAACGCACGCCTCGCATCAAACTGGCGCCTCCGTCCATGGACGCTGTCATCAAATGGCGGCAGCCCGGGGCAGCGCAGTGGCGTCGCAGCAACAGCGCAGCAGCAGCGTTGCGAGGAGGGGCCTTGTAAGCGAGCGAACTCCAAGCCCCAACAAAGTGGGTGGTGGTGGTGGGATGTAGCCTCACGGCTTGTGCGGGAGGGGACTTAATAAATTGTACGCTTTTCTCCCGATTGGAGTGTCCATGTCCACGTCTGTCGACGCTACGCGTGAGTCAGCGTCGCCGTCGCCTTTGCCAGCTATTTTTAAGTAAATACGGCCAGCCACATCCTCCTCCACTTTTATTATTGAAAATGAAAATATATCAATTATACATAGACCCACACGCACACACACACACACAGAGACGCCTATTTCTTTTATTCGGACACATGTTTATGTATAATTGCCGCATTTAATACATTTGTCTTTGGTCGGGGAATCGAAAGTGGCCGAAGTGGCCGAAGGCAATGGCCACTTGATGCTTGAGTTCAAATAATGAGGGGACAGTGGGTCTAATGAGATTTATTTTATAGGAATTTTATTTAAATTATTTTGTTGATTTTCTAACTCCACAAATTAAATAGAAATTAAACAGAGTTCTGGGAAAGATATGATCAAAAACTAAGCAAGAAATACTCCAAATATTGAAGTTTTCTAATAATTTAATTTACGTAATTAGCACTTTTTAGTTGTTTCCAGTTTTTTTATATTATTAAAAATGTATAAATACCAATAATGAAGGGTCTGTATATCTTTTTTTAATGTTTTAAGCAAACCAAGTGGAAAAATAAAAGTCCAAAATATGCGCTTGAGAATTATAGCTTTAGAAGAAATCTATTCCTTGTTTTATTTACTAATGAAAACTAACTATGATTAAATGATTTTTGTTCAATATAACTAATTTATACGTTTTTCTGATGTCCAAGTAGACCAACTGGAAAAATAGTAGCCCAAAACATGCTTTTGAGAATCATAACTGGTGCAGGGAATCTTTTGATTTTTTATCTACTAATAAAATATATTTTGCAAGATATTAGATCAATATAATTTACTTTCCTTATTGAATTTATAATATAGTTCGTCTTTTTCTTCAATGTTTTTTTAAGTAACTAAAAAAATTTAATTAAAACTGCACATTGACCCCTGACACGCTATGTGGATTGCATGCTAAAGTGCATTTCCTTGATGACAACCTAGGGATTAGCTTTACCTTTAAGCTCTATCATAAAATCGATTTTGGAATACAAAATCTATATAGCAAAAACTAAAGTGCATCCCACTGTCCCCCATTTATTGCCTTCACAGCATTTTCACAAGAAAAACAAACGAATTTGTCTAGATATTCCTTTCATTTTGCGCCACGCAAAAGCGGAATATTAATTATACCAACCATTAAATACTTTAAAGAGGTCCGGATGTTTTCTTGACAGAGCATATTTGTTGCTAATAGAACGCGGCCAATTTGTCACACTCACTTGAAGGAATCTGTGGCCAATGAGCAGGAACAGGTAGACGAAGAGTACCAGGAAGGCGACATGCGTCACCCTGGGCCTGAGCCAGTGGGAAATTCTACGCATTTTCCCAACAGCCGAACTGCACTGCCTCCGGAGTAAAACTAAAACTAAAACTATAGTGAGCCTAATGACGGACGACGCGGTTACTTATCAGTTGGTTTCATTGATAAGATGCGCTATCGCAACCATTGATACGCACCTCGGTGAGTTGCTCAGGTAGCCAAACATGCTCTCTTTGAGTTTTTGGAGAGTTTCCATTAAAAAAACAGGGCATTTCACTCTCTCCCATTCAAATAATAAAGATAATGAGGAAAAGATATGAGGGAAATGGCTCAAGACAACAAAACTAGCTCGTATTTAGTAGCGACAACGAATTGGTCATCATACTTGTCAGAGCATTAAGTTACCTTAAAATGTATTCTAATCATTTTTGCGTTCAGATAACAAGAAATTAGGTATTTTTGCATTTATTTATCAGTAAATTGAAGACTTAAATAAGCTATTTAAAATATTTCAAGCACGAAAAGCAACTTTTAATCTCTAAACTTCGCATTCCACGATCCCTGCAGCTGCGCCCTTAGCTCATCCTTGGCCCGCATTTTGCCAGTAGCCGAATTATCTACAATTGATGATCCCACAAGAGTCCTAAATGAAATTAAATGCCACCAGCATAAAATTTAAAGGTTTAGCTACCAGTAGCTGGCAAACTGTCACAGGAGCTGGCATTAAACCACCCCAAGGGTGAGCACCCCGCCCCTATATAAGTGCTTTGTTGTCAGTTCTTTGAGAAAATTCACCTTTCTGGGGAGATTTTCGCGAAAGGACGAAAAGAAACCCCCGGGGAGCGTGAGAAAGCGAACCGGGGGAAATCTTGACTAATTACTATGCACGCAACTGGTAGCTCTGACTACCTTTATCAGCTCGGTTCCCACACGGCAAGATCGCGGGCTAACCGGGGGTGACTTAACCCCAGAAACCTCCACCGGAATCCAGAGCGATCTCGGGGACATACCAGCATAAAAATGAAATAAACATTTCCAATTCAATTCATTTCTTGAGCCGAACCCTCGTTTTATTATTGTTATGGGTCAGAGCCAAGCACCCGGTTCTTGCTGGCAGTTCTAGATGGTTCCCAGTATCCAGAGCCCGAGTTCTCCCTCTGCGCCGGCACGCCTGCGTCATGCGAAAGTATTTTCAACAGTTAACTCGGGTCTCTGGCGGTGGATTTTCCCGGGTAGAACCGATATAAAAGAGGGCTCCGATCGGCATTGCAGCACAGTTCATTCCCCAGTTTCAACGAGTGACGACAGCGGGCTGAAAGATCGCTAAGCCGCCGCCGTTTGGTGCGGCGGCCTCAGCCGTTAATTAAAGTTTGTTAATTAAAAACAATTTCGAGAAAACCTTCAAGCCTCAGGGATTTTTTATTGAAAAATTGTAAGTAATACACAGTGAAAAAAATACCAAAGCAGAGCTAACGAATGCTTGTTATCCTTTCACAGGAAAACAAAAACGAAACCAGCTCAACAATATTTTTTATAAATATTCAGAAAATACAAGACTCTCAAGTTCAATAAGCTGTTACAATAACCAAAAAAATCCCCAAGAAAGCCAGTATTATTTTCGGCAAAACAAAGATCTTTAAAGAAGTCAACTACTATGACTGTTCGGGAATACAGAACTCCGAAGGATTTATAGCTCACTTAAGAATCATTTCCTCTTGAGCAAAGAAAAGCAAAGAAGCTACAATCCTGAATACATTAAAAAAAAGTTTCAATAACATGAACACAAGCAGCTGAAAGTCTAAAGATCTATTTTACCAAAACCACAAACCCTTCGTGCGACTGCAGTATTTCACAAGAACATAAAACCCCACGCCGAAATCTTAAAAAAATATTTACAGAAATATAAAAAAAATTATTTCCGCCACCGAAACCATCGTAAAGAAGATAAGGATTCCATTTCGAAGATATCCCTTCAACGACATTGCACCGAACTACCAACAAAAGAATGAATCTTCCAAAACAAATTGACATAAGTTCTTCTTCGGGAAAACATACCAATCCCAGTTTAGTTAAAATTTATTTGTGCCTTTTTTAGTTTTCTATTTTTATTTTTTACCTGTTGAAGTTTTCTGTTAAAACGTTTTTAAAAGCTATAAATTTGTTGGTCTAACAATATCCTTGACGAAGGTTTCCATTTAAACTTGTAACTTCTAAATTAAAAGAAGAACTACTTATTAGGAAAGTTTTTTCAACGTATATTGCCAATAGCAAGGCGTGTTTTTGTTACATAATGATTGTTTTAAATAAGATTATTCCCGAGCGATTACTCTTCTTATTTTAAAGCTCTTAAATTTTCGGTTTAATTTTACCTTCATTTATATTTTAAAATTTTTATTTATTAAAGGATTTTGAAAATTCTTTAGGCTTTTAGTTTTTTTAATTTTTTATCTCATAAATTATTTATCGAATATATTTTTGTATTGTTCAAACATTTTGTGAATTTATAATTTGAAAATATTTTGTGAACTCGTCCATACAGAATTTATGATTTGGTAAGTTTTTATTACAAAATTTTCTTTTATTTATTCAGTTTATTTTAATTATATTTTATTTTATTATTATAATTTGTTTAATTTTCAGTTAAGATTTATTTTTTATATTATTTAATATTTCGGTCCATTTATTTTATTTATTTTATTTTGTAAACGTATTATTATATTTTATTATTGTTATTTTATCCAATAATATTTTAATTTCATTTAGATTTTTCATTCTGTTATTTTTTAATTTTAATAATGATAGGTTTCACTTTTAGTTTTATTACCTTATTGTTTTCAATAGATTCCAAATTGTTTGTAATATTTTCTTATGTTTTAATTATTATTTTTTAATTTGGCATTTTCTTAAGTACTTTTAGTTAATTATGCCTTTTTATTTTGTCTGATTTAGTTATACATTTCTTTTCATATATTTTTTTTTTTTTTATTCAGATTCTTATTTTGGTAAAAATAATTTTGTTTATTTACCATTTCTTATTTTCTTTGGTTTTTGCTTGTATTATTTTTTTCCTTCACATATTTTGATCATTATAAGTTCTAATTAAAAGTATTCATTTTTCAAGAATTTATATGATTTATATTTGGTATAATTTGTTCTTAAAATTCAAATTTCATATATTGATATATTTCCTTAGTTTAGTATTTTGGTTTCTTTTTGTTTTTTACTTCCGTTTTATTTCACAATTTTTATATTTATGTTGTAATTTTTTACTGTTTTATTTTTTTTTACTAATTTTTTTTTAAATTCCGAAGTGTGTTGAGTGTTAATTATTATTTATATTTTTACTTACTTTATTTTTTTTTTTCATTTTGACGTGTGTTTTTAAGTTCTTTTTTTTTAATTGTGTTTTTTTGTTGTAAATATTTTTGTTGATATGTTTTATTTATTTTTTATGGTTCATTCTTTGTTGTGGTTTATTTTACATTTTTTATTTCTTTTTGAACTTATGTTTCTTAATTGTTTTGTGCCTTTTTTATATTTAAATTGATTTTATTTTTATTTCAAATTGAATTTGATTTTATTAGTTTATTATCCTTGGTTTCCTTACTCGTGCTCAGGGTCTTCTCAAGAAGAAAGTTAATTATACAAATGATTTAAGTACAATAAATATATGAGCTCTTAATTAAGCATCACCAATTCGAACAATAAATTAAACTGTACTTCCAACTGAACTTATTTACTTCTATTTATTACCCTTATTAACCCAATGGGAAACCACCAACTGTTTGAGGATCTTTGAAGTTAGTTTATTTGAGCAAAGCAGTGCCACACATAAATAGTTTCTTTGGAGACTTAGCTTACGAATTACACATAAATACGGAAGGTAGGTTACACTAAGCCCTGCCACGCCCACTGGGCTGGCAGTTCTCCCAGCCGCTGGAACGCCTTGGGCTCCGACTTGAAATCCAGTTCCGTTTCCTTTTTCGGCGCCAGGATCACTGCTGCGCCGCCTGGCTGGTACTTCCCTCGGCGGCGGCTGTCTGTGCAGCTGGGACCGGCATGCTCTGACCACCAGAACCAACACCACCACCACTACCACCATTGCCGGCGGAATTCGCCGTGTTTCCTGGGCCATCCGATGCGGCGTCCGAGTCCCGTTCGAGCAGATAGCTAACGCCTAGAGGACGGGGTCGGCCACCATAGGAAGAGCTACGAGGGGCGACAAGAGAGCAAGCCTATCTTAATGCCGTGACCGGTTCTTAATTCGATTCCGTGCGGAGAATAAAGGTTATGGCACTCTGATTAATAAAATATTCCTTTAAGTTTAGAAAAGCATAAAGGTTTGGGAATAAAAATATAGAAACTATTTCCTATTAAAACTTGTAACTTGAAATAGTTTTTTTCCCAAGGAAAAGCTTTTCCAAAATCCAAGGAAATTTCATTATAGAGCCCACCGATGTTGCTGTTGCAGGGGCAGCACCCACTGCAACTTACCTCTGTGCATCCCGCTCCCTGTCCCGTTCCCGCTCCCGACTGCCGCCGCTGCTCGAGCCCCCGCTGCTGCCGCTGCTTGAACCGTTGCTGCTACTTGAGCTGCCGCCGCCGCTGGCCTTGTCCTGATCCCCCAAATAAGTCCAGCTGCCGGGACCACCCTCCTGGCCCATGACGCTGGTATGGCCACCAACGCGGGAGCTATCACTGCCAATGGCCGAGGACGTGACCTTGGAGCCGCCGCCGGAGTAGGGACAATTACCGCCCAAAAGGCGACTGCCGCAGGGCGAGTTCAAGGCGGGCGAGGGGCGAGAGTAGGCGTAACCTCCGCCATAGCCACGATTCCGGCCAGTGTCGGCATCGTCCTCGCCATCGCCGGCAAAGTAATAGCCACGTCCGGAGTTATCGAAGCCCGATTGGCCTCTGATTTGGCGGCAAAGCGGAAGCGGAAGCGGCGGGTCAACGGGACGGATACGGGATGGGCGGAAGTGAGTTAGTGCAGTTGCAGTTGGTTTTCGGGTGCAATTGGATTTGTTTGTCGGCCATGGATTGATCGCAGTATCCACAGATGTTGTTGTTGTGCGGTGTATTGTTCATGTTCATGTTGTTGTTCATGTTGGTGTGGTTGTTGTTGTTGGAGTTTTCGTGTTGTTCGAGTTGTTGTATGAAAGTAGAGAGTAAAAAAGGCAAACAACTCAGAGATAGAAAGCCAGAGATACAGATACAGAGAGCTGACAACATATAAACACAGTAGAGTGTGCGACGATACCTGTAGGTCTCATCACAAGGGCGATAGTTGCGAAAATCATACCTGGAGTAGTAGCGATCGTACGGATCGTAGCGATCATAGTTGGACCTGGAGCGATCATAGTAGCGGTCTATAAATAGAATAAATTGTAGCTTCCTTCTAGTTTTTTTTATATTTAATAATAACCTCTGGACGAGCCCTCGCTATAGCGATCTGGATAGTAGCGATCCCTTTCCCTATTATCATATCCATATCCCCGCTCCCTATCGTAAGTTCCCGAGCCCCCATAAGATGCCGTTGGCCTTCTATAATCATCATAGCCACGTCCCTCATACCGATCGTAGGTCCTTGGGGTATACCGATCGTCGTAGTAATTACGATAGCGATCATAGTACCTATCGTAGTCACGGTCGCCACCGCGGCTGCTGCTGCGATCATCGTATCCGGAGTAGTACCAGGCACTGCTACGCATATCGTCACCCGTGCGACTGGAGTATCCTCCATAATACCGATCCCTATCCCGATCCTCGTAGCATCTCACGCAGCGCGATTGGCGGCTCTTACCCCGCAGCACAGAGTCCAGGACTCCAACACTAGCTGTGGCCAGCTGCTGATCCTTGGAGTCTGCACTCGAGGACCTGGCCTCCGGTCCTGTCACCGCTGCTTGGACACACACTAGCAGGGCCAAGCAGGGTAGCTGGAATAGGAGAGAAGATTCAGGATTCTTGATTAGGGAAAATCCATAAATACTACACTATCTTTTGTTAAAATATCAAAAGAAGTCTTTTTTTTTCCTTTCAAATTTAGCTTTTATAATATAGTTTTTAAGCTTCAAGAAAATTTCCTGAAAAAAATATTGAATCCTTTGTCATTGTTTGTTTACGCTCTTTCTGTTCTGCAGTGTTAAGGCCAATATATTCTCAAATGAGGTCGAAGCATACTTAGTATGACAATTGCCGCTGATGATATAATATTGGGAATAGCTTAGTGGTCTAAGTGGCTTAATAATATTCTATTCAAAATTGAAACCATTAGCAAAATACTTAAATGAAAGATTGAATTTATCTAACGTATTATAAAAGACAATTCCAGAAAATATTATCTTGTAGAGAATTTAAATTAAATATAATATCTGCTTTAAGTCTACACTGAGACTACTTTGATTTTAAAATCATTATTACAATTATAATGACATCAATTATACCTTTAATTTCAAATAAATTTATTCAAACTCACTATTCAGCTTTCACTATAACTATTTTGTTAAATATTCCTATATTTGATCTATGTCACCGATAAGAACCCATTGAATACCACAAACGCACTCAATTAAACGAGATATGATGGCGATACTTTCCTGTGATCGAGAGTGCGATCATCATTAGTTGATTGGCTTTAATTACCTTTGCTCTGGGTGCGAGGGGGCCTATTGGCAATGGTTAGGCCGGAAATCAGCCAGCCAATACATATCTCACGGTTCAGCTGCCAACTGGGCCAAAACAGAGCAGCCTCCGATCGTAATTGGGGAGGGCACAAAGCCAGCTACTCCTCATCCAACCCATTCCACAGATGAACACCACTCTAAAGTGGACGACAACGCTGTGGCCAGTCGGCGTGAAATATGATCAGCTCCCCCATTGATGGTGCAATGGATTTTTTGGCCAGGCCAGAAGCAGAAGCCAAGTACTAGTACCCAGCACCCGGCACCCCAGCCGGTGGCCACATACTCTCGAGTAGCATTGACATCATTTCGGAGCCCCGCTCATGGCTGCATGAATCAGATTTGGACTCCGAATTGGAATCATAACTCCGCTGGCATAAAGCATAGAGCATTTTTTAAGCCGAATTCGAGAATGGCCAGTCCCGAGCAGAGTTAATCATGGAAAATATTTTGCTAGCTGGCCGCCACGCTTTGTTAGCCAAGCATCAGGAACAACTTCCGGCCAAATCGGTGGTGTTGGGTCTATAGCTTCTGCTGTGGCTTTAGCTTCGACGTGACTTGTCACTGACTCTGGCCAACTTCATTAGAATAATTATATTTCGAGCGAGTACCTCCGATTCGTATTCGTATGTGGGATATAAATAGTTTCGCGGCTGACCGAGGGTCGTTGCCATCGAAAATTAATGAATGGCCTCTGCGAGTAGCTCTCCATTGGGAATTTTTGGTAATTTACATAACATGATCGTAATATTTCGGGGGTTGCATAATCCAGAATACAAATGTTACACAACACTTTTTGGGGGTCACATTTTGTAGAAAGTTGTACAGACAAAGGTGTGTAGGATTTATAACCATTCAAAATTCGTTATGTTCGATGTTTATTGTTCGGGAGAAAACAATAAGTGTCATAATTGGATTTATGGTAGTTTTTGTAAGACATTTTGAAATGTCTTAAGGGATGCTTATTGCCAAATTCACAGAAAATATGTATATCTCAGAGGACAAAGGTTTTCTTCTCTTGGGATGGAAGTGATACCAATTTCTTTACGTGTCTCAAAAGCGTGTGAGCTATAAAAACTTGAGCTCGTAAATCAAAAATAAAATAAAATTCTGTAGGAAATATTAATAAATTTCTTATTAAATGATCTTAAATTATTTAATAATTTAATTTTAAAAAATTGATCACAGATCTGCCAAGCAAAAATTTAATTTTTGTTAGAGAACATTTTATTCTTTAATAAAAATAATGTAAATTATTCAAATAATTACTTAAATTTTGTTATAGAAAATATAAGTTCATAGAAAATATAAGTGAACAAATCTGATGGTCTATTATGGAGTTTTTCGTTGATTTTAAAGAATAGAATAATATATTTCAATGACAGTAATTAAAAGGCTATTTATGTCTGTTGAAAAGTATATTTTTTGTAAGTCATTGACGGTTCCTTGCCAATTAAGTTAGATTTTTAAATTGAGCTCGTTCGATCGTTTCCTGATTGGTATAACATAAATAAGAAATGCTTCAAAATATATATATATAGATTGAATAAAAGTTTATCTACAAAACTTACATAAATAAACAAATCTGGAGATTTCCAACAATTAATTCTCAGCTTTAAAGAATATTTTTTTCTACTAGATATTTTTTAATCAAGTCAAAAGCATTATTAATATTGTTAAAAAGAAGCTTGCTTTCTAATACATTTTTAATATTTTTCCAAAACTTCGAAATCTCTTCTCCTGGTATTTATCTAAAACTCGCAAGGCTCTGCCATGACCGCAAAACTCACCAACATGACAGCACGCATGATGTCGCCGCTTCACTTGGTTCCACCGAATCGTTCACAAATTTAGCACCTGGCACACCTGGCGTTGGTGCCTCTCCAATTTCGAATGGGGTTTCTAACCGGGAATATCCTTAGCGCACTTTATCACAACGAGATGTGGAAGTCGAAGCTTCTCGGACTGGCGTCAGACCGCGAATGATCTGGTCGGAACGCAGGGCTCCGTATTTATTTGAACTCCAACCCGAGCCGGGGTTCTGCCCCCGCCGAGAGCACTGAACCGCGATCCCAGCACCACCGCGGATCATCGTGGCTATTATGGTGGCTGTGCTTCGCTGGCATTCGTGGCTAAGGTGTTGGCACTCGGCTTTTGGTTTTTTGGTTTTTGGTTTTTGGGGACGGGACGTCGACGATTTGTCACCTCGCCTGCTCCGGCCGACACCTTGGGGCGGGCTCCGCTCTCGTTTCACGGTCAGTTTGGCTTTCGCAGAATGACAGGCAGACAGGAGGAGGATGTGGCCAGCGAATGCCTTGATTGTTTCGCCGAGACGCGGGGCTAATTATTCGTCTATGGCGTAATGCCCCAAAGAACACTCCTGTGAAATTATCGCAGATTATTCGGTTCTTATTTCGGATGAGTCAGGGGAGACCCAGCATGAGCACGAGAGATTAGCATTTCCCACTTCCAACTGGAACAAAACACTTTGGGGGGCGCTTACATAATCCGGCGACCGTGACCATGAAAAGGCTTTCCACCTGAAGACGTTCCAAATTGTTTAAATCTTTTTCAGTTTAACCTGAAGCGATGGATACTCTTGGGGAAATTATGATTTATATTATATTTTTGGATAAGCAGAGGAGTTAAAATAATGTTTTTAGAAAGGGTATTCTCCTTAAAAAAGAATTCGAGAGAATTACCATTCAGTAACATATTTAAATTCCCCTTAAAAAATAATCAATACCTTTTCTTTATTCCCAAATATAATAAATTCCAGCAGAAACCTTTAAATAAATTTATGGAAGCTTCGCCGGACTTCTAATGAGGGGAAACCCCACAATAAACCTATACACTTTGCTCCTTAGAAATAATGGTAACACCTTAATTATCCAGTAATACTTATCCACATCCATAACCAATTCTTTAGACACAACCGTTACCTCAAATAAACTTTGGTGAAAAGGCATTTCCAAACCATGACAAATTACCTTTGCCGAAATATCATATTCATAGTGAGGTGGAGATCACCTTCTTGGTCTGCATGCTCAGTGAACCCCTCGCGGAGGTCGTTGGCTTTATCCATAAAAACACTCATAAAACCCAGAACCAACCAACGAATGAAAAATAAAACAAGCAACAACCAGGCGACAAGTTTAATTAAACGATTTAATTTAGTTTTTACAAAGCGCTCAACAGTAGGCCCAGCTTGCCGTACAGATTCGATATGGTAAATACAATATATATAATTTCTTGGGCTCTGGAGATTGCATCTAGTTTGCTTCATGGAAGAACAATTGTGATGTGCGTGTACAGTGCGTGTGTTGTGGGTCCTTGTTTCCGTTGCTGTGTCTCTGTGTGTGGCACTCTCGAGGGCGCAACAAGATCAACAATTAAGCTAATTCAACGATTCTGCTAAATACGAGTTATTGTCTCAAGTTGTACATACTTTCAACAAGTATATAGTAAGTATGTGTGTGTGTTTAGGCATGTGTGAACTAAGGGCAGTGATTACATGGATAACTAAGAGGGGATTTTAAGAAAGATTAAACCGATATATGATATGCCAGAAGAGACTCGCTGCTTAAATGTAGCTTGAATTTTGTACAACAACAGAATATCACAATTAATTGATATATCCTATCTAAGAAGAGAATGGATTTAACTATAGTAACTTGGGACTTAAATAAATAAATACATAAATAATAAATGATAAAAAAAAAAAAATAAATAGGAAAAACATAAATTCTTTATCAAGTTAGGGAGAAAATTATTAGACCTTTGAACTTCCCTTAAAGACTTCTTGTGCTTTTCATTACTTTAAAATGTAAAGTTTAAGTGCAAGCTTTTAAATAAGTGTAAAATTATTTGTAAAAATCTAACTTAATCTATAAATTATAGCTAATAAATCACTGCATTTCCTTTACACACACACTCGTAAATGTCCTTCGTAGATTAATTAACCAAATGCTTAGAGATACCTGGAGTATGCACCAGTATCACGAGTGTAGCTTTGCCGCATTGGCAGCGGCTATATCATCCCGGAAAGCCAGGAATCCAAGCTGGGCATGCGAGGCCTCATTCAAAGCCCTCGATCGTATGCAAGCCCTATACTGATCGGCAGTTAGCGAATTAGAACAGATCTGTTAAAAAATATTACTCTATATAAATTATGCCTTAATTATAAAAAATTATATTACCTTAGTATGCCAGCGATGAAAGATCCCTGGATCGGTGGCCCGTATAATCTTTATTTTAGAGCGAATGTACTTGCGATAGAGCATCACATCCTCGCCGCCCCAGCCCACGATTTCCTCCTCGTCGAAGCCCCGCACTTGCAGGAAGTTCGAGCGGTACTGGCAAGTCATTCCATAGCCAAAGTCCCGCCAGAAGCCAGTGTCCCGGGAGATCACCAGCTGCTCTTCGTCGCCGGGCAAGGGTTTCCCTTGTAGAGTGTAGACCACATGGGGATTGTACAGGCTAAAGACCACGGGGTAATAGACCTGGTAAAATGTAATTAATATAATTATTATTTATATAATATTTTTTATAAGAAAGCTTGAGCTTACCTTCTTGCCTGGCGCTGCATTCCAGCGACATCTCTCCAGAAATCTGGTTGTAAACATAATGTCCACATCGCACATAAAAAGCAGAACATCCTCGCCAGCTGACTTAATGTGTTCTGCTCCCAGTCTTAAGGCTTTGGCTGGAAATAAATATATTAAAAATAATTAACATGAATATATTAAATATTAATAAATAATTTCATTAAATATCGCTTAAAATCCTCCCTGCTTACCCCTGCTAAAAGTCTCATTGAGAGCCAAAAACTGCGTCCTCTCCGATCTCCCTGCCATGCGCCTGGCCTGATCCAAGCCAGCCACGCCAAAGTACACCACAATCAGCTCCAGACGCCGATCCTCGAGCTTGGCAAACATCTGCAGGAAGCTGCGAAAGCTGTGCAGGCGCCCCGCCAAGGGCAGTATCACATGGATCACAGGCGGCCCTGACTTGGAGTATCCCCACTCGCCGACAGCTCCGATAGCTGCACGGTTTGCAGGGGAGCAAAGGGCCGCATCACCAGGGCCCTGCGCACAGGACTCGCCTGGTGCTTGACACTCTGAAAGTAGAGCTCGTACTGCGTTCCCGTGGTGGGCTCCGTGCGGTAGATGCCCTCGATAAAGTCGTCCAGCGTGTACTTGATCACATCTCCGGCGGGAACTGCGGCTGCCTTGGCCCGTATCCTGGCCGAATGGTTCCGGTTGAGGCTCTCCAGCGCCTTATTCACCGCCTCGATGAGGTCGCGTCGCCGGTAGCCGATGGGCTTTCCACCACCCGCTTGCCCAGCCCCAGATCGATGGGATACACCCGGGTGAAGGTGAAGTGGTTGTAGGGAATCAGCTCGTACTCGTTGTTCAGCGGCAGGCCGTGCAGGATCTCGGCGGCGCCCACCTGCTTCCGGATGTAGCTGCTGCAGTCGTAGTGGTGCGAGAGTGGCGAAGGAGCCACTGTGGTCTCCTGCAGTTGCAGTTGCAGGCTGCCATTGGCGACGGCGGAGGGCTTGCCGCCACTGCGATTGTTCTGCAGGAACAGGATCTGAGTGCGCAGTGACAGGACCTCCTGCTTGAGTCGCTCGATGGCCGCCTCACGTTCGCTCAACGCGTAGCTGAAGCCGCTGGCCTCGCTGCTGGGAATGTTAGCCTGCGTTTCCCGCGCCGTCAGCTCGTCAAAGCCGCATTTCGTGAGCACCACAATGGAGGCGGCGGTCACCAAGGCAAACAGCAGCAGTAGGCGCACCAGCAATTTGGACACCAGCGAGTTATGCATTTTCCATAGTCCTTTATCGGATTATTTTCTGAAATATACGAAAGATTTTAAAAAGCCGTTATAGATTTGCGTTGATCTGGCAACAATCTATTCGGGAGGAGTGTACACACTGGCGTTGGTACCGCATGAAATTTTACAACACTAATATAGAAGGCGGACTATTTAAACGATAACATTTGTAATTTATAGTTTTTTCTTTGGAGCTCGCCTGTTATAAATAAAATAAATATTACCCGAATCATGCAGATTATTTATAAAACCGATTAATGACGGTTCTGACCACCATAACAAAAATGTAAATAAATAAACTTTTCCCACCAAAGCCACCAAATTTATTATTCTTATCATAAATTATACTCGAATTTTATAAAAAGAAAAACATCAGCTGATCTTTTTATTTATTACTAATGGCTGACATTTGTTTTCTTAAATTCATAAGAAATTCGGTATTATTAACAAAATAAATCAAACATTTCAATTTGATTTGTTGTTTAAAGATAACACTAAGTTGACCCTAGGGAGTCAATGGTACAAAATAAAAAAAAAAAATAATACTAAATTTTCTATATAAAGGCCTCTGTTTTAGTCATTCGAAACAACGAAGAAAATGCGCATCCTTCTGGTGATCTTGATTTTCGGAATTTGCTGGCAAAACATCCTTGCCAGTCGAATTGTAAGTTTAGAATTCCCAAACTTTTAAAATAAATAAATTTAACTCTGAAATTCTGGCAGGACTATGATACTGATAAGGATGATGAGAAAAGATTGCAGAGATTGGAAGATTTCATGCTCTCCCAAGAGACAAACCAGGCTACTAATGAGGAAAGGTTAAAGGCGCTGGAAGCTTGGTTCCCCCCCCGGGACGATAACAAGGACGGCTCGGCCCCGCCTCTAACTGACATAGAGGAATCACAGGAGCCTGAGGAATCAAATTACAACGGGGAAGAGACTCAAAGTGAAGGCGAAACTTCCTCTGAGTACATTCTCAGTTTGGAAAATACGCTTGAGACTTTAATGCACCAAATTCATTTAGCGCTCAGCCATAAGGACTCCAGAGTGGTAAGAGCTAAGGCAGAACCTGCATTTTCTTACTAGCTAACATGTTAACAAATTTCCAAGAAAATAAACAAATTGGTTTGCTTATATTTTTCCTAAAATCAATTGCTCGGGGCCAGGCGTCACAAATATGTGATGTTCCAAGAATGGATACATTTAAAGAATAAACTTTTCCCACCAAAGCCACAAAATTTATTATTCTTATCATAAATTATACTTGGAATTTTATTTAAAGAAAAACATCAGATGACCTTTTAAGCTGATCTTTTATTTATTACTAATGTTTATTTTTACAATTTCAAAGCTTTTAAAATAAATTAATTTACTTCCGAAATCCCGGCAGGAAACTTTAGTTTACCCTGATCATGAGCAAAGATTGCAGAGATTGGAAGCTTTCATGCACTCCCAAGAGGAAAACAAGGCTAATTCCGGTCACGAGGACAATTTACAGACCCGGGCAGCTTGGTTCTCCTCCCAGGACGATAACAAGGACAGCTCGGCTGAATCACAGGAGCCTGAGGAATCAAATTACATCGGGGACGAATTGAAAATGCAGTCGAAACTGAGGAAATTATAATTTTCGAAAACATTCCTGTGGATTTATACGACCAAATTTTGTCAGGGCTCAGCCATAATGACAATTCAGGACTCCAGAGTGGTAAAAGCTAAGGAAAAACTGAATATTATTACTAGCTAACCCGCTTAACATTTTTGTATTCAATGATAAATAAAATAATTTAAAATGTTTACAAATTTCCAAGAAAATAAACAAATTAATTTGCTTATCTTTTTCCTAAAATCAATGGCTCGGGGCCAGGGGCCACAAATATGTAATGTTCCAAGAATGTACATATACATTTAAAGAATAAATTTTCCCACCAAAGCCACAAAATTTATTATTCTTATAATAAATTATACTTGGAATTTTATTAAAAGAAAAACATCAGATGACCTTTTAAACTGATCTTTTTATTTATTACTAATGTTTATTTTTTACAATTTCAAAGCTTTTAAAATAAATTAATTTACTTGCGAAATCCCGGCAGGAAACTTTAGTTTACTCTGATCATGAGCAAAGATTGCAGAGATTGGAAGCTTTCATGCACTCCCAAGAGGAAAACAAGACTAATTCCGGTCACGAGGACAATTTACAGACCCGGGCAGCTTGGTTCTCCTCCCAGGACGATAACAAGGACAGCTCGGCTGAATCACAGGAGCCTGAGGAATCAAATTACATCGGGGACGAATTGGAAAATGCAGTCGAAACTGAGGAAATTCTAATTTTCGAAAACATTCCTGTGGGTTTATTTGACCAAATTTTGTCAGGGCTCAGCCATAATGACAATCAGGACTCCAGAGTGGTAAAAGCTAAGGAAAAATTAATATTATTACTAGCTAACCCGCTTAACATTTTGTATTCAATGATAAATAAAATAATTTAAAATGTTTACAAATTTCCAAGAAAATAAACAAATTAATTTGCTTATCTTTTCCTAAAATCAATTGCTCGGGGCCAGGCGCCACAAATATGTGATGTTCCAAGAATGGATACATTTAAAGAATAAACTTTTACCACCAATGCCACCAAATTTATTATTCTTATCATAAATTATACTCGGAGTTTTATTAAAAGAAAAACATCAGATGACCTTTTGAGCTGATCTGTTTATTTTTTACTAATGGCTAAATTTTTTTTCTTAATTTCTTAAGAAATTCTTCGGAATTATTAACAAAATAAATAGAACATTTCAATACTCGGAATTGTATTAAAAGAAAACCATCAGATGACCTTTTAAGCTGATCTGTTTATTTTTTACTAATGGCTAAAATTTTTTCTTAGTTTCTTAAGAGATTCTTCGGAATTATTAACAAAATAAATCAAACATTTCAATACTCGGAATTTTATTAAAAGAAAACCATCAGATGACCTTTTAAGCTGATCTTTAATCTTAATCTTAAATTCATAAGAAATTCGGTATTATTAACAAAATAAATCAAACATTTCAATTTGATTTGTTGTTTAACGATAACACTAAGTTGACCCTAGGGAGTCAATGGTACAAAATAAAAAAAAATAATAAAAATAAATTTTGTATATAAAGGCCTCTGTTTTAGTCATTCGCAACAACGAAGAAAATGCGCATCCTTCTGGTAATCTTGATTTTCGGAATTTGCTGGCAAAACATCCTTGCCTGTCGAATTGTAAGTTTAGAATTCCCTAACTTTTAAAATTAATAAATTTAACTGTGAAATTGTGGCAGGACTATTCCCCTTATCCTGATATTGAGGATCATGAGGAAAGGTTAAAGGCGCTGGAAGCTAGGTACCCCCCCCTCCAGGACGATAAGGACTGCTTTCCTGAATCACAGGAGCCCGAGGAATCAAATTACATGGATTTGGTGGATTGGAGATATTAATTTTCAAAAACATTCCTGTCGGTTTATACGACAAAATTTTGTCAGGGCTCAGCCATAATGACATTCAGGACTCCAGAGTGGTAAAAGCTAAGGAATAACTGAATATTATTACTAGCTAGCCCGCTTAACATTTTTGTATTCAATGATAAATAAAATAATTTAAAATGTTTACAAATTGCCAAGAAAATAAACAAATTGGTTTGCCTATCTTTTCCTAAAATCAATTGCTCGGGGCCAGGGATCACAATTATGTGATGTTCCAAGAATGTATACATGTAAAGAACCAAAAGTTATTTCTAAATTTTAGGCCGATGAGTCTGGCAGTCTCATTCAGTGTGACCAGTTGCCGTGCAGGCGGAAATCCGCTTATCGATCCTAAGAAATAAGTATCGATGTCTTTCCATCTCTAGGTCACACTGATCGCAGCTGAAAGGGTCACACTGATCGCAAGTTGAGAGATATTTATAACAAAATTAAAAAAAAATCGTGCTACTTGCCAGGCAGCTGTAAGTTTCTCCGGAAAACCCGAATTCCACAGCAGTATTCCACAGGCCGATTGTCAAGGTGAGTGCTGGTGGGCGGGGGGCGGCCTCTGGGCCATGTAAACAGAGTGCGTTGGCACTGCGGCGGAGAGCAACAAGTTCTTTTTCGCCCCGCAGTGATGGCATTTCTCCAATTCGCGAGTGATTCATACGCCGAATAGATAAGGTGTGCTGTCGTTTGTTTTCTTTCCTTTTGTTTTCACAATCTCCCTTTTATTCGGGGTGTGTGTGTGCTTGTGTGTGTAGCAGTTGCACTTGAAATTATAAACCAATAAATCGGCTAACACGATTTTCTTTCATTCGATTCCCGCAGCACTCTCTCACAATGGAGAACAACGAAGCCCCCACACCCTCTGGATCCAATAACAACGAGTAAGTTCGAATCGAGGCGATGGAAATGCATCGAATCAACAGGCTCAGCGCACCAAAAGCAAGGAAAAGCCCCTCAAGTGACGTCATCTGTCTTAATTAAAGCACTGAAAACCGGAAACCGGAAAGAAAGTTGAGCAAATGCAGAGAAAACGACCTTTGGAATACCCTAGGAGTTGTAGTATATGTTAAGGAGATCGTGTAAATCGTGCTTACATATGACAACTGTGAATTAATAGATACTATCCTCAAGATTGTAGGAAAATATAGGAAACAGTACGAATAAGGTTCCATATAGGGGTAAAAACCATAAACTAATCTTCAAAAACTACGTACTTAAGCTTATCCAGTTTTAGGGTAAAGATATAAGACTTCCACGTTAACCGGAGCATGTATAAACCTTATAGTTATTATATTTATCACTAATCGCTTTCAAAAACCATATTAAACTAGATAATTCTAGACATTAACATGTTAAAGGCTCAATCTCTACAAATCAGTATCACTTAAAGTTCTTAAAATGTGGGAAAACAAAGAAATGAACGTGTTTAAATCCATAAAAGCCGGATAATGCTTATCACCGCTGCCTATACTTGATAAGGCAAGAAGATGGCCTATTTTACAGGCCCTAGATAAGACCCGGAAAGTGTCTATTTTAAGGGTAAAGTAATCAAGAGACTTTCCTTGCTTTTGTGCGCTGCGCATCTCCTACGATCGGCTTGTGTTTATAAAATGTAAGCTTCCCCCACAAACACACATAATATTGTTCAGTTTTCCCATACTTCCGCCACCACCGAACGCGCACGACAACAACTACAACCAATACGGGGACCATCATCAAATCAGCAACAACAATGCGGCCAACAAGCGACTGCAGCAGACACAGGCCAAGGTGGACGAGGTGGTCGGCATCATGCGGGTGAACGTGGAGAAGGTGCTGGAGCGGGACCAGAAGCTGTCGGAGCTGGGCGAGCGGGCCGATCAGCTGGAGCAGGGCGCCTCCCAGTTCGAGCAGCAGGCCGGCAAGCTGAAGCGCAAGCAGTGGTGGGCCAACATGAAGATGATGATCATCCTGGGCGTAATTGCCGTCGTGCTGCTCATCATTGTCCTGGGTAAGTCTGACGGCACACTCTGCTTCGGCTTTCGCTTGTAGGGCTTCTTCTTCTGGTGGTGGTTATGGTTTTTCTCGATCAGGCCAAAGATCAGTAGTGTAGCTAGGTGGCTGGTTTGGTGTTTGGTATTGTAACTCAAGTCTACCTGCCATGCACGCCCTAATCTTGCTCAACCTGAACCTAATCTGCATCCATGTGGCCACGCACAGCGTCAACTAACCCTATGAGAGATACTCGTACTCGTACTGATGACAATCCGTTTGTGAATTTCTGTTTACTTGCAGTGTCGCTTTTCAATTGATACAATTAAACCCTCACACACAGAAAAACAAAAGCAAATTGCAATTCCGTTTTCCATACAGCAAAGTTAAGGTTCAGTTTTAACGTTAAAACACGTCTTTAGACGTGTACCGGCCTCCTCTACCATATACACATTAAATTGTATATTATAATATTATATAAACGTCTTCTTAAGCTAAGCAACTCCAAAAACTCGAAAGGTAATTGTTGTTTTGTGTCTCTCTGTCCTAAGTGTTAATTATCATATTTGTTTAGTATATAACGAGCGGGGAGATTATAGCCTAAGGTGTAGTGGTTGGGGTCTATAGGTTTCGTTTTTAAAAGAGTGTATGCAAACTTGTGAGTCTAAAGTTTAGACTTGGGAGAAGGAGGGTTAATTTGTATATTTGCTAGAAATATTAGAAGGTTTTAGGGAATCAATAGTGCAAAGAACTTTTATAAATTATTTGTTTAATGTTTAGGCTTGTGTTTTCAGTTTTCATACATCAGAGTTTCTTTATTTTGTATTTTCATAGTTAATTATATTAAATTAAACTCTGAGAAAATACTTTACTAGGGAATAATACTTTAAAATCTTAAAAAAAGCACGTACACTTGATTGTTAATTAATATTTATGAAGCAGATAATACATTCCACTGAAATGTTTAATCATTTCGTATGATTCATATTCGTAAATTTTTTTTATAGAAATTATATGCTTAAAATTTATGAAGAAGAAATCTGTGACTCAAGTTTTGTAGGAAAAACTGTACCATTGAAAAATGTAATTTATTTCAGCTTAGTTTCCTTAGAGAAAGTTCGGAAATAATTGCAATTATGCAAAGAAATCAACTGAATTTATTAGATTACTAAGAATTAAGAGTTCAAAGCTTATAATATTCCCTTTTAGATTATTTTCTCAGAAACTGATCAGTAAAAACGTCTTGAATCAATTATATTTCAGCTTAGTTTGCTAAGAGATAGTCGAGAAATAATTGAATTTATGCAAAAAAAACAACAACACCAATCGGATTCCTAAAAATTCAAAGTTCAAAGCTTATAATATTCCCTTTTAGATAATTTTCTTAGAGGCTGTCAACGAATAACTTGTTGAATCCATTAAAAACTCCCTTCAAACAACCAACTATATTCGCTCTCCCTTTTTAGTGTCGGTCTGGCCATCTAGCAGTGGCAGCGTCAGTGGTGGCGGAGCTAAGGCCGTCACCGAGGCGCCCCACTAACTTTCCCCCATCAACGCCCCCAAAGTCTTAGAGGATACGGAACGGAAATGGACCAAACAACTATTCTGGGACTGGCACAACAAACACAGAGGAGGGAGGAGGAATCAAGCATAAAGGATTACTAACTAAAATCGCGCCTTAAACATATATTTAACCAGAATGTAATTATTAAAACTTAATGTTAAACCAAACACATTTACGTATTGTAGCCGTGACCAGAGGTCCGCGTGTATGTGTGTACGCATATGTATGTACAATTTATATAGATACTTGTATGTCATCGAAATGAAAATACATCATGCCACCTACACTTTAACCGCGTCCAAGGAAGTCCGCCGGAGTTTTTTGGGTCCAAACAGTTCACAAAGCCAGCCATTTATTTACATTCAGCGAATTGCAATTAAACTGCACAGGCCAAGCGAAAACCGTATCGATTTTCCGGCTAACCGAAACAAACTGACCCACTGACTGTCCACGGACCGGACGAGACCACCACCGACTGGACTAGAGCTGGTGCGCGGCACTGAGCAACTGCCGCGCCAGGAGCGGAGGATGACACTTTTGGCGTAAACATTCCCAGCCCAGCTGTTTCGATAGTCCGCGCATGCGCTGCTTCGCTAAGGGGGAGTTAAAGGGAGAGACTTCTCAGTAGGTCCTGGTTTTATCCGCTTCAGGAACAGCTAGAGGTTCACATAATATAGCTGGTAGATCCATTTAAAAAATCTTCTTGGCCTATATTATGATAAAAGCTAAGTCTTTGGATTGAGACGTAACTAAAAAATAATAAACACAGACTGTAAGGTTAAGAAAATTAGGGATAGAAGTATTTATTATTTAATATTATTTGATAAAAGAATGAACTGGGAAATTATGAAAGGTAGAAATATTAATCTGCAAGAGAAAGCTTATATTTTGAGTGGACAAGTCAATTCTTTAAGAGTTTCTCCTTCACTTCTTTGGTTTTTAAACATTAATTGCATGTCTAAAATCTTTAAGATTAAAGGCATAGCTCAGAGTCTAGCCAGGATCCGCATCCATGTGGGTTTGTTTACGATAATGTGGTAAAAGAAGGCGGAGAGTTGAATAGATAGAATCCTTATATGAAACTTGATCAGGCTGCGTTAAGGGCGGATCATTCAAAAGGCTAAAAATGTATTTTGAAACATAAAAATTTTTTTGTGTGGAAAAATTAAGATAAAAACGAGAAAGAAAGCTAACTTTGGTAAACCGAAGTTTGTATACCCTTGCAGTCTGAAATTGGATCATTAAAAATCGATCCATTTTGGTAATGTTAAAAAAAAAAGTCAAATTATGTAAATTTTGTAAATTTTACATTTTACATGTAGAATTTTACATTTTCATATAAATCGACCGATCCCTTCTATGGCAGCTATATGATATAGTTGTCCGATCTTAATGAAATTAAAACCGTAGTTCTAGAACTATAAAAAACAACTATATCTCGAAGTTTATAGAAATTCGTTGAAAAACAGAGAAGTTAAAATTTTTTTTACATTAATTTCGCCATCATTTCTATGGCAGCTATAGGATATAGTGGTCCGATTTCGGCCGTTCCGACATATATACTGCGTGCTAAAAAAATAAGACTATGCTGAAAATTTCATAGCTCGAAAACTGAGAGACTAGTTCGCGTAGAAACCGACAGACGGACAGACAGACGGACAGACGGACAGACAGACAGACAGACGGACATGGCTAGATCGACTCGACTGGTGATGCTGATCAATAATATATATACTTTATGGGGTCGGAGATGCCTCCTTCACTGCGTTGCAAATATCATGGCAAAATTATAATACCCTCTGCAAGGGTATAATAATCATAACCAAGCCAAAACAGCCTTAATTTCAATTCGGAAAACTGTTCTATGTTAGTTTTTATGAAATAATAAATCTGCATACTCAGTTAAAAATTTTAAACAAATAAATTTTTGGTCCATATTTGAAAAAAAAGCATGATTTGAATTTTGAAAAATCTATCGAAATTTTTCCCTGATATTTTTTAATATTTTGGTTTTAAATGCTTACAATTTTAATGACGAATCGGAAAATACACAGCTTTTGGCTATCATTGCCTTTTTGGCTATAAGAGGCTCTTAAGAAGACCTTAAATTTTCATATTTTTGGGTTAAGGATAGAGTATTATTACTTTTAACATATAAACTAAAACCAACCAATTTCAGGAAGATAAAAAACAACTATCAGTTTAGTTATTCTAACCTAAATTGAGTCAAAACTCATAGAGCCTTGCTTTAAACCTCTCAGATACCTCTTAAATTGTCTCTCCCCCAAGATATCAGAGCAGCCTTGACTTCTCCATTAAGTTTGAGAAAAGTTCTTGTTTGTTTCTGTGTTCCTACAACCAAACCCGAAACCGGGCCACGCCCCCGCCCCCGCCATGGATGACCGTCGTCAGAGAATGCGGGCATACCGGAAAGCCCGCCGGAAGTTTGCCTGCATCGCCTACATGATGACCGTTGCCTGGCTGGTGCTGGCCCTCATCCAGTGGCTGGTGGTTAGCCTAATGTGAGTTGGTTGCTAAGATCTCCTAAAGGTTCTATTTCCTCTCTATGTTTCCTGCAGCCCGGAGGCAAGAGAGATCTTTGTTGAATACTACTGGATCAGCGTGATCTTCTTTGGAGTGGCCATGGTGCTGGTCACGGTGTTTATCTTCTTCGAGAAAGTCCGTTTCATCGTGGGCCTCAACTGGATACTTACCATTCTTATAGTGAGTTCTGATCCTGATCCTTTCTGATCTAATCGTTAATGTAATTCCCCGTCCAGGTGGAGTTTGTCATCATTGGACTATTTGCCCTGGCGGCTCGATCTCTGTGGCCAGACCTGCTCATGTGGTTCTTTATCTGCCTGCTGCTGCTCTTCATGTTTGTCCTTCTGGGATCCATTATACCCGTAAGAAGTCTTGCCATAACCTAGGAGCATCCTCAAAGCTCTCCCCTGCAGCACGATCTGACGCTGGACGTGGTGACCCTGTTCGTGCTGGCCTTCATTTTCCTGGTGGCCACCATATTCTTTACTATGATGCACGTTATGATCGCCCTGCCGTACTCCTTTCTGGTCTTCCAGATCTTCATCAGCATTGTTGTCTTGCTGGTAAGGCGTCATATATTTCTAGAACTGTGACACTTAGCCCCCTTTCCGCCAAAGTTCGTGATGTACCATGCCCAGACCATCAACGGAGGACGCTTTGCCGAGATGCGGATGAACGATTACCTGCTGGCCTCGCTCATTCTCTTCCACGACTTCATCATCATGTTCCTGCTCACCTTCTACGCACAGATCGTGTACAGGCTCGCCTCAAGGCATTCCTCCTCATCCTCCACATCGGCGACGACATCTTCGTTACCTTGGGACTTGGGTGGTGTAGGGAGTAATTCGAGCTACATATTAGAAAATCCGCCCCCGCAGGAAGAACCGGCACCGGAACCGTTGCCGGAACCGGAACCGGCTGCGGACCAGGAGCAGGCACAGGAAAGGTTTTTTTAAGTAGAGCCATCGACAAAGCCAAACTTCCGTGTTGTTAAATTCGTTAAGTAAAATAAATCGAATAAAGAAAATATGTTTAAAAATTGGTATACTTTTTAAATCTAGTGAAAAAAAAAATCAGAAAGTATGCTACAAATTTTAACATTATATATTCTTAAATAAATTTGTAGTGAATTTTGATAATAAAATAATCCATTGCATACTTTTGGACAATTTTTTAATGGATCTAAAAACGATGTCGATTTTTATGTCACCTACGATAACCGAAGCTTGATTTGAAAATTTTTATTAAATCTTTGAACTTAAAATCAATTTAAAATGATTTGAAATAAAATATTTGAAGTCAAGTAAGACCAGTATAATCATTAAAATGCCGAACGGCTATATGTATATTTGCTCTGCAGTATGCAGCTATATTTTTGCTGGTGGCGAAAATCGTGTTCTCTCCGCTCGCACAAAGTTGAGAGCGTAAATATCTTACAAAAGAATGCATTCGAATGGCTTTAATGTATGTAGAGCGCTCTCTCTCGGGTTCTGTATCAAAGTTTTACGAGAGCCTGAAGCCAGCTCTAAAGCCAGCAGGAAAAAATCGGTTTAAAGAAGACATGCTAATGTCTTTGACTTCACTATTCTTCGAAGGCGTTTTTGTTGCATAATTTGGGGCATACTTTTTAATAGCTCCCAATTCACACTTCCCAATAAAACAGATATCGGTTGAGTTTAACTGGAACCTTGAAACTTTAATCAGATTGGACTAAACATGGATAATTTGTAAACCGGATAGTTGTGGAGTTTTTCGGTAGGACCAGCTCCGATTGGCGATTGCTGGTTGCTATAAATCGGAGCTAGTTCACCGCTGCTTAGTTAGTTATTATCTTACAATAGGATATAGACATAGGCATGCATATAGTATTAAGTGGATATAACGTATGATTTGCATTATTGATTGATTGCACAGCAGCGATGGATGACTGACTACACTTGCTCCTCCCCAAAATGTATTCTCACCTTTATGTACAAATAAGCTGAAAAGTCGAAGGGATCCAAATTTAACTATAACAACTTTCTATTATTGACAATATGTTTAAATAATATTATTTTATAAATATGGAAGGAACTTACCAAGGAAACAAATAATACAATACTAATTAGATCCGCTTCGATAAAAATAAAAATATTCAAAGATGGTACAATAGTTTAAGTAAACTGAAAATGGTAAAAATATTGGAAAGTTATCCTTTAATAAATATAAATAAAAGGAATCCCCTATATTGGCTACAGAATAGGGGAACCTTTAAAGAAGTTCTATATTCCCAAAGACAAAACTGCCTAAAATTTAAATCCCCATTATTTTGGTTACTCAGAAATCCTTTAAACCCCTAAAATATATATCTGAAGAATACTAGGAACTTAATAACTACAACTAGAGCGACTCCATTGAGGAGGCTGCCGAGCATATAGTCGCATCCGAGTCACTCTCCCTCTCGTGCTGATCCTGCCCCATTCCATGGGCGGAGAGCATCGGCTGTGAGCAAGGCGAGGCGAAGGAGTCCAGCAGCGGCGTGGCCTGGTCATCCGGGCTGCTCATCGGCGTGGGCGTAGGCGTGGGCGTGGCTCCGTCCCTGCTGAGTAGGCTGCTGTCCGTCGAGGAGGAGGAGGAGTTGTGGCAGCGGGACTGCGATTGCGAGGAGTAGCGCTCCAGCAGCAGCTGGCTGAAGGTCTTGGCCGGCCAGTCCGGATCCTCTTCCGGCGTCTCCTGGGTGGGCGTGGCCAGGGGCGTGGGCAGGCGGAAGATGCTGCTGCTGAAAGAGGCACTGTTCGAAGCCAGGCTCTCGAGCGGCTCCAGAAACCGCTTGCCATGGTAGACGTTGCAGGTGGTGACTGGTGTCAGCAGACTGTTGACGGAAACGGTAACATCCCGACTGGCCAGGGGCGGCGAGAGTGGGTATTGGCTAGAGATCCCGCACAGGGTAATGGGTCGGAACTGGTGGGCGGGAGTTGGCGTGTCCGAGTGGGTTCTGAAGGGGGAGAAGGAGTGCGAGTGCGAGTACGAGGCGGAGCTGCAGCTGCGACTGGCCGTGGACAGGGAGTGGGCATGGAAGGGAGCGGAAGCATGGGCGAGGACACTAAAGGTACGGCACAGGGACAGCAATTCAGTTTCTGAAATAACTAAAATAATTAGAAAGAATTCCCGGAAGCCAGGGCCAGTGGTGACAGGGGACTAGCACTAGCAATACCTCTAGAGGAAGGACTACACTACCTGGGCTTCATACCTTCCGGCGACTCCTCGTTGTCCTCCCGGATGCTGGCCTGATTTCCGGTGGCTGCCTGGGCTGTGGAGTCTCGGACAGCAGCTCTGCCATAGGAGTTGGTGGTGCCAGTGCCCGCATCCAGAGTGGTCTGCACCACCACGTCCATGTGCGAGTCCAGCGAGAATTGTTTGCCGGACATAAGGATGCCACGCACTCGCCGTCGCATGGAGGGAGATTCCTGGTGCTGCAAGAGGGTGGGTTCAGGTCCCGGCAGGATAGGAAAACCCTAGAATTGGACTCACCGCTATGCGTACGCCGGCATAGGTCTTGGCCAGAAACTCATCTGCATCGAAGATGGCAGCAAAGGAACCGTTGACCACCTTGGGCGAAAGCGGACAGTTTGAGAGCAACAGGCTCGAGCCGAAGGCTTCACTTTTTTCCTTGGTGTCTAAAGAGCAAAAGGGGGAAGATTTCTCAATTTATTTATTAATAGTAAATAATAATAGAAAATAAATGTTATTTTATTTTTTTTTCTGGCTAAAAATATAAAAATAAACAAAGAAAAACAAATACATAACTTGGCTGTATATTCTCAAACGAAACCAACGATTTCAAGGTGGATCGAGGTGCATTAACAAACTCAAAATACAAAAAACACAAAATGCTAACGGAAACGGAAACGAAAAATAGGAACGGAAGCGGAAGTGGAAGCAGGAGCGCTGGCAACTACATGCGGTAGGCCTTGCGTTTACCCTTGAGATAGACGCGATTGGAGATCGTGATGTTCATCTCCTCCAGCACCATGGAGGCCACCTGCCGGATCTCCATCCAGTCCTTGACAATGTCATCCAGCGTGGTGTGCGTCGAGGTGATCGTAAAGCGAATAACATACTGGCCCTTCAGCGACGAGGGAATGCAGTGCAGGTTCCCTCGATGGTTCAGCCGCTTCAGCAGCTTCTCGGTGATCTCATTGTCCCCGCGAATCCTAAACACCACCAGTCCCAGATGCCGCTTGGCGGGCAGCTCGAACCGATGATCGGCCAGGACCAAGGCCTCAAACTTCTGGGCCAGACGCACGCCCTCACGGATATGCCTTTGCAGACCCTTAATCCCAAAGGAGCGGAGGACAAACCACACCTTCAGAGCCCGGAAGCGACGACTCAGCGGGATTTGCCAGTGCATGAAGTCCACGGCCACCCCAGAGTTCTCGTGCTGCAGATACAGTGGCTCCACATTGAAGGTACGATGCACCGCAGTGCTGTCCCGCACCCACAGGGCCGTGGCATCGAAGTGAACCATCAGCCACTTGGAGGGATTGAAGGCCATGGAGTCAGCCCGCTCAATGCCACGCAGCCAGGTCCGGAATTCGGGGCAGATGAAGGCACTGCCCGCATAGGCGGCGTCCACATGGAGCCACAGGTGGTGTTCCGAGCAAACCAAACCGATCTGGGAATTAAGGAATTAATTTATTTAACATTTCTTTAAAATATGAGAGAATATTCAGGGGAATATTTCGAGCTACTTCCATTAAACGGATGGAATTTCTTGAGAAGTCTTAGGATTATTTCCCCTAATTATTCCCTGGACATCACCACCCACCTCTTCCAGGTTATCAAAGCTGCAGCTGCCGGTGGTGCCAAGCGTGGCGCAGACCTAAAAATAAAACCACAGCAGGACACTTAACGGGCTGACATGTATTAATTGGCTCCGGTGGGAGTCAAGAATCTCGGGACTCTCTTCTCGAATCAGCTGGCTGCTGGCTGGCGGGCCCAATTAATTTTGACAGAATGCCACTCACCCAGAAGGGGACCAGGCCCTGCTTAATGTCATCCTCGATGGCCTCGCGCAACAGTTTGCCGCGCATGGCCAGGTCCTCGTCCGCCTCGATGTACCGCATCCTGACGAGGCCTGTAGAAAAGGGAAAAGAGAGAGTGGGAAAGTGGCTTAGAACTTAAGAGGCTTAAATAATAAAAAAAAAGCTATAATAGAGAGCAGGGACTCTATAGATTGCTGGCCTCAAAGTCCTACTGAACCTCTATGATTAATTTGTAAAAAATTAAATTAAATATCCTTAAAAACCCACCAATCAACGCCGCCTTCTCCACACTGGAGTGCGCCTGATCCGAGCAGTAGGCCACTAGCCTGGCATTGATTTCCGCATCCTGGTAGCCCGGATGCCGCTCATGGAATCGCTGTATGGCCCTCGTGCGTCCTGCCAGCAAACAAACCAAAGTAGCCTCACTGGCCGTGGTCTGGAGCACTCCCCGCCCTGGCTGCTGGAGCTCAGGTGCAGGAAGGCATCCGGCAGACCGATCATCTTGCCCAGCCAGTTCATCACAATGATCTCCAGCTCCGTGCAGGCCGGCGAGCTGGCCCAGGTGAAGCCCAGGCAGTTGATGGCATCCGCCAGCATGTCACCCAAGAGCGAGGGCATGGAGTTCAGGGCCGGGAAGTAGGCGTGCATGTGCGGTGACTGCCAGTGGGTCACCCCAGGCATCACAATCCTCTCCACGTCCGCAAAGATCTTGGGCCAGGGTTCGCCATCGATGGGGGCAGATTCCGGCAGGAGTTGGCGCATATAGCCAGGACTCACATCGGGAAAGACACGACGCTCGCGTATGTTCTCCAGATAGTCGGCTATGTAGTCCACCATCTCCTTGCCTGTTCGAATCAGGATATTAAAGTTAAGTAAAGGCTAGTTAATAGTAGTTAAAGTTTAAATCAATCGATTTGGTAATATATATAGCTGGGATTTTCTTGGCCAATGCCAGAATTCAATTACATGGCCTTTAAACGAAGACAAACGGCCGGGACAAATCCGCTTCGGGGCTAATCAAATATACGGCCCGTTGGACGGGATTTCCATCCGGCATGCTGTGCACTTTATGGCCTTTGGGACTCACCCCTTTGGCGGTATTCCTTGAAGTCCATGCTGCAATCTCGCCTCGCTTAACCCTTTGCTGACGCAGATCTCCTCCTGCAATTGTCGTGAGCAATCAGTGTTCGTAACTCTCTCTCTGGCTGAGTCGCTGTGAGTTTGGCCTAATCCCCTTGGACTTTGCACTCCTACACTAGGCCAGCTCCATTTTTCGGGGGGAACTTGGTCTAAATTGAAATGGCTGGAGGAATGTCAACCGCTGACCGCTGGCAAAACACAGAGAAAAAACGAATGAAATAGCGATACTTGGACACTTCCGATGTTGTGGGGCTTCTGGAAAATAAAAGAGGAAAAACGCTTGGAAATTCCGTCAGCTGTGAAAACACAAGGGTGGACCTGACCTGGAAGGGTTTCTCTCACCTCACTCATTCGTTGGGTCACCCAATTACGCCAGCGATAATATTAGCTCTATAATAACTAAGGGTTTTGGGGATCGCTTCATGCTTTTATAGACCCACGAAAAATCAATTTAATAAATGCCATCCTAGCGCTAGAAGCTTCAACTTAATTAGACGAATAAATCCGATACGGCTCCCGTGGCGGGATGTTGTGTCGACAAGTTGTCGGAACATGGAAAAGGTTGCACGATACCTGGGGTGGTGACACAGGGGATGGCGCTCGTTTCCAGATCGCAGACGATCCCCAACAAAATTCCGTTTAAATTGTAAAGCACTCTCTAATTGTTTATGCTAGCTCCCAGTATATAGTTAAATCCTCCAATTAAGTATATATCTCGCCCGATCTGTGACTCGTGCAACTCTAATTCTCCAACTGCATTTTGTCATGCATTTAGAACGAAGAAAACATGAATGTTGGATCAACGATGTAATCGTCGGAAATGTTTATTACATTAAATGTTGGTTTAAGCCACAAAAATGTTGATAGTCCAAGAATTTTGAAAATGTTGCTCGAGATGGGAATTCTGGAGTTGTAGATGGATACTTTGTGGCTATTAGTAACACGTTTTCACAGATTTATTAATAAACTATATTAATTTATATGTTATTATCTTGAAATAAAGTGTAATCAATTTTTCACATATTTATTGGTAAATTATATTAATTTAATATGTTATTATCTTGAAATAAAGTCTTATAAATATATTTTTTCAAAAATATGTAAAGACTTTCGTCGGAAATTTATATACAGAGGATTGGAAATTAGGGAAAACTATTCAGGACATTCAATAAATTTATTGTTACATTATTATTAACCCAGAAAGTATTTAATTTTTAGTAAGAACTTCTATTCTTTTTCTTTTACTGTCTAGTCGTTGTTGTCTTTAAATTTCTTATTCCAATAAATATTTATTTTATATTATTATTAACACAGAGGGTATTAATTTTTCATAAAACACTCTTATGTATTTTTTTTTCTTTTATTACCAAACTTAACACACAAAAATCACAATCGGTGCAGAGTTCACCACGCACAGGACACGAACTAGAGTCGAACTGAGTGAATTCTGAGGCGAACAGGATCTATTTATACTCGGAAACAGTTGCTTTCCTTCAGGCAAAAAAACGAAGGACAATCGGCCCAATGAAAATGCGATTAAACAGCGGGATGGCTATTTTCCTAATATGAGTGACAACAACAATCAGCTTAGCGGAAAGCGTGGGAGCAGCTAGGAAAAATTTTGTGGTACTTTACGAACTTAAAATACTCTTTACATTAAGGGTTTTATTAAAAAATTAATGCCCAAAAATATCGAAAAGTAAATTGAATACAAAAACGGAAAATGCAAAAAGGAAGATATCTTCGGAAAGCCGAAGTTTATATACCCTTGCAGCTTGCTAATTTAGAAAAGGCATAACTAAGCCAAAATTGCATAATTTCAATTTGTTGTGCTATGTTAATAAATCTAATCTAGTCGCGGACGTGTTCTGAAAATTTGAGTAAAATCCGATGATAAACATAGAAGTTATTAAATAATAAAGTTCCTGTGTAAACTTTTTGAGAGAGAGAGAGACACGTGCGTGTTGCTCAACATGTTCCTAGCAATATTTGTCTTTATTTGTCCACATTTTCTTTTTTTCATGTTCATGTGCTGTTTAATTTCACCCACAATGCTTTGGGTACCGGGTATCTCACAGTCGGTCACACTCGACTGTAGCTTCCCCACTTGTTTTTCTCATTTCGTTTAAAATTTTGATTGTAAATAATTAAAATCTTAAAAGCGAATCGGAAAATATACGACTTTTGGCTATCACTTTCTTTTTGGCTATATTAGGCTCCCAAGAATACCTCAAATTAGCGCATTTTTTGATTACGAAACTTCCAGGCTTATCATCAGATTTTACTGAAATTTTAAGATAAATCAATTTTAACTCAGAAAGTGTAGTTCTGTAATGCTTAATCATTGCATAAAGTATATTATTTTTATATCATTCTTATTATTATATTTTCAGCATTCCAAGAACCCCTGCTTCCCAGGAAAGAGTACCTAAATTCAGCAACAGGCTGCTGTCGTGCGACAAAAAGACTCCGACCGAACAGGACGAAGCAGCAAGCAAAAAGAGAGGGATGGGAATGGCCTGACCAATGGCGTTGAGTGTCCTTTTTGTAGGGATTCAAAACAGCTGGCCAATCGCTAGAGGGCAAGTGCACACAGGATCAACAGGCAGTTGCCTGCCTTCCTTCGCATCCCGCATCATCTTAGCCAATTGTAAATACCCCATCTGGGCCGGATTAAGAGACGATTCCCAAGGGAAAATAAGCAGCAACAGGAAGGCATAAAATCTGAAGTTAGCTGGAAGTTTTAAGTTCGCTTCGAAACGCCCCGAAATATCAGAGAAGCAAATCGAGCGCCCCGCTCATTACACACTTGTTACAAGGTAAGGGGTGGGGTAAGCAGTGCCAGGGCAGAGGGAACACACAGAGAGAAAGAGAGAGAGAGGTCAATGAGCTTTGTACTCGTCTCGAGACTCTGAAAATTTCGACAAAATACCGCTACATTGAATGGCTTTTGCACGTCGTATCTGTATGTGTGTGCTGGGTTGCATCTGTGTGGGTATTACCAAATATTGAGCAATAAGAATAAGAATTTCGGTTTCTTTTGGGCATGAGTTGGACGGCAGGCAGGCAGAACAGTTACAAAGCGGCTTTTGTTCTCTCCCCCTCGCTCTTTCTTTGCATTCTTATTAAATTTGCGGCTAAAAATACATTTTGTGTAAGCTTTTATTTAGCTGTAAGCAACAAATAAATTCGTTTCAAAAGTGCATGTGCACACGAAAAATTAAAAAAAAACACAGGAAAGATCATTTCTCTTTGTGCCCGCTCACCTGGTGTACTCTCTTAAACCGATCCCCTTGGCTTTCTCTCTCTTTGTACTTTCTTTACTCCCTCTGCCAAGCGATCTCTCTTTGGCACTCTCTTCTGTTCGCTCTCTCTGGCTCTGCCTGGGTTTTTTCGTGTGTTTTGATTCCTTCATTCTTGAGCGCTAAGAACGTTCGTTGACCTCCGCGCCGCCGAGTGTTGGGGCCTCCGCTTCTTCTGCTTGTTCTTCTGCTGCTGCTGCTGCCCGCTTAGCGGTACTTCTCAACCTGTTTTCCACCTCTCCCGCGCTCTCTCTTTTGCTCTCTCCCTGCCTGCGTGTGTGTGTTTGCCGTAGAAGTCTTCCTGTTTATTCAGCGATTAAAGGTGCAACTGAGCAAGCTCCGATGACGGGCCCCAAAAAAGAGACAACAACAACAAGTACCAGAGATACGAGCAATACAACAACGTCACGGGTTTCGGGTCTCTGACTCTTTGGAGTACGAGTACCAATGCGAGTACTCATGGGAGTACCAGTGCGGGTTCGAGTTCTATAACTCTGGATCCGAACTTTTCGGACGTAACATCCCATCTTTGATTCTCTGATGAAATGCACGCATGACTCCGCTCATGGCATGTGAATCTGTATCTGTGAACTCAGGATACAGGTTTACTTCCGTAATACAAACTTTTTGAAATAAAGATTATACAGTACTTTCGAGATCTATAACTTCTAAATAGAGGCTTATTTCTTTATTAAAGGGTTTTAATTCTATGACCTTATAAGCCAATCTCCTTAGAACATCGAGATACGATAGAATGGTTCCTCTTATATTGGTTAATTTCCCTTAAGGGCTTATAATACTTTCTTTAATATTAATAGTATATGATACAGTTCCAATAATTCCTCTTATAAGTGCAATTTCCTATTACAAGTTATCTAATTTGTATTTTAAGAATTATCTCATATAGTACCCAAAATATCTACTACTTTTCAATGGCCTTCGATAAGATAAACCCTTTTTGTAATAAGAAAGTATAATTTTTTAAAGGATTTCTTTCTAAAGACTCTCAATTTAGAAACCTTAGAGGCCAATCTACATAGAACATCGAGACACGATCCTAAAGTTTCATCAATATAGGTCACTTTTTTAAAAATTACTTAAATTACAGTCTATAATAGTAAAAGTATATGATAAAGCTCCCAAATTACCTATTAAAAGTGATATAATTTGAAATTTTAGATACAGATTTTACACTTCATAAGATATCATATTTTTAAAGGCCTTATTTTTTAAAGACCCTTTTGTAACCATTTTTGTAATAAGAAAGTATAATTTTTTAAAGGATTTCTTTATAAAGACTCTCAATTTAGAAACCTTAGAGGCCAATCTACATAGAACATCGAGATATGATCCTATAGTTCCATCAATATAGGATACTTTTTTAAAAATTATTTAAACTACTTTCTATAATAGTAAAAGTATGTGATAAAGTTCCCAAATTACTTATTAAAAGTAAAATAATTTGTAATTTAAGATACAGATTCTATTGTTCATAAGATATCAACTTTATCAAACGCCTTCTTTAAAATAAAATTTTTTTTTGTTTAAGTAAATGTAATTTTTAAGCCGTTAAGTTAGTATTTTCTTTATTTCCTAGTGGTTGAAGGTCGGATCTTGAAGCTACTACCTACAGATTAGCTTACTAAGGTACATTTTTCAAAATTACACAACTAAAATTGTTATTAAAAACATATTTCTTATTTGGGAAATCAGCGGAGAGGTTTATAGAAAAACATAATCACAAAATGTTTTAAAAAGTATTTATATATTCCTTATACTATATATTACCCTTAAAAAATCTATGGTACTTTAAACTGACTTTACATCAAGTTCTCCTTAGTAAGACCTCACTGTTTTCTTATATTTTTTCGGTTGCTGCGTGGATATTTTTGGGCAATGATCACGCATTTAATTAGCAGGAATTCTTACAGGTGTGGTGGTGTTGGTGGTGTGCGTGTGTGCTAACTTCTTGGAGCTCCTTTCTCCTTTCTCGGCTGAGCTTCTGTTTCTGTTGCTGTTTCGGTTTCAGCTGGTTTCTTTTCTTTTTCTTATTTATTTTTTTTTTTTTTTGCTCGCCTCCGCACAGGTTCCCGGTTAGCGCCCGAGGATGATGATTCCACTTCCACGGCACTTGAAGCAGATGATGATGATCGTGATCATGATCATGGGATGCAACGGGTCTTCGACTCGGCCTCTCGCCATTTAGTGTGCAATCGATTGTCCCCACGTCCAGTCCAGTCCACACGGATTCCGGGGCTCTCTTTCAGCGTATCCCAGATTCCTAAGCCGATTCAGCTCTCCTTCCTGATCCGATCCGTGCCGATCCGCTTCGTTCCGCTCGCCGGCGATCATCATCACCTTCGCCGGCTAATTTCACCGTTTGAAAACTGTTTGAACTAATTCGCGGGTTTTATTCGCGATCATGATCATGATCTGGTCGAGTGAAGAGTTCAAAGCCTTGACACTGCTCCAATGAGTTCAGGTGTGTGTTTGGTGTGTGAATGAAAGTCTGTCCATTGATGAGAGCTAAGAATCTGGAGCTACCATGCCAAGCACCATTCGAGGTGAGTGAGGGGAATAGGGGTATTATTTAATATTATTAATATATTTATTAGTAATTTTAGCTATCTCTATTTTTATGTATGAAGATCAGGTTGACTATGGACCTCGAGTTAGCTAAAATTACAGATAAATTGCAGTAAAGGTCAAGCCAAAATTATAAATGATGTATTATTTATATATTTATATGATATATTTGGAGGTAAATAGTAGTAATTAGGATATATGACACTTGGGAGGTTATAGCAGCGTTTTTGTAATCATAATTACACATTAATGAAGCAATTTATTACTTAATTTAAAATAAAAATAATTACATAAATCTAATATAAGATTACTTATAACCCAAAATATCATTAAATACTTCAGAATTATTATATTTCTTATCATTCAACTTTTGATTTAATTCTTAGAGATTTATATTAAAACTTTTGAAAGTCTTATTAAACTCAAAAGTTGATTATGTCACTTTTTCAATACAATCCATAAGTTATTGTTTTGCGAAAACCTTAAAAGCTTAAACCTAAACAAGTATGCAAATTCCTGTCAACTTAAACTAATCTGCTTAAATACTAAATAAACTAAATGTATTATTAATTTGCATTTTTTGGCCTTACTCCTTTACTCTTTTTTATACAATAAAAAAGGGGCTTGCCAAAAACGAAATACAGCTTACACTAGCGAACATAGAAATCAAGGAACAGTTTACGTATTTATATAAAATTTATAGAAATAATGGAAAAGCTTAGTTATTTACATATATAACATTTATTGAAATAAAGGAACAGTTTAGGTATTTATATAAAATATATAATTTATTTATTGCTATAATTTCTGTGTAAATATGAAGAGACTTTAAATTTTTCAGGCTTAAATATTTATTATAAAAACTCCTTAGTTTCCTAAATAACCTAACCAGAAATTTTTATATATTTAAGAACCATATATTACGTATACGTATTTTTCATGGTAATAAAAAGGCAGCAAAGGGTAAAATACTTTGTTACCTATAGATGTAATTCATAATCAATCATCAGTAATTAAATAGAAGTTACAATTTGTTTTCTTTTGAAAACTAAATCAAAATCTAAATCATAACTAGAGTTTCTCTGGGTCTCCGTCAACCTTGCCTGGCCAAGACCGCCTAATGGAATCGTTAGGCAGACACAGAAAAAAAACAAAAAAACATTAATTGATTATAAAAGGCAACGGCTTTCAATAGCCGCAAAATAAATGGATGGGATATGCAGTCAAGCTGCAAGACATGCAATGCAAACGCAAACGCAGCGAAGCCGTCTTTGGCGGGGCTGCTAGCTGCTAGCTGCTGGATTTCCGATTCTAGCCAAAAGATTTTACCATTTTACCACATCTTCAAGGCAGCACCAGCAGCAGCGGCACACAGAACAAGCAAAATGTTGCCTCATCGACAGCAGCGGCGGGGCTGCAATAAACCAGTTGGAGGTTGGAAGTCGCAGCTAATCTTGCAACACAGTTGCGCAACAAAGAATCCGAGGCAACGGTACTAACGTGTTTGTCGGTGGCTATTGTGGCTACATGTTCTTCTGTTGCTGTTCTTTTCTGTTGCTGTTCTTTTTCTTGGCAATCAGCTTTGAGCCAGTTGCGTGTAACAGGTTTTTCCTCTTGAATAACTGGGACTTTCTTACGGGACTTTTTCGGAGAGTTTCTGCAGAAGAAAACAGGTTAGAATCGGCACACAGACTTGCAATAGATGAGGCAACCGAGGCAACTGGCAGCCCGCAAGAAGTTTACAACGGTGAGGCACACATTTTCACGTTCACGTTAGAACCAACGGTGTTTTAGCCAAGTTAGCTGCAAGTTGGCTGGCAGAACCAGTTAGCTCTTGATTGTCGTTGCGCAAGCGGGCAGGCTGGCAGCTCGAAGCCGCATAAAATAAATCTAACATGATTTAAGCAACGGAAAAACATGAAATGTTAATGCCAATGCCTGACTCTTTGGCTGCGAATCAGCCCTCTAATGATGGCCAATATCCGAGATCTGTTAGGTTTGGGCCCAGTTAGGCGATTAGTCCAAATTCGCGCTGTCAGTTGGCCAATGCCCGGGCTGGTTCTCCCTTTTTATTATGTTTTTTCGCTGTCACTTGGGGGTCATTCAGTTATGGTATAAATCGTTGCGGTTATATAGCTGTTATTGGGTTTATCTTTGGGGGAATTTTGCAGAATTTGGTAGCGGCTTGTAGGCCCTTGGCTGTGAGGCTAATTACCAGAGTTTGCAAGTGGTTGGGAAGTGTAGTTTTGGCTATTTTTAATCCTAAGCCCCCCTAGGTAATCAATGTTTAAATTCAAATTATTTTTTTTATTGCTATTAATGTATTTGCTTAGTTTATAATTCTTTTGAATAAGAAAACTAAGCTGAGCAATGAGTTTTACTTATTTGAATCCTAAGCCCACTTAGGTAATCAATGTTTAATGTTATTTTTTTGGTATACATGTCCTTAGGCGAGTAGCCTAGAGATCTGAGTGCCGGATTTGCGATGTTTTTGACAAAAAAAAAAGTATTTATGTATTTGTTTTTTTTATAACTATTATTTAATGAGAACCTTTGAAACGGAGCAATATATAATTGACATTTTACATTTTTAAAGACCTTATGTAATATCCTATTGAGAAATATTCCTTTTTATAACAATTTGAATGGCTATAAATTGATTTTTTATTTTAAAATTATTTTTTAATGAGAACATTTTAAGCTTAGCAAGAAATTATTGCCGCTTTACATTTTTAAAGGCCTTATGTAATATCTTATTAAAAAATATTTCTTTTTATAACAATTTTAATAGCTATATATTATTTTTTTATTTTATAATTATTTTTAATGAGAACTTTTAAATTTAAAGACCTTAACTAATATCTTCTTGGGAAATATTCCTTTTTATAAAAATGTTAATGGCTATAAATCAAATTTTTATCTTCAACCTCATTAAACTTCGTTTTAATGAAGATTTTAATTAGAAGGTAAAAACCTTTCATTTATTTATTTGAAGTTTAAACTGATTTTTTATTATTGTATTTATTATTATTAGTATTTCTCTTGATTTTCCCCAAACTTTTAACCTTTCAAAAATTCCCGCCTTCTGTATCTCCACCTCGAGTGTGCAGAAATTTCCTCTCATATTTCTTTTCCACCACAATGGGAATTTCCCACGTTGGCAGGCTCTCACACCCTCTCCCTCACTGGCTAAGGGTGGAAAAGCTGCGCAACAATGTTCGCTTCCGATTTTCCGAGTTGCTCGCCTCGTCGTTGCCGAGTTTCCTCGTTCACTCGCTGCCTCCCGTCGACGGTGTCGTGGGGCTGCCGCTTCCAGTTTTTCCTGGCTATGCACTTGGCATTATGCCTACTAACCCTATTTTCGCAGCAGTTCGCAGCGAGCCCCATTTTCCGAGTTGCATGCGGATACACACACACACTCACACACGATTTTTCGCACTGAAACTGAGGCGCAACCCCCACGAAACGGAAAGTTTGTGCAGCGCCACAGCGACTCGAACTGTGTTTGTGGCACTCGAATTTGGGACACATTCCTGTAAAGGACGCAGCTCCGGTCAGCTGCTGTTTTGCAGTTTTGTGCGAAACAAAAAACAAAGAAAAATAAAATAAATAATAATAAAAACGCGCGCGTTGCAAATCGAACAAAAGTTGAAAGTGAGGAAGTTTGAATAAATGTTAAAGTGTGACTTGAAGGGAAATAAACTAGGAAAAAGTGAATAGTGTTTGAAAAGCTTTAATATTTGAAAATTCGTATTTGTTTGCATGTATCGATTTGCATGTGTGCCGCTGAAAAATCGATTATTAAAGCCCGAGCCCAGTGGCCACTTTCCACTCGCTCGCACAGCTGGTTGTGGCATTAGGGGTGGTGGTGGCGGTTGCATAGAAGAGGGTTGCGTGCCGCAATGTGGGAAATCAACAGCAGCAGTAGCAGCAGCAGTGGCAGTGGCAGTAAAAGCAGCAGCAGCAGCAGGAGCATTAGCAGCGACACACTTCCAACTGTTTTGACGTCGTCGATTTCCAATGGCTCTGCCACTTCCACCGAATGCTGCAGCGCAGCCTTGCAGCCATCCAGCGGCGACGCGTTGCATGTGCAGCAGCAGGAGCAGCAGCAGCAGCAGCAGCAGGAGCAGCAACAGCAGCAGCAGCAGGATACGAAAGCGAGGATGACAACGACCACAAGCAGCGCCAAAGGACACAGATACAGAAACAGTCACCGTCACCGATACACCACAGCAACAATTGCTGCACAATAGCCCCGCAACTGCAACTGCAACATATTGTTGGGAGAAAAAAAAATAAAAAACATTAACATATATTAAACAAAAAACAAAAGACTAACAAAAACTATAGCCATGAAATTATATTAAATAAAATCGTTCAAAATCGCTTTAAAGCCAAACTCCAGCACAAAAGTTACGTTGAGTATACGACGCGTATTTCCAGCTGCAAAACGAACCAAAAACGAGCCCCGAAACGAAACGAAACGCACAGGTGCATCTCCTCAAAGACTAAACTCCCCCCGGAGCCCCTGCTCTGTGTAGATACCAGATACCAATTGACAAGCAATCGAAATCAAAGGAATTATTAACACAAAAAGAATTGTTTGGTCTCGGCAATTTTTTAAGTGCACTTTCGTAAGGCTGATTTTCAATTTATTTCAATGTTGTGCTTCTACACCCCTTAAAAACCTCTTAAAAAAATAATAAAAAACAAAAGCAAGCAATGAACCAAGTGAAAGTGTGAGTGATTAGTGTTTAAGCCACAAAGAAAGCCCAGCAAAACCCTTAAGATACTTTTGAATCTTTGCGATACCCGACAGCAAACGGCCGCCACAACGGATAGGCCAAGAGACCTCCTGCTGATCCAGCAGGCCAAGCCCGCGGGCAGTGGCTCCAGCTCCAACTCCTCCTCGGCCAGGTCCTCCTCCTCTGCAGGAGGAAGTGGCAACCAGGTATATATCGATACCGATGCCGCCACAGCGGCGGCTGTGGCCAATTTGCGCAGCAAGGTGCCTTCCATATCGATAATTCCGCTGCCCGCCAACACCACCATTGTGGCCAGGAGTACTAGTAACTCCAGTGGTGCGGCTCCTCCGGCCCTGCCCCAGCTGATCCACTCAGCCAGGAGTGTGTCCAACAAGTCCACGGGCACCTCGCCCCCACTGGCCTTCCTCTCGGATGGTTCGGGCTCAGCTGGGGAGGAGGAGCTCCTGCTTTGGCCCTGCTGCAGCGACCCCAGCAGCAGCATCAGTATCAGCAGACGGACAAGTGCACGGTCCTCAAGCTCCAGTCCGGACTGGGTCTGGGTGGTGGCTCCAGCACCAGCACGTACCTGCAGATCGAGCAGCAGCTCAGCGAGCTGGAGGCCGCCGACGAGGAGGAGGAGAACATGGCCAGCCTGCTGGGCAGTGCGCCGCCAGCCCAGATCCTGGCCAACCAGCCCATCATCGTCAAGATCGAGCCCACGCAGTCCTTTCACATCGTCGATGAGAGCGACACTCGAGTCCTCAGTCTGCCTCTGAGTGACGGGGACAAGCTGGGTGCCAGCTGGATAGATCTCAAGGATATAGCTGGGTTGCAGGCCAGCGGAGGAGCCACCTTGCTGGATGTGTGCTTTGAGCAGGCCAACGAGGAGGGCACCATCATAGCCACTGTGCAGCCGGAGTTGGATGCGGATATGGAGGCGGAAATGGAGACGGAACCCGATCCCGCAGAGGAGGAAGAGACTGAGCAGGAGCCACCGGCGCCCAAGAGATTGGCCACCGGCAGAAACCAGCAACAGCAGCAGCCACAGCAGCAGCAGCCACAAAACAGGCCTCAGCATCACCAGGTGAAGTTCCTCTCGGATCCACCGGCCTTGGCGCGTTCCAGCAGCTTTAGCAGCCTCAGCAGCTTCAGCAGTCTGAGCAACATCAGCTCTGTGTGCAGGAACAATGCCGGCAGCTCGGGGAGCACCAGCAACATCAGTGCCTTGGGCAACCTCAAGAGATCCAAGGAGCGAACGCCGCCGCCCATGGCACCGCTGACCAATACACAGAAGCCCGCCACCACCACAACATCAGCCATAGCCACAGCAGCAGCAGCTGCAACTGCAACATCAGCGGCAGCGGGAGGAGCAACAGCAACAGGAACAGCCAGCACGCCAGCAGCAACGGCGGTCAGGGAGACAGGGGGCGGCGGGAGCAGCAGCCACCACAGCGGCAGCAGCAACAATGGAGCTATGACAGGTAAATCCCATTGAAATTGGCTTAAATCCAAGGCTTTGCCGGCTAAGCCAGGCTTGGGAATAGTTAAAAATCAGTTTTAATCTATTTTAAGTAGGTATTAAGGTTACTATTTTTAATTACAAGGGATTACAGGATTTATAATAAATGGGTTTATGTTAATAATTACAAATTAAACATTTAACTGTGATTTGTTGGGTGATTTTACTATAAGTGCATTCTTTAGACATTTTGTGGCAGAATTAGGCCATACCAATATTTTTTATTGTTGTCTTTAATAAACGCGTAATTAAAATATTACAAGCAATACAAAAATATTCAAAAATAGCTTAAAGTATAAGCAAAATAATACCAATATCTGAAACATATCGAAGCTATGCCTATAAATTATTGGGCTTAATGATTGTTAATAGAAAAAATCTAAGAATGCGAAGAATTGAGTAAAAAACCAAATATTTTCTTATATAAAATAGAAAATACTTCTAGAAAATCGAAATCATTATTAAGGATTTTCCTTATTTTTGTTGATTTACCTAAGAGATGACTTGAAATTTTCTTAAATATTTTTTATTTAAAGCGTAAAAATAAAATTGCAAAAAAAAAACACAAAAATATTAAACATATCGAAGCAATGGCTTTAAAATATTGGGCATAATAAATATTAATAGATAAAATCTAAGAATGTGAGGAATTGAGTAAGAATCAAAATTTATTCTAATATAAAATAGGAAAATTCTTCTGAAAGCTCGGAATATTTATTTAGGATTTTTCTTATTTAAATAAAAGATGAGTTAAATATTCCTGTATATATTTTGTTGTGTCCTTCAAAGTCAGCTTGTCTTGCCACCTCTCTGCCCTAAAAGAAGCTTCCTCCAATCTGTTCCATAATAATTATAAAAAATCTTAAATATATAAAATAAAACCCACAAGAAAACCATCAAATAGGTGTGCCAGAAATTTTAATGATCTCAAGCCAAGGATTGCTTGAGAGATGCGTTCACAGGCCATAAAATTCCCCATCAAATTCTATGAGCCGCTGCAACTAGGTGCATTCCACTTGTTGCCACCGCTTGCAACCACAGTGGGCACTCACCCAGAGCAACCACCAGAGATCAGCGATGGCTCTGATAATCACAAGAACATAAACATATAGCATATAGCACACATATAGCATATACCCGCCCCCCAAAAGAATCCATGCAAATGAACGCTCGCTGATTGCGCAAGCATCCCCGGGCGGTGGCTGCTGCTGCGGCAATTAACAGGCTGACACATCAGCAACACATCTCAAGACAGCAACAGGCAACAGGTGTACTGTGCACACACACCCCATGCTTAAAGCTAAAAGCAAGTAAGACAACTAAAAGGCTAAAAAGAATTTCAATTTACAAGCCTCGATTTATTGGCTATTCACCTTTGTGCGGCTGCAGCGCAGCGACTCACTCTACGGGCAAGTGTCCCACTTTCCATAGTCAACAAACACACCGAGGAGGAACAACAAAAACATGTTTTGACATACTAAATAAGCCGCTGCTAGGCTTTTGGCCAAGTCTAGCTGCTGTTCTTTATCATTAGGTTCTGTTAGCTGTTCTCAGTTCTCTTCTCTTGCGATTCTCGCTGCCTCGGCACATTCGCTTTACTGCTGTTGCGGCAACACCAACTATCTGCCAACTACCACTGGCAACACCAAGCCAAAGCCAAGCCGTTCTTCTTCTCTGGCTGGCTCATATTTTTACCGTATCACGAACCTTAGCGGTAAAAACGTCAACTACAAACTATACAGTTAACTGAATGAACGAACCGAGGGAGAGGCAGAGGTAGAGGAGACGGACTGAGAGCGAAACTCGGGCCTGAGCGTAACTGGCTAGAATAGAATTAACGTTTATGCACAGAAAATAAATGATGTGGCCATAAAACCCTATGTTGGGTGATAAATATTTATGAGATTCCTAAATTTTTCACACAAAAAATGTAAAGAAGACATGCCAAAGCCTAAATAGCTGAAGGCGCAACGTCACTCGTGCAGGAAACAATATTATCGTTTATTTTTAGAGATCTGACAATGCTTGGAAAAACATTTTCGTTGGTTTTTGAAGACCTGGTAACACTTACTTTATTTTCTGAGCAATTCCACCTTAAAATATGATAATATCAAACATCCTTTCACTGTTAAAGGCAATGCCAACGCGTAAATAGATAAAAGCACAACGTCAAACGAAACTGAAACAATATTTTCTTTTGGTTTTAAAAATATGGCAACGCCTGTAACAACATTTTCCTTTGTTTTTAGAAGTGTGGCAACACTTACATAATTTTTTTGTGGATTGAATTCAGTTCCACCAATGCCAAAGCGTAAATAGATAAAAGCACAACGTCAAACCTACCTGAAACAATATTTTCGTTTGTTTTTAAAGATATGGCAATGCCTGAAACAACGTTTTCTTTTGTTTTTAGAGGTCTGGCAACACTGACACTATTTTTTGTGAATTGAAAGCAGTTCCACCATAAAATATAATAAAATCAAATATCTTTTCACTATTAAAGGCAATGCCAAGGAGTAAAATGGCTAAAAACACGACATCACACATACCTAGAGCAGCATTTTCGTTAATTTTTGAGATCTGACAATACTTGGAACAACATTTTGGTTTGCTTAAAAAGATCTGGCAACACCTTTAACAATTTTCTTTGGATTGATAGCATTCCCACTCTAAGATATGATAAAATCAAATATCCTTTCACCATTAAAGGCTATGCAAAAGCGTAAATAGCCAAAAGCATATCGTAACACGTACCTAGAACAACATTTTCGTTTTGTTTAGAGATCTGGCAATACCTAGAGACACATTTTTGTTTGTTTTTAAATATCTGGCCACACCTTCACCACTTCTTGTGAAATGGTTGGAGTTCCTATCTAAATTATAATAAAATCAAACATCCTTTTACTAATTTATTTTATATAATTTCAGTTATAGAATTAATCCCAATTTTTCTCCGTGCAGTCAGTCATGCAGAGAGCTTTTAGAGGTAGGGTTCGGAGTCTCAGGGGATGGCTAAGCTGAAAAATTGATTTGGCAGCGCCTCGGGCCAGTGAGTTGATTCTGTTCGCTGTGCTCGCTGGGCCCTGTTCACTTGATGACTACAAATGAGTGTCAGTCACTGACACGACTTCTCTCTCTCGTGCAGAAGAAGCCCTACAGTTTCGGCCAAGATTGATCTATATTTTATAGGTTCCGTTGATATCTTTACGCTGAAGGGGCCGTCGTATCCACCGGGCACGGCTCATTAGCAGTTCGGGGCGGTGGCCGAAATGTCGGATTTTCTACTCGAGCCCCCGTGATTGATGATGGAACCGATGAATTGTTACCTAATTGCTAGAACGGGGTCTTGGTCCATGGATCACTCGTACGATTTGCTGCGAGATTATTCGCTCTCTCAATACCAGAAGCTTATCTTTATCTCTTTTTGCAAATGAGACACAAATGTCAATGGGATTCTTGGATATCAGATGATTTATGCTCTTCAAAAATAAAATAAAATTAGGAAGAATCAAAATATGAGAAAATTACTAAGACTTTAAAGTATTTTTAAATATTTATAAGGGGTTCTACCTTTACTTTAATTTTTCCTTAAGTATTAACTACAATAAACTATCTAAGATTGTTTCAGAATAAATTTTGTCTTAGTTAATGAAATTTGCTAATGTATTTTATGAAATTCATGTGAAATCGATTTCAAATTTCATGGAAATTTTAATAACTAAAAGTTGGTGAAGTACCCGGAGCCGTCACGTGAAATTTTCAAAATGATTTAAATCGTTTTGCAAAAACTCGTTTGGTTCCAAACTAACTAAGAGGGGAATGTATGCACCACAAGCGGATTTGACAATGATTAGCCCACATAATGGTAGTTGGCAAAAAAGATGTAAAACCGACGAAAAAACATAAAGGTTTTCTTCATCCGAACCTTTCTGCGGATGAGGCGACCCTGAACGTGGTCGATGGACTTTGTCGCCCGTCTTCAGATGTCGCAAGCGAGATTACGAGATATATCTGTGGCTCAGACTCTCGGCACTATCACTTTTGCGATGTATTTTGGGTATCCCATATGAGTCCGATGGAGCCCAGGCCCAGGTTCATTATAATTTTGGTTGGACAACGCTTTGCATTTCATGCATGAATCTTCCGCCGACTATTAGCCAGGTCAGCTCCGCATGAGGCTTCGTTTTTTAATATATTTCCATCTTCTTTCTTACCAATCGAGCGTGGCGAAGTTTCATTATCATATTTTCGATTTTGGCCAAAAACTTCATCGATACTCTGCTGGGTCTGCGATGTCGTAACGAGCTGGGTTCATTTTTTTGCTGACTGGCTGAGTGGCGCTCATCTATGCAAAATGCGAATTATGCTGCACACACATCCGCTCGCTGGGTATCTTTGTATCTGCGAGATGCAGAGTTAATGGTTTCAGTATCTGGCGGCGTCAACAAAAATACATAAATTAACGAAAACGAAATATTAATTTATAACTCTAGCTTAGTTTTTTGCGCTCTTGTCTTTAACATTTACATGGAAATTTACTTTTTTATTTTGATCTTTTTCTTAGGTTATCGGTTAGTTTGCTTTTCATTTTGGCAAACTTCGAAAGCCAAATTGCCAAATGATTTAAACTAATTTTAACATTTTTAATTGGCCAGCAAACTCCGTCTGCAGTTCACCTTGACTGTTTGGTTTTTTGCATTTTTGCAAGCAAAATGGTTTGAATATTTATAAAATTAATAAAAAAATGTTTCCATTATAAACTAAGCGATGGTATTTAACCTAATTTTGGCTTAAAAGAACGCAAAAAAATATATTTTGAATATATTCACAAATAATGTAAGGGAAGGTATAATAGGAAATATTTTTATATTTTTTTTAATACTTTTAGGAAGGTTTAACACTACTATAACTAAATGAAAATTTAAATAAGGTATTATTTTATTTTAACTATTTAAATAATACTTAATACTTAAAAATACTTAATACTTAAAAATACTTAATACTTAAAAATACTTTATATTTAATACTTAATACTTAATAACGAGTGAAAACCCCAAAACAGAAGGAGAAAGGGTAGAAATAATGACAGAAAATCTTAATTTATTACAAGAAACGACATTATTAATCAATATTTCTCAAATACCCCTCCAAGTACCCTAATATTCCCTCATAATATCAGTTTCTCTAAAAACCAAGACACAATATTCAATAATGAAAAGCTTGTTGACAGGACTTAAGCCTTATAATTTACGGCCAATTTCCAGCTGCCCCACCTTCCGCTTCCCCTTCCCGACCGAGTAAGCGTTTGAAGCAATTTGCCAAACTTAAAAAGTGCAATTAAAGGCTGGCACGCTGACTGCAGTGCACACATTTTGGCCTAAAAAGCAATTGACCTGCTAATTGAAGGAAGCGCCAAAAAGCTCCCGCTCTTCGCTTAAGAGAAACCCCATTTTGGGGGCCGAAGAGAGCGCCAAGATAACAGCTGATTAGAGTGCTGAAGAGAGAGCGGCAGGCAGATTGCTTGTGAAAAACTTTCAGAGCGGTTGCCATAGCGAATGAGCGGCCCAAAGCGGACGAGGCAAACTGAGTGGAGCACACAAGAGGCAATGGGAGGGGGGGTGGAGCGAGGTTGGGGCAGCGAACTGAAGAAGTCATCGGCACAGAGACACATATACCCATTTACTACTCTCTTTTTATGCGAGGTACTCTTGGGGTAAGAGGGTAGTTTGGTTTAGTGGCAACGCGAAATGTTTGTAACAGGGAGAAGGAGGTATCTAAGACCCCATAAAGTATATATATTCGTGATCAGCATTAACTAACTAGTAGATTTAGCTACCCGACCTATTTTTTTAGTTTTTAATTAAATATCCAGCCCTTTAAAGTATACTTTTTATTATATATATGGCGGCGATTGTCATATAAAATAATTCTTAGACAAGTTAAACCCTAAACTGCGTCTATTTTGTTATTTAAAGCTCAACAGTTTTGTGTAAAGGGGATCTCCCAGTCCAGCACACTCCCCTGTAACTTTCCTACTTGCCCGTGTTGGGGGAGAGAGAGAGCCGCCGCCGTCGCTCTCTGCTGCCGCATTGCGACGCTGCTGCTGCGCTGCCCGCAGCGCTGCCGCCGCACGACGACAACGAACTCGATAGCATTTTGAGGCACTCTTCAGCTACACCTCGTATTGAGCGTTTCGCGGCGGCGGGTTACGATGCGTGGCGCGTTGTATCTTTATTATTAATTATTTGTTGTTGTTGTTTATACTCTCTGTAACCGTATTATTTCCCATCTCGCGTGCCAGCGTGTGCGTGCGTTTGCGTCTCTGTGTCTGTGTGCCTCCTCTCTGTGCGTGTGTATGTTGTGTGTCGTCTGTTTTGCCCCCCCTCTCAAAAAAAACAAGAGCTCCCCCCCAAAACCCCCGCCCTCGGCCCCACACCCCCCCTGGGAAAAATATTAAAATAAAAATAAATAATTAAAAGGAAAAGGGGCAAAACCACGCGAGTGCTAAGAGTGTCAAAGAGGAATAAATACGAGAAATATTTGCAACATGAGTTGCAGTTGCAATTGCAGTTGCAGTGGCTGCAGCGGCGGCAGCTGAAGTTTGTCCGGTTTCAGATCAACACACCAACACACACACAACAAGCGCAAGAATCATAGATTACGCCTATATCTATACAGCTCTACTCTATAGATACTATACAATCAATCAATCAATCTAAATATCGTGTGCATTCAAAATCCACATCGTGCCTACAAATCAAATAAAAAAAAAATTAAAAAACAACAAAAACTGCAACAATTGCAACGCGCAAGGAATAGAAACAAATATCGAAGCCCAAATCGAAGTCGAAATCGAAACGGAAACGGAAGTGCCAGTGACGTAATACTCTCCAAAACTACCAGTTAAATCCAGGCGACAAAAATAATATAAAAGGGAATGCAAAATTCAGCCATCCCCCTCCCACACAGCCTCCCCTTCGATTGTGCAACAAAAACAACGCCAATCTCTGTGTATGTGTACGATCGGTCTATGTGTGTGTGTGTGTTTGCCGAAAGGATAAAATTTTAATAAATATTAACAAAAAAGAAAAATCCACAACGCCCTCATCGAAACACGGGAAATCCACAGCCTTCTCAACGCCCGCAAATTGGATAATTTATTGGAATAATCAATTTTTGCCTCTAATTGGATAGCTATAACCACCAGCCTTTGGATATATCACACGATCGGGGATTTAATGAGATTGTTTTGGGATAATTTATGGCATCGTTTAGGATTAGGATAGGTTGGTTCTTAAATTCGCTTAGCTTGAGGCCTCAGTCAGAGTTTATTAAGGACACGTGTACATTTTGTTTTATTATTGGACTTTGCACTTTAAAGATTTGAAGTCCATTTTTCTTATTTCAAGCTTTCTCAGAAATTAAGGACACGGAGTTATTAGGTTTTAAATTTCTTCTTTCTCTAAAAAAAGGATGTCAGGGAGTAGGTTCAATTTAATATCTGGAATAAATGTTTAAAAAGAGAATTTGTAGGAAATATTGAAACTATTTTTGGTTAGAGTTGCTTTGTAACATCACAAAGACAGCTTAGACCTTTTGGAAAAATTTTCTAAATTACAAAACAGAATTTAAGCAGTGAAAAATTTGTACAGGTTTTCAATTTAAGCTGTTAACTGCTTTTTTCTGCAATCAAAATTATAGATTATGGATTATAGATATCTACATTACAGCATTATTTAATTTAAATTATATGTATAACAATTTATTTAAAATATGGTTTTTCAAGAACTTAAAGTGGATTCTCAAACGCTTTGAAATTATTATATGAACCTATAATTAGTTCTATAATGCAGTTAAGGATAGGTCTTTTACTGATATCCAAGTAAAGCTCATAGATATAATTAATGAATTAAAGATTTTAAAAAAGCTTCTTTTAGTTTGATATTTCTAAAAGCTATAATAAAAGTCTAACTGTATTTAAGGTTTTGAGAAATATTTAGGATCTCTACCTAAACTTCTGTTAGATCTTTAAATTCCTCTATTGTTTTTGCCCTCCTGAGGTTTTTTTTTTTTGTTAGATACTTGGAAATGAGTTTCCCCCAATTACCAACCCCTTTTTGGGGGGCAACTATTGCCAACTGTCAGTCGAGAGATTTTCGCAATTTTTCATAGTTGTTCCCTGTAGTTGCATCCCAGTATCCGGCGGCGCTGCTTCTGCTTTTGGGGTTCCATTGTCTTTTGCCGTTCTGTGGAGATCTTAGGAGCTCGAATCTCTGGCAACAAAGCACCACGAGATGCATTGCCAGGCGATGCTATGCTATGCCCTTTTCTTGTCCATAGTTTTTTCCCCCCTTTTGTTGCTTGCAGCCTGCAGTTTTGTGTCTGCGTCCATTGTGGCAACTTATGATTATCAACAATTGTTATTGTTGTCGTTAGAAGCAGTTAGAGGCGGTAGTTGCACCGACTTCTCCGCTCTTCTCCGTTCGGTTCAGTTTCAGTTCAGGCGAGTTCAGAGCAGAGCAAAGTCGGTCGTCGGTCGTCGCCGTGTGGCCACCACCCACTCGGCGGAGGAGGAGGAGCCGTCATCCGTCTCCTTCTGATGTCCCCACTCTCCTCCTGCCTTTTTAGTCGACTGTTTGCATTACCGTTAGTGGAACAACATTGCTAAGCACACACAGACACACAGTCAGAGAGGCACAGACACAGCACACACTCCATGTGTCGCCCATAAGTGTGCCACCCCAGCAGCAACAACAACTAAAGGATGCACGCAAAGAAAAAAGAAATGAGGAATTTTTAGTGGTTATTTGTAGGATTTTTTTTTTAATTTTTTGTTTTGAGAAAAATAAATAATTTTTGCAAGAATCTAATTTTGTCTAAGATTAGTTAGTGAAAGGAAGATAAATAGGTTTATTAATGAAGATATTACTATTCAGTTTTACAAAAAAAAATTTTTTTAATAATATAAAATAAAATTTTTAAAAAAAAAAAAAATTTTTTTAAATAAAAAATAATAAAATTTTATTTAAAATGATATTGAAGGGAAAACGGTCAGGGGATTCCAGAGACTTATATTGAATTAAATTTGGTATATAATTGATAAAAAGCTAGCTTTTATGATCCTAAGACTTATAAAAACATATTTTTGAGGTACCAAGCTTTTTCTTTGACCTTTTATAAGGTCTGAATTAAGTTTTTGACTTATTAATGTAAAGATTTTGACATTAATAACAATTTCTGATATTATAAGGTACGATTTTAAGCTCTTAAGGGTTCGGATCTTAAAAGGTTCTAAAGGATATAGTTATAAACGTTATAGTCAGGATCCTTGAGATGTTTTATTCTCGAAATTTATGAAACATTCAAGAAATAGATCCCATCTCGATGGCCATCAACCATTTCGTTGACATTTTCTTGCCGTGTGGAAAAGCGGAAAACGGCCTAAGCAGAAGTCGCTGGCGGAAAAGTGGGGACAGCGGCACAGGGCAGAAGCCCACCCATTCCATAGGTCATTGGTCTTTTTCGTCGGCGTCAACGTACTGCGACGGCAACAACAACAGCAACAACACAGAAGCAGCAGCAACAACAGCAACAGCACAGCAGCGCAGCAGCTGCGACGTTGACAGCGCTGCCTTGTAAACTTTGTCGTCTGCTTTGCTGTCGCTCTGTTGCTGTTGTAACTGTAACCGCCTTCGGCTTTTGCCTCCCACTCCCCCCCATATCTGACGAGCGCCGCTCTCTCTCTTTCTCTTTGCTCCATCATCGGCTTGACCGGCTCGTTAGCTTTGGGTACCGTTAGTAAGTTCGTTGGCGCTGCCAGAAGAGAAGAGCCGAGAAGAGAGTGAGAGAATTTCTCATTTCCACAGTACACGGTGGGGCTCTGGCTCTGGCTATTCATTTTCATTTTCTTTTCAGCATTTTCCTTGCACTGCCTTCCGTTCCGTTCCGTCTATATGTAAATTTCTCTGCTTTCTCGCCCCATCTCTTTCTGCCACTGAGCTGGCACAATTTCAGTGTTGTTGCCGTCGCTTTGGTGACGTATTTTATATGTCTGCGCCAGCGGCTTCCGCATGGCCACCCAAAAGCCACCCCCGAAAAGCCGCCCAACAAAGTGATTACACTACCCCCAGCCCCCCCTCGGCGAAGAGAGTGGGAGAGGCAGAGAGAGAGCGGAAGAGAGGGAAAAGTAAAAATGTTTTTATATTCATTGGGTTTGCCGGCTCGTTAGTGTGTGTGTTTGAGCTTTGGGTCATAGAACTTTTTTCTATGTTTACCCACACACACACACAGTTACACTGGCAAACACACCCACAAATGCTTGGCGACGAGATTTATGCGCTGCATTTCAGAGTTTTTCCCCTACAATCCCCCCAATTTCCGCGCCCAGCCCCCCGTCTGTGTCTGGGCACCCTTAAATCCCATTTCTTTATCGATTTTTCATGTTCATGTCCATATAATCATCGCCCGCAAGGGAGTTGCCAACCGAAAAAAAAGGGAGAGCTAACAGGCTTTAGTCCGAGTTTTTTTTTTCGTAGGTTGGTTTGGGGGTTCGGCACAGTTCCCTGAATTGCGTTGGTTGCACATAGCACATAGGGCAAAGTAGGATCATTGGGGAAATGTCAACGTTTTTGGGGAAATATATCATTGAACAGGTCCTTTTGGAGTTTATTCTAAGAGGTTGACGCTTGGTATTAATATATTAGGGGTCCTATTCTTCTTTGGGATAAATTTAATACTATATTTTGGTATATTTTGTAGAGTTTTAATGCTAACAGTTCATAGAATTTAATACATCATAGATTTTGAGCTTAATACTATGAGGTCTTCACTTAACAAGCAAAATATTATAGGTTCTATCTCTTTTTGGGATCATTTTAATGAATACAACTTAGAAAGTTTAACTATGGAGTATTCTGTATTGATAATCACTTTTAATAGTTAATGCACAACAAGTTTTGTCCTCAGGCTTAGGATAAATAAGACCTGGGCTTAAATATCAGAAACTATAAATAACGTAATCACCAGTGTGACCGTTTATAGTATTTTTTACAATGTAAAAAACGCTCTCGCTGTCCATAAACGAACTATGTTGTTCAGAACTTTATTAAATTTTATTAGTAGCATAGTGCCGAACTAAATAAAGTTAAATTTTAAACTAAATAATGGGTTTATGGACAGCGAAAGCGTTTTTTACATTGTTAAAAATTAACATAAACGGTCACACTGGTGATTACGTAATATATGGACAGCCCCTAAGCACAGAAGGCAATATGTCATATTGGACATGACACTGAGTAGTCAACACTTTTTAAAAAAATGTTTCAAGATCTTTTGCCTTTAGGTATACTTAAAAATGAATAAAATTTCGTTAATTTCCAGTAAAAAGTACTTTACAAAAGTCAATATAGATTCAGTATTTAAATTTCTACATATAAAGAAGCATTAAGATCATTACATTCCCCAAGTTCAATAATAAATAAACAAAAAAGGGTTAATTTGCTATAGAAAACATTTTTTATGAGGGCCTTTGTTACTTTGCACTGAAATAGGCATTGTGGGATCATACTTCCCTTTATTGCGATGAGAGCCCAGGACAAAAAGAAAGTTTTAACCTTAATCTGTCAGTCAATAAATTGTAAAATCCCCGCAAAATTTTTCTGTATTTTACTCGGATAAAAATGGCATCTTTAATTTAGTGAAGTTGTTCATTAAAAAGGCCATGTCATCGTGATAGTCAGCCATACTTTCTTTTATTATATATAAAATCAAAAAATATGCAGTAATTATAAAACAGCAAGCGGCAAACACACACATACATACGGCACTGCCATCTTTCGATCGATCTTTTGATAGCTATCGAATCTATCAAAACTATCGAAAGATGACGCGAAATTGATGAAACCCCATTTACCATCCGCAGACATCATTCCCGTGCAATATGCTGAATGCCATGAATTGGCCATGGCTGACAGTGCGTAGCAAAAGTATTTACATAACTGGCCAAACCATTTTGTACATCAAAGTGTTCAAGCTGAGGACCGATTAAATATATAAAGAGAAAAATTAAAACAGATGAACGTTTCCAAGGCAGCGACAGTTCGAATCGATGAGAAACAGATTGCGCCTAAATGTCTTCCGGAATTAATTGTCGTGAAATTTTCGTATTTTTGGAAATTTTGATTTGGAATCAAGCAAAACAGAGAAATCGACAAAACAATGAGCATAGCAACAACAATAACAACAACAACAACAGCAAAGCAACAACAAAAGCAGCAACAGCAACAACAACCAGCAGCAACAGCAGCAGCAGCAGCAACAACAAGCCAACACAATAAAAATCACAGCAACCGAAGAAGCAGCAACAATAACGCAGTGAAAGTGATAAAACAGCAGCAGCAGCAGCAACAACAATTGCCCAAAGCAACCAAAAACAACAGCAACAAAAATCCAACAACAATAAATAACAATAATAACAGCAACAACAATCTGCACATATTGCAAAAGGGTTGAGCGTTGCTTGATTGTAAATTTAGATATTATCAAAAAAAAAAAAACACACAAAACACACATAGAAAATTGCTTTAAATAACTCGTAACAAAAATTAAAAGTTATAATAATATACATACGCGAACAAGTGTCTTATTAAAGGATATAATTAATTAAGCAGCAGCAACAATATATAACATCAGATCCAACAACATCAACAATTTAGTACCTACAGGCCTGACAACGTTAGATCATTATATACATCATATATATATACATATATATATATATATATAGCAATATACAAACAAATTAAAAATATATATACATATATATCGATTGGCAAGCCCCCTCTCTCACACACACAGCCCCCCTCGTCTCACAAAAAGCAAAAAAACACCCACACACACTGTGATAGTTCTTGATTCACACTTTGAATGCGAAAAGCGCGGAAAATTCATTCATAAAAGCATTGAAAACCCTGAACAAGCAAGCTAAACAACACACAAGCCACAAAAAGTAAATAAATATAAATAATTAACAAAAAGACCAAGTGCAATACAAAAGATTGGCGAAACAACAACCATTTGGAAGCGAAAGGGCAGCTATTTAAAGTATATATACATACATATAACACTCTATTAAATACTGTATACAACGTTTTACATATTTACAAAACAAAAAACAAGTTAAACTAAAATTAAAACTAAAACTACAACTAAAAAGCGTTCGACTGCAAAGAGCGGCCAGATTGCGCATACGCCTCGTATGCCCGCGGCATGAGCGACGGTGTGTGTGTGCGTGCGGTGTTAGCGGTTGCAACAACTGATACCAAGTGTACATAACTATTTGGCCAATCAACTGCAGCGACATCGTCATCGGCAACAGCAAACGTTACAAACGTCACCAAAGCTTCGCATTTCGCATTTCTCATTAATAATTATGTATACGCAACGTATGTTTGACATGTGGAGCAGCGTCACTTCGAAACTGGAAGCACACGCAAACAACCTCGGTCAAAGCAACGTCCAATCGCCAGCGGGACAAAATAACTCCAGCGGTTCCATCAAAGGTAAACTTAAAGCCAATCTTTTTCCTAATTAAGATGAGAACGTTTTGTGAGAGAAAGTGTTAAGAGAAAGGGTTGAAAATAGGGTTTATCGATGGGAAAAATAAGCTTAAAATTAAATTAAATTATATATGGGTTAAATATAACATATATTTCGTAAAAATATGCATGGGAAATTCCTCCTTTCCTAGACCTAGACATAACCACTTATATTTTATCATTAAGCTCAGTGGAAAGTTTTGAAATAAAACTACAGAAAAAACCACAACCACAGTCCGCTTGATAATAAACATAAAATTGTTGTTAGTTCCGCTTTCAAAGGTATTGCATAAACAATTTGCAAAAACTAAGTTTGGCATCCTTTAGGAAGTATCTCCCCACTTGTAGGGAGTATCTTCTCTTATTAAGAAACCAAAAAACAGCGAGTTAAGTAAACCTTTAGCCCGCCAAAAAAATAACAAGGGAATTGCACAAAAAAATAAAACAGCAAAAGCCAAATAAAGTGTAAATTTAATGAAATCCAGTTAAGTTTGTGGTTTTATGTGGCAGAGCGGAGTCACTCAGTCAGTCAGTCAGTTGGTCCCGAAATGAGTTGCTGCTCTTTTTTATATTTCTTTACTTTGTTATTTTGTTGGCCTGGCAGTGAAAGTCACTTGGGTTTCTCAACAACAACAGAAGACAGCAACCAAAATTATTTAAGGGAAATCCATGAAATTCGTAAATGAAGAAAGACGCCATAACAACAACAGCAGCGGCCAAATGAATATTACGAAACACACTTGGTTTGCATTTGTGTGTTGTGTGTTGCTTTTTTGCATTGACAATTCAACTAATTTTTAATTCGAAAAGGCAATCAGAGAACAGGAAAGAGACGGCTAGCGAACCTTTCTTTGCGGCCAAGAGATACAAAGATATGTAACACAGACATCACATAAAAAGTACACTAAAAAATATCGCAAAAATGAAAAAGGAACTTGCGAATAAAAAGTTCGCGCGCCAGTCGTAAAAATAAATGTATGCGAGATACTGTAATGCCAACAAAGTTTCAACAAGCCATATAAATAAATAGATATATAGACATATGTTCGAGTGATGTATGAATTACACTTTTTGCAGGTATTAGTTAATGGGCTTCCTTCATTGTATTTTACAGTTATTGGGCAGATTTTCATTTCGCGTGGATTCACAATTGATTCGTTTGTATTTTCGGCAGTTTTTATTGAGCCGAAAAAAAAGAAACTTTCATATATAGAAATTAAAATGTAATTAAGAGCTGTAGGAGGTTTGAATATATATTGAATTTGTGAAGATTAATGGTTGTGCGTGATTTATTTATTTCTATTCGTGGCTTATATTTAGAAGGATTTAAAATTTTTCCAAGATTAAAGAAAAAATAAATTTAAACTTAAATAAATACTTAAAAAAAAAAAAAAAAAGTAAAAAAAATTTTTTTAATAAAATTAAAAGAAAAAAATACAAATGCATTTTTGGTTAATTATAATTTTCTACAAAACCTACAATATATTTATCCTTTTGCACTTAAATTGCATTATTGGGTTTTAATTAATTTATGAAAAACTGTACAACCTTTTCAAGCTTTCTTCACTATTTTATTAACATAAATATAAACTTTTAAAAGGAGCTAGAGTTTATAGAAATACCTTTATACCTTAAAAGCTTCCTTAGTATGCTTAAAATATATATAAAATGCACCTAAGTGGCTTTCAATCAATCTTGCTCTAATAATTTACTATATGTTGACTCATTAAAATTAAATTTATTCAAAACTAAGCCCCCAAGGACTCAAAGGGCCTCAATTAATGTATTTTCCACTCCTTTGAGGGACTTAAAACCATAGAGGGGCGAGCTTAACTAAATTAATACATATTTAATGGGAGTTCCTTGAACCCTCGGGGCGATTGCAATTAGGCTTTGGCCGCTGGCTTACGAAGGATGTATTATTTCTAACATAAATCTTAATCGCTGACGACAATCTAACCCCCTTTTTTAGCTGGAGTTGCGTGTGGGAGCAATTAAGGGACGTAGAAAAGGGGGGTCACTAGTCACTGTTGCTTTTGGCATGCAATTTGCGTTTATGACTTCCGCAAAATCAACTTTTATTTCATTATTGAAATTTTCACTTTTTCGCTGTTACTGCTACTGCTTTTTGCCTTTTTGCAGTTGCTGTTTATTCGCCTTTCTTTCTTTGCTTTTTCTTTTTTTATGTTTTATTTTTTGAGGTTTTTTTAGGTTTTTTTTTTTTTTTTGAAACAGATAGAAACGTACGCAAAGTGAAAGAAATTTTGCGGCGTAAACAGAAAGCGGCCAAAAACGAAATTTAAAAAGCGAAAGAGTTGACAAGAGAGAGGGATAGGGAGAGACAGATAGAAAGAGAGAGGGCACAATAAAAAATATTCATAAAAGTCAGACACAAAAGTTTTGTTCAAGTTTTGCTCACACACACACACACGAAGTCACAAGAAAGGCATAGAAACAAATGAGTAGAAAATATAAAGCCCCATGCAGGCACCACCTCTCGCCCTCTCCCACTCCACGACGCCCCTGCGAGATAGTGCGAACGCCCGTTTAACACTCGAAAAAAATCTAAAACAAAAATAAGAAAAAGAAAAAAAGAGAATACAAACTATGAAGCTTCACAAATATTTCTGACTGTTTGGGAGAGTGCGAGAAGCGCCAAAGCACACACACAAACGCACAATCAACATAGTAAAAGTCTAAAACCGAGGAAAAAAATTTATTTTCGGCGGTCATTCAACTCGCACGCACGCACACACGCACGAACTTTGATAGAGCTGCGAGACATGAAGAGAGCGAGAGTGTGGGGCCAGAGAGTGCAGAGTGCGTGAGAGTGACGCGTTCGTTCGACTGTTATGCGGGAGCGGCGGCGGCAGCGGTGACGCTGGCAGCGCTGCCCACACCACGCACATTACAATTACAACATCCAACAATACTTTCTATGGCTTTTTCCACTTCTCCCCCATTTCTATGTTGCTTTCCTGGCCGCCAACAAAGCCCAAATTATTATTTATGCAGTCAAAGTTTTTGGAGCCATAAAAATGAGGAAGAGCGAGGCAAGAGAGAGCTAGCTAGGCAGATCTGGAGAGAGGGAAATTCTGTCCATTTCTTTGTTTGACAATTATTGCGTGAATTTCCATGATTACGGCTTCTATCGCCGTTACTGTTACTTAAGTTGTTCTTGCTTTTGTTGCTTTTGTGGCTGCTCATGTAAATGCGGTATTAATTGCCGGATTAGAAAAGTCGCCGAACTTTTGACTTCCTTTTTGAGGGAACGACCGTTAACTTAGGATAGGATAACTAGGATAGGATCCTAACTTTTCTACGATCAGTAAATTAAAATATATTGCCGTGGCAGTTATTACATCAAAACAAGGCAGGAAACATTGTAATTAACTTAATCCATATAGCACACAGGATATAAAGCTTATGAATAGTATATTTACCTCGAAATCATCACAGAAATAATAAAGAATATATAAAAAACGATATGTACTTTAAAAAATAGTTTACTTTTTCTTTTTAACTGGCCCGACTTTCTTAATAAATAAATATTAAAAGCATTTAAATAAAATCTTAATTTTTCCTTAACCCAAATCATAATTAAACTCAATTGTTTATTACCCTATCATAAAATTCTGAAATAATCTAGGAAACTGTAATAATAATATACATTCGAACGTTCAGGAATCATTATTTTTATAAAAATAAAGCTAAATGTCAATCTATAAAAACGAAATCACTTTTTTTGATGATTATTGACCGTCTCCCCCTATGTAATTAGGAGTAATCATTGACGAAACTTTAGAAAATATTATCAGAAATTTATTTTTGAATCTATTTATATATTTTTTCTATTTAGCATTTATTAAATTTCATATTTTTCTGCTTTTATATAAGAGTAATCATTGAAGAAACCTCAGAGAATATAATCAGAAATTTTTTCGAGTTTATATTTAACATTTATCATTATTTCTTCTGCTTTTATAAGAGTGACTAAGCAACTTTAAATAGATATTGGTAAATACAATTTCTCATCTAAACAAAAAGATCATAGGGATAAAATAATTTATTAAAATGTTTACTTATTTAATTGGAAAACACATTTTATCCTGTGGATTTAAGATATTATATATTCATTCAGAAGTTAAACAAGGTGTTTGAATGACGTCTATTTAAGATTTTTATAATACTTGATAAAGCAACAAATGGCACAATGAATAGTTTGTATGTTTGAAAGAGTTATGACATCATAGTTGAACTTACCAAAGATATGACTAACAATAAAAGCAATCAGCTCCTTTTGATGTCTTTTAAAGAAGCACGTTAACAAGTGTCTAGATAATAGATATAATTTCTAAGCTCTTTCCCATATTGACATAACTCTCAAAGGAGCTCTCTTCCCTCGTTCAATTTCCCATCAAAAGCCTGTGAAACATTTTGGTCTTCCCGATAGTTGACAGATGTTTGTAATGAATACGGCCGCACTTAGGCACACAATTTGCCGGAGCTTGTTCAGTCATCTCTCCATTTCGAAAAAGAAACCTCAATTTGGCATGGAATTTCCCATCAGTTCCCACCCCCATACTATAGCCATATAGATTCCGTATGTGGAGCATGCAAATATTTTGAAATATTCTGGCAAATAGAGTAATGTGTTCTGTTCGCAATGGTGTTGTTATTGTTCCCGAAAAGTTCATTCGCATGTGTCCTAGAAAACTATGAAATGCAGAAACCACACACAGACCAGGCTCTATACATTTTATTTATTCTGATAATTTATGGAACCTTACAAGAGTGCGGCCAAAAAATAATGTGAGCAAATACATGAGTAAACAAGGCCTGAGTTCAGTGACCCTAATCGCTGAGATAAAGACACAAGAAATTCTAACAGATATTCATCGGACTTTGTGGCCCAACCCCACCAATTGTCTGGGAATTATCAGTCTATATAGAGCCATAAAAGATATGCAATATTGATTTAGCGGCATGCTTAGAGCTATGCTCCGATTGATATTATCTCCAGCGATTGATTGTTAAGTGCTCCCATTTGGACTCTGATCAATGGAGAGAGGCTCTATCTCTTTGTCTTTCTCCTTCGCAAATCTATTGTACGTACGAGTATGGCAAAAATAAACTACTTTTTTTTACATATATACTTATACGAGAGATAAGCCTAACCACAGAATGTGTGTCATAAGGCCACCGCAACTTCAATGCTATATGGCAGAGCTACAGACAAGAAATCCAAATAGAATACTAGACACATGGATGGTAAATGAAAACTAGAAAGTTCTATAAGTTTATGATAATGCAATTTACGCAATACCGAAGGGTATATTATAATTAAGAAAGGAACTTGGACTGCAAACTTGTTATTAAGTGAAATATATGGAAAAAATGCCTAATCACTTAATGAAAATAAATTCAATTTAAAAGCAACCAAAGTGCTAATTGTTTCTTCAAGAAAATCTAAGCTTAAGTCTTTAAAAAAGCTCAGTAATCATTAAAACCATTCTTTTATGGATAAATACTATTATTTAAATTAAAATATAAGCATTTCATAAATAGACTTTTATTAAAAACCATTTATATATTGAAAGAACATTTAAATTCAAATTATTAAACATATTTCCCTCGCCTTTAAACATAATTGTTCTCTGTATATTTTTAGAATCTCTAACAAACTGTAACTTGTAGCTCTTTTAGGTTAATTGCACTTTCTGAAATTGTGAAAAAAAAAACTATATAAACAGTCCATGAGTGCATATAACGACATCCGTTCAATAAGTATGGTTTCCACAAAAAAACGAGAAAAAAAACGTAATAGCCAAAATGACAAACGTTTCCATTATGTGTGTGGTTAGGCAACGTCGAAAAAAAAATAAATTAAATAATATTATTCTAGTAATTATAAAGCAGACATCAAATGCGATGCATGAGTGGGCCCCTCCTCTCCCCACCTCTGCCTTCTCTCTCGATGCATCAACCCCCAGAAAAGTCCCCCCCAGCAACCCCCCTTGCGATCGCAGCTGCGTATCTTATCTATGCAACTCTTCGCATAGTTTAACGTTTTGTGCGTGAGTTTGTCACTCACCAATATATATACAGTTCCGACGATAAATACCTATAGGAGTGTGAGTGTGTGGGGGGTAGAAACAGCAAAGCTCACAATAATAGGGGGTTTCCTTACTTATTTTTGTAAAATAAACATTGATTTCTAAATAAGAAAGATTTCGTTTGCAGGAACTATTCGATTTTCGAAGTTAAAATATAGAAAAAATAATTTTTTAAGAAAATACATTACTTTTTTTAAAGAATAAAATAATGTACTAATTTTAATAAGCGATATAACCCTTAAGAATGTCGGTCTGAGTTAGGTTTGAATAGTAATCAATATTATTAAAGTTCGGTTTAATAAATCTTACCAATACGGCACTTGCGGCGTTAGCAAAAGTATACGCAGATCCGTCATAGCTTCAGCCTCTTCTCGCCCTCTCTGTTATCCTTAAAATTCCCAAGTTGCGAGTTGGGTGCTGAAGAATCTCAGCAATTCATACTGATACCATCCAAAACAGCTGCAGATTGTTAGAAGTAAATTATCAACAAAAAACAAGCTCTTTTTGGCCTCTTGTTTAATTAATTTTTCATAGACTTACCGCTATTTTTCCCTAAAATTCCCAAGTTGCGTGTTGGGTGCTGAAGAAGGTCAGCAGTTATTAAAGTTAAGGTTCAAAAACCATTCTTATAGGGGGGTTAGGAACCAGCAAAAACAGAGATCCATCATGGCTTCAACCTCTTCTCGCCCTCACTGTTATCCTTAAAATTCCCAAGTTGAGGGTTTGGGGCTGAAGAAGGTCAACAATGCATACTGATAAAGAGGATTCACTACCCTCCAAAACAGCTGCAGATTGTTGGAAATAAATTATTAACAAAAAAAACAAGCTCTTTCTGGCCTCTTGTTTAATTAATTTTTCATAGACTTACCGCTATTATTTTCCCCCCAACTGTGTGTGTGTGTGCGTGATTACGTGTGGAGCCAGTGTGCGTGTGTGTGAGAGTACGTATACGTACATATAGGCAGCAAATAAAAGATTGCATGTGCCCCACAATGCAGACACAAACAGATTCACAGACATAGCTTTTGAGTCGCGTCGCCAAATGAATAGACAAATATATACACACAGTGCACTCGCACACACACACACACTGAGGCAAACGCACACACACACTTAGACAGAATGCAGCTCGAACAACGTTGGTGGAGGCAAAGGCAAAGCGCGCCAACAAAATGCGAGAAACTGGGACAAAGTTGAACAGACGAGCCAAGGACGGATATTAGTGCGACGCGGCGCGAACAGTTGCATGATGAAGCGGCTGCAGCAAAGGGGGGTTTCGGAGAGGGGGCCAAACGGAGGGGGGAGGCACGGGCACCCGTTGAAGTTGGCAGCGAAAAGTGGAAAAACAAAATGAATGTTTTCTGCCTTTGCCGCTGTTGTTGTTGTAGTTGTTGTTGTTGCTGGTACAGTGGAGGCACTGTGGGGTCACCCAAAAAGTACTCCAAATATTAATATATAACTTCAATCAGAGAGTTTTAAGATCAGATCAAAGTTAATACTTGAAATATAAATTAAATATCTTTTTTAAGCTAAATTGCTTTAAATAATTTCTAGGAATTTATTAAGTACTAATCCTTGATTACTATTTTCGACTATTTCAGTAAAATTTAAGTAATTGCTTAACTAATAGATCCTAAGAAAGCTTATAATTATATTTATCAGTACAGAATTTGGTGTTTCTTTTAAAACAGATTATTTGCAAAGCTATTTAATATTGTTGTGTCTTTTGTGAAGTCTTTAACTCTCAAAGAATATACGAACCTTTATTAGAAGGAAAGTTAAAAGATATTAAAGCATTCATAGAAAGCTTAGAACTGAACCTAGTATTCTTTTAGACGAAAACTTATGTTGTGTCGTATGTTTTTGCTTTAGATCTATAGATCTTAAACCTATAAGGATTAATTCGCATTTTAATAGATTTTAAAGCCCATAAAACCAAGGAGCTTAATTGAGCACTTCGAGATAAATACTTTAAATATATTGTTAAATTTTTAGAGACATTTAAAATAATCAAAATTCATTAAAGTAGCTTCGGGGATAATAAAAAGTAAATACAAGAAAAATAAATTGTTTTTAGAAGTAGGGAAAACTGAGAAGTAACACATAATTTTATGTGTAAGCCCAGCTGGTTGAAAAATAATACCAGAAGTTATAAAATAGCTTACCATAAAATTGATATTGAATGTTTATATTACCTTTGATTAATTTCCCAAATTACTCCTGCCAAATTTGGCTTTATTTATTGGGGATATTCCCTTTACAACATGCTAGTAAATGACTAATTTTATGGTGAAACACTAGCTTTTATTATACCCTGCTAGTGCTCACTGTGCCTGTGCCCGTGCCTGTGCCGGTGCAGTTGCAGTATAGTTTTCAACTCTACAGCAAAATTTTGTTGTTTGTTGATTACAATTTGCATGACGCCAGCGGCAGTACAGCCAACAGGGCGGATAGAAGCACTTTATCTCCCTCGCTCGCCCGCCCCGCCGCCTCGCTCGTTCTCTGTTGCTCTTGCAGGTTTTTCTTCTGCTTTTTATTTTTCAGTAGCCAAACGTTGTTGTTGTTTATTTTGCAGACATTTTCGACCGAAAATAAAACAAAAACAAGCAAAAATAGAAAACCAATTTTAATTAATGGTGGAAAAACGAGTTTGCCTGGTTTCCATCAGCCAACAACCACAATGAATGGATTTTCTTTAAGAACACAGAATGCAGTTGAATGCAGCTTTGACTCTGTCTTGGTGTCTCTGGCTCAACTTGAAAATTCTTGTTTCGGGCAAAAGTTGATGCCGAGAGTTCTTTTTCGGTTGATGCCTTAGTCAAAACACTTAAATACCATAAATAATTGGCTACTTAAGTGCATTTGTTGCGCAAAAACATAGAAAAAACACCAGCGAAAAAAAAACACAATCAGACAGCCGAAGGAGTCAGTTTACAAGCTTTGTGTGTGGTTTTTGAGGTTTTCAAGGTATTTTTCGGATTCTATTTGACTGATTTTTTCGTTTTCTTTTTTTTTTGTATTTTCTGTATTTTTACGAGTTGAGTTTCATTTATGCTCCGACGTTGCTGGTGCATTTGAAGCGTGCATAAATAATGCCACAGGCCTACTTTTTATGCTGCACTCGGTTTGTGTACTTTCCGGAGGGTTCGGTGTACGGAGTACATCGATGTCAAACGCACAAATAATGCATATAAATATGCATTGACTTGTAGAAAATTCCTGGCTGAGAGCAGGGCTGTGTTCAATGAATTTTCCAGACGATTTTCTGTGTGTAACAAAACTATTCAGTTTTAGTAGGGGTTTATATGGAATATGGATATAAATAAAGTGTAAATAATAGAAATATGTACATTTTAAATCGGTATATGTGACAAATAAGTAATTCGAGTACTGAAAAGTTTAACAAGTCTAATTATATAGGCATAATTTAACTAAGACGGTAATAAATACCTACCATTATAAATATAATCCACCTTAAAGTATATAAACAATTCCCGACAAATGCAATTATGGCCAAATCGTGTCTGGTTTTTAAATATTTGAATTTTTATTAAGTGTTTCTTTGGTTTAAGTCCATGTTCAGGCTTCAAAAGAAACCCTAATTAAGTATGTTTTGAAACAGAAATCAAAAGGACATTTTAAAGTAATTTTCTCTATTAAAACTGCAAAGAATTAAATGCAAAGAATAGAAATCTAAATTTAAAAGCTAAATGCAATATCTTTAAATGTATTTTAATCATATATTTATACTAAATACATAAAATATGAATTTTCCTTTAAGAATTTACCCTTTATCTCTTGATTTCATAGTTCAAACCTTAATCTCAATCTAAAAATAGAACTCCATCTGATTTAGTTAGCTTAAAAAACAACTAAAACTGAGCTGTAAATCTTAATCGAAGGTTTGCCAAGGAAATTTTCCACAGAACCATGAATCATTTCGAAGAAAACCCGTAAATAAACGACTCTCTCTTGCTCTTTCTCCCCGTCTTAATATTTCTTCCCAATTGTTCTCGCCTTTCATCATCACGTGAAGCGTATACGTGATATTTCCGAAACAATATAATAAATTGCGCATACGTCATGTGGCCGCAGGGCTGACTAATAGCGATCGAAGCAGCTCAACAGTTCAGCAGCTCATCAACTCTTCAAGTATTTTAGCGATTCCCCATCGATAATTTGGTATAAATCCCGAAGAACCGATCGGATTACGGATTACGAGGCGGCAGAGAAAAGAACAATTACATCATTTGGTGAAAATGCTTGGCGTTTCATTTAAATCGACTAAAAATGGCAAAATTCTTCCGCCTCTTTTTCTTTTGGCTTTTCGTGGGTCAATAAACTCAGTCAAAAAGAAAAAAACAACAAATTTGTATATGAGAAATTCTTTTGTTGGCAACAAAAGAACGAACGCGTCGCGTCACGTACGGCCGTGCGACAGGGACAGAGCTAAGGAAAAGGGAAAGAGCGTGAGCGGGAGCGAGAGCGGGCGAGTGCGAAATGTAAACATTACAAAAAAATGCCAAGTTTCGGTCATCATCATCGCGGCCGAAAGAACGCAACCGTTAGCTGGCCATAAAATACATAATATTCGCCTGAGATATCTCCATTTCGAGCCGGCGAATGAATGAATTTCTTCGGGGATCTTACGAAATTCTAACGGCATCCCAAAATATATGCAAAGAGAAAATAAAAATACAAATAATAAGCTGGCTCAGAGAAAGAAAGCGAGAAATTACGTAGCCAGCATGCTAATGCTAATGCTTCTTCTGTCTAACGGCATTTCGCACAGCCGGCTAAAGGTAGCGTACCCCCTCATCCCCACGCCCCCCTTTGATTCTTCTTTCTCTGTTTTTGTGAAAGCTGGAAACGAGTTTCCTATTAGCATTCGGCTTGGCGGCAAAAAGAATGAAGCACGACAGCACAGCCAAAGAGCATGGCATCGAGCGCGCGCTCTCTTGCTCGGCTCTCTTTCGGCCACAAGGCAGTCGACTGGTGCATTGACCCCACAGCTCGCTGACCCACTTACGAAGCTGCTTTTTGCCAATGCGAATCCGAATCCGAGTCGGTCGAACTGCCGACGCGACACGAGCTCGTGGCGCTGCTGCTGTCGCTGCCGAACGAAGCAACTTGTGCAATAATCGCAGCAACAACAACAGCAGCAGCAGCAATCGCAGTCGCAGCTGCGTCGACTGCAAACTGACTTTGCTTCACTCTTTGCCACAGCACAGTGGTCAGAATACGACAAAAAGTGGAGACAATGTTAACAAAATAATATAGGAAGAATGTAAATAATAAGCTTTTAAAATATTATGTTATCGGTGATGTTAGAAAGTTATTTATGTTATCGATAAATGCCACATAAGAGCGCAGTCAATCAATGTTAACAATATTATACAGAAAGAACATAAATAATGAACTTTAAGAATATTATGTTATATTATGTTATCAATAAAATTAAGGAGAAATTTATGTTATCGATAAATCAACATAACAGCGTTGTTGTGCATATAACATCACATATAATGCATTAACTTAACAAAATAATACAGGAAGAATGTAAATAATAAACTTCAATAACAGCATATCATTCATTTTTAGAATATTACGTTATGAGTAAAATACTGACAAGAAATGTATGTTATCGATAAATTAACATAACAGCTCTGTCGTGCATATAACATCACATATAATGCATTACCTTAAGGACAAAACACAGAAGTTACTGCTTTTCTTATTCAAAATCGGATTAGAAATATAGAGCTTTAAGGCATTTACAGCTTGCGTTGCTCTAAAATTCCCAACTGAACTTTCAGTAGCCTGTTCGGTCAGGAAACGGATATTACAGCTTTTCTGCTTTCCCGAAATAGGGAATTATCGAAGATTTAAGGCTCTGTCTGGACTCGAAATAGCGTCAGGCAAATATTCGAAAGTAGACTCAAAAGGTGCAATTTCGAAGTTGGAATGAAAAGGGACTCCTCGTAGGAGCGTTAGAGCATAATTTGGTATAGTATGCATTTGTTTTCATCAGCATTCTCTGATTTACCTGAATGGCGTCATGCTTAGTGTGCTGGACTTTAAATCTAAAGGTCACGTGTTCGAGTCCCAGTCGGAACAATTGTGTTTCAGAAATGTAAGTTGCTTTATAAAACATTTATAATATTTACATCCATTTAACAGTACTATTAACTTACATAGCAGTGTCGGTTAGGTTATCTTTGGACGATTTTAGGACTCCTTTTTAAAATCTATAAGCTAATATAGGAGCATTTTGGGACTCCGAAAACACTCCTTCTAGGACTCCTAAAGGAGCACTGTTTTCATATAAATTGAGCTGCCTGCTCCCTTAGGACACCTTTCAGACCTCCCTAGGAGGTTTGAGCTCCTCCACCCTGTCCGATGGTTGGCTGGGTAATAATGTGCTTGGAAGCTTCACAAATATTTAGCTTTGTGATCTTACAAGTAATATTTATATATTATATACATGTATTTATATATTATGTTCATTTTTTTCTAATAATTATTTTACTATATTCTTAATTTCTTATCCCTCTCTTAAAACCCAGTGTTTCCTCGCCTCAGTCAGACTGTTCGCGAGGTGTTATGTGTGTGCTTGGCTTTATTTTTTCTCTTATTTTATTGCTATAGTTTCGTTCGCCGCAGTGCCAAAAACTGCAATTCATATGCATCCGTCCCTGGCCGCTCTTCTGCGGCCACCCAGCTGACAGCTTTACGTCTCGCCCAGTCTCCCGGGTTTTTGATACTTTTTATTTTTTTCTGTATTTTCTGTATTTTCGTTAGCACATGTCGTTGCATATTAATTTTTTTTAAGCGAGTGCACACACATGCATGTGCGAGTGCTTTTTACTCGGTTTTTAGTCGCGCTGCCGCCGCGAACTGCATTTCTTTATATTTTTTCGCGGGCATGCATTCGCAATAAAGAAGAACATATTAATTTTGACTTCTGGTTATTGCTGCACCCAGCAAAAGCAGCCAGAGCAGCGAAGGCAGTGCAAAAAGAAAGCCCCCGTGGGGCTGTGCAAATAAATTGCATATGCAAAAAATATTTCAGCGTTTTCCCGCTGCCATTTTGGCCATTCAGAATTTATTTTATTAAGCGGTTTTCAGACAGCCGGACAGCTTTTAATTTATCTTATTTTTTCCTATTTTCGTAGCGCATAGACGGAGCCAACAATAAAATGCAGGTTTTCCTCGCTCTTTTTCACTTCTCTAGTTGATTTACTGTAACTTGTTTTTCGCCCGGCAACGGTGCGTGTACGTGATACAAGTGCAGCGATGATGTGGAATTACCTAACATAACTCAATGGATGCGTTTTCATTGAGCAAAGGCGGTCCCCAGTCTTACAGCAAATTAATAAAAACAGCACCGCTTAATTAAAAATTGATTAAAAATTGCTTGCATTCATTACTTATTTGTACGTACGCCATTCAGGCATTAAAAAATTCAGCGCTTCGTGTCGTTTTTTTTTCGCCTCTGATAAGCAAACAATTTCACCCAATATTTGCGTTCATTTCGAGAAAAGTATGTCATAAATTTTGTTTTTTCGCCGTCAAAGTACACAGCGTTAAAAATGCCAAATAAGACAATAAAATGTATTTCATGACACACTTTTCCGCTTGGCGTATTAAATAAATATTTGAGCCTGCTATTTGTTAACCCAAATGTTGGCGGTAATATGTGCGTAGGTTAAAAGTTAATTGCCCTAAAGTAATATGTTACTCATTTGGGTTCTTACAAAAGGTAAAAGGAGGTATTTAAACTTTTCAGTGAGAGAAAGAAGCAGGAAAAATATCATAAAATACCAGAAACTTATGTTGAAAGAGAATTTATGAGATCGAGAAGTATTCTGAGGATTTCCCGATTAAGCATACATTTTAATTAAGTCATTCAAGTGATTATTCTTGATTTTAAAGTATAAGGTGGTATAAGGTTTTCAGTATAGCTAAATCTTTGTATGTTTTGGTATTAAATGGTATTAATGCAAGTAAGTATATCGAGATTTTTTTAAGGTACAAAAAAGATGTTTACACTTGACCCTTTAAGTTTACTTTTTAATAAGATGTTAATACTAACAATATAATACTATATTTTAAGACATATTGCAGTATTTTAATACCATTTAATATGTAGAAAAATACTTATTTAAATTTTTTTAAATAGTACAACTGTGCAATTTAGTTCTTTTCTTCCCTAGTGATTATAAATAATATGTTTAGTTATTTTTTGGTTATGTACAAAGTACAATTGCTTTTAAAGCGACACATGTAAATGTTACCGGTTGACTTATCTGCCTGTAAACTTTGGGGCTTTGACATAACGGTATGTATGTTTGCCCCCTCTCTTACTCTCTCCACTCTCACCGCTCTTTAGTGCAGTTACCCATGCTCCGCCTTATCTGTCTTGAAGACTCATAAACACGCACGCATTCCCGTACTTCAGATAAAGATTTATGTTAGCTCTTTTTTCGGGGAAAGAGTCGGCGAGCATTTACTGCATTTTGCGTGCGAGTATTTCGAGTATTTCGTAATGCCCGAGAACGATAAAAGCTTAAAGCGGTTTAAGTGTCCCCTCCTAAGCCCCATTCTTTTTTTTCGCTCGCTCCATTGCATAGCCTAGTGATGACGACACACATTCTGCCATAATTAAATATCTGTCTGCCCGCTCAGTTGCAACGAAAAAAAAGAGGGAGCTTCGCTGAGCGGCGCTCTTTAGGGGGAGCTAAGAGAAAACCCCCAAAGAGAGAGGTAGGCGAGAGAGAACTTTCTTTTCGATTTTGTTTTTGTTTTCTTTTCCTTCGCTCGCCGAGAATGTTTACGGCCATGCTGGTGTGTGTGTGTAGCGGTATCTGTGTCTGTGAGATACTGCCGTGTTGGGAAAGTTCATTGACACTTGAAAAACATTTCATTTCAGTCACTCACTCACACAGAGCACCGCCTCGCTTACTCACTCACTCACTCATCATCTGTCACACATTTCTCCTATGCGATCCGAACGAACAGCGGCGCAGCAGCAGCTCGGCGGCGGCAGCTTGGCACATTTTTCAAGCTGTGCTGTGTGTTGTGTTTTGATTGTGCTCTGCCGGCGTCGCTGTCGCTGGGTGCTAGCTGAGCTGCCGGCGTCGCTGCCGCCGCTGGATGCTGCGGCCGCGGCGTCTGAGTTTGCGTCTGTGTTTGTGTGCGTTCGGTTCAGCGCGCATCTTTCATCCTCGTGGGTAAATACGCAAGGCAGCAGCAACAACAAAGGCAGCAGCAGCAACAACAGCAACAGCCAAGCGCCTAGATTACACAATACCGCCGCCAGACGGAGACCAATCTGCTTGCTCTTCTCGCTCTCCTCCCTTTCTCTTGCCGGGCACTCTCTTCCTACCCATCTCACCACCTCTCTCTTCTGTTGGCTCCAACACTTTGCTACAAAATAAATGCTTTTGGGATTAAATAAATAAATTTTACTGTAAAAAGTAAACGTATATTAATGACAATTTATAGAAAAGTTTACATTTAAATTAAAAATATTTTATTATTTAGTATTTTATGTTTTTGTTTTAATAATTAAATTGAGCGACCTCTTATTTATTGGCTAGAACCCTCATTATTTATTTTATTATTTATTTTTATTATTTATAAAAAAATTAAAGTAATAAATACACATTTCACATTTAAATATTTCAGAATAAACGAGAAAATAACTTCGGTAAACCGAAGTTTATACAGTCAGCAATTGGATCATTGAAAATCGATCCAATTTGGTAATGTAAAAAATGTCAAATTATGTAAATTTTGTAAATTTTACATTTTACATGTAATTTTACATTTTCATATAAATTGACCATGGCAGCTATGATATAGTTGTCCGATATGAAATTAAAACCGTAATTCTAGAACTATAAAAACGACTATATCTCGAAATATAGAAATTCGTTTGAAAAATTAAAATTTTTGTACATTAATTTCGCCAACATTCCTAGCAGCTATAGGATATAGTGGTCCGATTCCGGCCGTTCCGACATATACTGCTAAAGAAATAAGACTATGCTGAAAATTTCAGCCCGATAGCTCAAAAACTGAGAGACTAGTTCGCGTAGAAACCGACAGACATGGCTAGATCGACTCGGCTGGTGATGCTGATCAAGAATATATATACTTTATGGGGTCGGAGATGCCTCCTTCACTGCGTTGCAAATATCATGGCAAAATTATAATACCCTCTGCAAGGGTATAAAAATTGATATACTTAAGACCTAGATATCTTACTTTTTATTGAAATAAACATATAATTCAAAATAATAATGAATTAAAAATAAAACTTTGAGCAAATAAAACTTTATAACAAGTAGCAATCAATTATTTAATGTAAAACTTAATTGTAATGGTAATTTTACTAACTAAAAACCCGAATTTCCAAATTGAAAATAAAGAATTAAAGCCACATTCATGCTGACTAGTGTAAATTGCAGCACATACTGCGATTCTCTCTGTGTGAACCAGTTCTCAGCGATGGTGCACTCTGCTGCCGATCAGGAAATTGCATCATATTCGCCGCTGAAAGGATTGCGATTGCGGCAAGGGAAGCCCGAACAGCTGTCGCACTATCTCCATGTCCCTCTCCCTTCCACCCTGCCGGCCGGGGCATTCTTATTGTGCGGCAGACAAGTGGCTTAAGGTACTCACTTGTACCGCGTGGACGGCACATTGTGCCGCATGGATAATGCACTGCAATATTGCGCAATAGTTCTCCGGGGTCGAAGTGGCATTGTCTGGGTCTGAACACCCCGCGACAGGGGCAGGGGCTGTCAGCGGAAAATCCATTGATTGTAATTGCAAGGGGCGTTCACGATGGGAAATTTAAGAAAAGACTCGGAAAATGGTTTGTAAAAAAGTGGGAGAATATCTTAAACAAAAGAAGTAATCCTTGTATTTTATGCTTAAGATTTAAGGAGTTTTGGGATCCTGAGGGTAAAAATATACAAGCTGGATATCCATAAAGAATACTAATAAGATTGTTTATAATAATTCTTAATATATTTACACCTAGTTTTATGTTAAATAATATTTTAAACAAAAGAAGAAGTAATTCTTCCATTTAATGCTCAGATTAAAAGAGTGCTGGGATCGTAAGATCTTATTTTGCAACCTGGGATATCTAGAAAAATATTAATAAGAATGTATATTAAGTTCTTAATATATTTAACCTTATTTCTATTTTAAAGGTTACATTTTTACTGAACATATTCCTAAGACCACTTTTCTTTTCTTCTCTTTACAGCTCAAATCGAGATAATTCCATGCAAAGTCTGCGGCGACAAGTCATCGGGCGTGCACTACGGCGTTATTACCTGCGAGGGCTGTAAGGGCTTCTTCCGGCGCTCGCAGAGCTCCGTGGTGAACTACCAGTGTCCTCGGAACAAGCAATGCGTGGTGGACCGCGTAAATCGCAACCGCTGTCAATACTGTAGACTGCAAAAGTGCCTAAAATTGGGAATGAGTCGTGATGGTCTGTAGCAAAGTCTGAGATAAGGGGAACCAGAGGAAAATTAAAGGGAATTAAAATATTTAAAGAGAGATTTTTCACATTTTAACGCCATAAATATCAATATCCTTTTAAAAAAATAACAACGGTTACAATTCTTAATTATTAATATGGTTATTAAGCAGAATATTAGTTAAATTTAATGTTTTCTTGCTAACTAAATATATAAATACTTACTTTAATATCTAAATATATTATATAAATTTAAAAATAAATATTTTATATATTTAAATTATATTATCTTCCTTGCTTTGCTTCAAAATATTTTAAGTTCCCCACTTTTCTCTGGTCTTAATCTCTAATACTTTGACTTTTGCATTAATCGCACCCATTTAACCGCCCATTTCATACCCGTGCAGCTGTAAAGTTCGGCAGGATGTCCAAGAAGCAGCGCGAAGGTCGAGGACGAGGTGCGCTTCCACCGGGCCCAGATGCGGGCCCAAAGCGATGCGGCCCCCGATAGTTCCGTGTACGACACACAGACGCCCTCGAGCAGCGATCAGCTGCATCACAACAACTACAACAGGTGCAGTATGACCGATATGAGAATGATCCTCCATATTGATGTTTCCGTGATCTCAATGCCCCTTACTATCTCAATGCCCCTGTCACTGCCTCTGTCCCGGCTGCTCCTGGTGTCCACGCTCTTTATCTCCCCCTCTTTGTCTGCTCTTCTCTTCCTCCGTCTCCACCAATCTCCACCGATCCCCGACCCGTAATGCCCGTTCTTGTCACTCAGCTACAGCGGCGGCTATTCGAGCAACGAGGTGGGCTACGGCAGTCCCTACGGCTACTCGGCCTCCGTGACGCCCCAGCAGACCATGCAGTACGACATCTCGGCGGACTATGTGGACAGCACCACCTACGAGCCGCGGAGTACAATAATCGATCCCGAATTTATTAGTCACGGTAAGGATGAGGGATTTCTTAGATTGCTTAGGATTTAAATTAATTAATTTTTAACCTTAATCCCTCAGCGGATGGCGATATCAACGATGTGCTGATCAAGACGCTGGCGGAGGCGCATGCCAACACAAATACCAAACTGGAAGCTGTGCACGACATGTTCCGAAAGCAGCCGGTGAGTTTTTTAGGGGATGCCCAAAAGTATGCCCTGATTTACTATTAAATTAATGTTTTCTCCCTCTGTAGGATGTGTCACGCATTCTCTACTACAAGAATCTGGGCCAGGAGGAACTCTGGCTGGACTGCGCCGAGAAGCTTACTCAAATGATACAGAACATAATCGAATTTGCTAAGCTAATACCGGGATTCATGCGCCTGAGTCAGGACGATCAGGTGAGTTAAAGGGATTTTTATTTATTTATTTTATAAATTAATTAATATATTTTTCCCTTAGATATTACTGCTGAAGACGGGCTCCTTTGAGCTGGCGATTGTTCGCATGTCCAGACTGCTAGATCTCTCCCAGAACGCGGTACTCTATGGCGATGTTATGCTGCCCCAGGAGGCGTTCTACACATCCGACTCGGAGGAGATGCGCCTGGTGTCGCGCATTTTTCAAACGGCCAAGTCGATAGCCGAACTCAAACTGACTGAAACCGAACTGGCGCTGTATCAGAGCTTAGTGCTGCTCTGGCCAGGTATATATCTCACATATAATACATATCTTGTAAAGGTAGTAACATCTTATTTTTTAGAACGCAATGGAGTGCGTGGAAATACGGAAATACAGAGGCTTTTCAATCTGAGCATGAATGCGATTCGGCAGGAGCTGGAAACGAATCATGCGCCGCTCAAGGGCGATGTCACCGTGCTGGACACACTGCTGAACAACATACCCAATTTCCGGTAGGAAAGAGAGTACATTTTTATAGAAAAAGAAACCTTCAAATAGGAAATCTTATTCTATAAACTATACTACTCTTTAACCCCTAGAAAATACCCAAAATTTTCCCTTTTAAATCTCAAACTTATATGACTTTTCCCTTCCTTTTTCCAGCGACATTTCCATCTTGCACATGGAGGCGCTGAGCAAGTTTAAGCAACAGCATCCGAACGTCGTCTTTCCGGCGCTGTACAAGGAGCTGTTCTCGATAGATTCGCAGCAGGACCTGACATAACAAGAGCAGCAACAGCAACCGTTCCTGGAGACCAACGCGGATGAGGTTGCCGAAGATGCGGCTGCCACGGGTTGTGCCCTGCCGCTGGTGGCGTCACCCGCTGGACCCCGCAGCAGCAGCCACAGCAGCAGCAGCAGCCGCAGCAGCAGCTGCTCGAGGACTAAGGGAATAAGGAGGGCCAAGGATACGGTAGCGGCAGCAACAATAATTATTTGAGCGGATACAAGAACTTTATCATGATTTAAGCTAGCATACAACCAAGGATGTGATCCTCGCCAAGGACTCACTTAAAAAAAAAAACACAGAACTCTATCTAATATATATAAAGATATATGAGAGAGAGATGGGATGGGAAAATATTTCAAAAATATTGTTAACTCAGTTAAGACTTTTTGCTTCGTAGAGAAAAACCGAAACCGAAACCGAAACCGATTGCATTTCGAGCAAAGGGCATCAAACTCTGATTTTCGAAGTTATACTATGTATATGTACGGATACGTAACCTTCGACTTCTCATATCCAGGTCCCGAGCAGATATATCCCTCGACTAAGTACTTAAAAGCGAACCCCATTGCCCAGATATACTTCAGTCTCCTGTCTCCACTTTGGTTTAGTCCTCTGTTCCGATACCTACACCTATCCCGATTCCGATCCCGCCTAGGTTGTCTTTGCCTTATGTTGTAACTAAAGTATATGTGTATTTTATATACAGGAGATGTATGTATAACTATGTCTTATATAAATATCGGTTTTAATGCCTAACAAGAAGAAAAACAAAAACATAAAACAAAAACAATTATTTCTTTGTAAACAACAACAACAAAATCGAATATCTCGGAAAATGTGTTCTTATAATTATATTGATTAATGCAATTACAATATATATTTACAATTTACCGTTACGTTTTTACATTTTACATAAGACGACGATGCGTAAAACAGAATGATTAAGAAAAGCTAAACATAAAAAACGACGATAAAGATGATGAAGAGGAGAATAAGAAGAAAATAGGAGTTAAAAAGTGAGCTGAAGATGGAAATTTCAAGCAAGCACATAAAAGTATGCAATATTTTTGTTTAAAAACAATTCTTTATTAGTTTCTTATTATATATATATATATATTATATATAAACAATAATTAATTACGTACATAAACACACACGTATATCTAGGGCTCTATATATTAAAGCATGATAGACAAATCCCAATCCGGTTCCAAGGTTTAGTAAAACGAAAATAAATGAAAGAAATAAAATGCTAAAAACACAAAACAAACAAAAACAAAACATTTTTGATATGAAATCCTACGCATAATTACGAGAAAGAACTTTTTATTGTTTCTAAGATTACAACTTAAATGAAAAGAAATGAAAACCAAAACAGACTGACGGACCGAACCCGACAGCAAGCCGCCCTCCAAAAGCCCCAATCCTCAATCCCCTCAATTCCCCAAGTCCCACGCAGAAATCTTAAAGAAAAAAATTAAAATTGATTAAAAAATAAAAAAAGATTCAAAAATAAAGACAATGCAAAAGAAAAACGGCAACTTTTTGGTTGATACATTTAAATATATACATTTATATAACTGACTGACTATACAAAGACGATACACACACACACGCATACACACACATACACGCGCATTCACACACATGCTAACATTACATAAATTAGTTAAAACTTAGAGTAAACAAGTAAACGAGAAAACAAACAACAAACACATTGGATAGTAGGTGATAATTGGTGTGTCTTAAATAAAACCCCTTTGCTTATTACCTCCTCCTCAACCCCCACAAAATCCCCAAAAACATTTTTACTCTAAATTTAAAGCTTAATAAATCAAAATTGATTTTTTCGGTAAAAGAACCATTTCAGCAGGCAGGCATAATTATTAATTAACCTTAATTATAGCAAGGAAAATTATAAATAAAATGTATACAATAAAAACTAAAAAAAAATCAAATAAATTACATTTTTGCAAATTCCACAAGAAAATAAGAACAACATTATTTTGCAAGGAAAAAAACATAAAAACCCCTTACCTGAATCCGTGCAAGAAATATTTACACTAGCTTACATAGAACTGGGACGAGGACAACAATATCTCAATTGAAAATATCTTTATTACTGTAATCGATCGATTTGGACATACTTAAGTTCGACGTTTTGGCCTTAAAACAAAATAAATAGGAAGAAACCTAAAGTACTTTATATATATACAAACCATATATACAATATAGAGAATACAAAACTAGTTTTAATTTATACAAAGCAAGGGAGCAGCTTTCAAACTCAAAACAAAACAAAAGAATATCCCCAAAAAACAAAAACTTTGTTAAAAATTACCCATAATAAAGAAATGAATTAAATAAACGGAAGACACAAAGTTAATCTATAAACAAACCGAAAACGAAAAAAGTTAAGTTGGTTTGAGCGGCGGAGATGGCAACAACAACAACAAACATAAGTGTATCTATAAATGATATATGTATTGTTAAATTTTTATGCTAAGTTTTTAGTGAGAGAAACGGTTACATTTTTAAATATTAACAAAAAGGAAATCGCGAACTCGACAAGGTGTAAAATGAGTACATTTAAATTTAAATTTAGCATACATACGGCATAATTATTATGTTACGATATTTACATTTATATAAAACAGAAAAAAACTAAACAAAAGAAACAGAAATCAGAACTCCCCCGTAAAGAGGTAAATCGAAATAAAACAAATATAAACTGAAAGAGGAACTCTGAATCTGAAAAGAAAAAGAAAAACCGAAGAAGGTAAAAAAATTAATTATACATACAAAAAAAAAAAACTTATATATGAAAAGAAGGCAAATTATATATTATATATATGATTAAGTAGCTTTAGGCCGACTGTTGCACATAAACACACAGAGACACACACCTTACACAATCATACACACACTTGCTAAAGGCAAAAGTTGCAGCTGAAAATATAAGCTGACAATGACAGTCACAAATGATCAATTGCAAAAAGGAGCTTTCACAGACACACCACAACACACACACATTTTCATAAAGCCATTCTCTTTTTGGGTTAACAAATAAAAAAGCAATACTAGAAATGTCAACGGGGCTAGGTACAGTGGTTATGGGCTAGAATAGACTGATCCTTAGCTCAGAGAGGTATTTAAAAATTTATTAAACTCTATGGAGTTCAGGTCTTGGAAGTTTTGTTATTTTCCTAATTAAAATACTAACTTCAAATGCAATTTATAAGAAGCTATTGCTTTTTCTTTTTTTATGAAGCCTGGAAAATCAAATCACTTGCCCCATAACCACTGTACTACGCATTTTCCATACAACCTTTTGCGACTTTCCCCTCTGTCCGTTCAACATGGCGTATGAGTAACCTCACTGGGTCCGCTCTTTGTGTGTTATTTATATTTTTGGACGAGCTAGACTCGTCGGAGCATGTTTAATTTCAAACAGTACTATTCAGTTTTTAATGCCCGAGCACGAACATAAATAAAACTGAAATCAACAGATAAACCAATATATTATTTGTGTACAGCTCGGTTGTAAACAAAAGGAGAACAGGGACAGCAGCAGCAGCCAGGGGGAGAATGTTGCACAATGAGAGGAAAACACACACAGAGAACAACTCAAACAGGAATCAAAGATACGCCCTAAAAACAGGAAAGCAAATCATTTTTATAAACTATCATCACGAGACACACACCACACACAGAGAAACACAAGATGTAGCTTTAGTTTACTAGGTGAATTCGTTTTTATATATTTGTAAATTGTTTTTAGGTAAATCGAATTACATATATAATCTCATGCAATTATATGGAACAGATTATATATATATATTATGTCATACTGCATTATTACGATTATTATGATTCAACAACAACAAGAAACCGACACAGAAACCAGTAACCAGAAACCAGAAACCAGAACAAGGCAAAGCATCAAATGGTAAATGGAAAAACCGTTCAAGCCGCTGCAAACTGACGAAACAGTAGTTAAAGATGCCGAAATCGGGGAAAAACAACAGCAGAAAAAATAATTCAATTCATTCTTAACAATAAAATGTAATCTGAATTATACAAAACGAAACAAAAAACAAAACCAACAAAACAGCAAACCAAAAGAGAAAACAAAAGAAAATCATAAAGAAAAACATTGTCCACAGTTTTACTTTACTTACTTGGAAGCGCCGCTGCCGTGGGTCAAGGGAAGTAATACGTTTAATTGCCTTTATTATTTCGCATTTTCCAATTAAAAACTTTTTATTAATTGGCCAACGGCATTGTTCGCTGCTTGATTTTGCATTTATGAGCATATGAGCCGCGCATTTCGCATTAATAAAACGTCAATCAATCTGGCAAGTGCAGCAGGCAGGCAGGCTCTGGACATTGAATGCAGGAAATATGCAGAGATATTTTCACGGAAGTTAACAACAGGAGGATGCCACACACAAACACACATTATCAATGGGAAAATTATAAACTGTTGAGAAAAGCTGAGTCATATGGGAAAAATGGGGCTTTACAAGATATAAGTTGTTTGCGGATACAGAATTCAACAAGGATAATTAAGGTAAGTTAAGATAAGATAAAAAACTGGGAGACCTTAGTTTCTTAGAAGCAGTTTATTAATATTTATTGATGTAAATTTTATTTAAGAGTTCCAAGCTTATATTCTTATCTCTATAAATTTCTTTACAGCCTTTTCAACCTTTATTTTGTAAAGAAGAGCCTTTCTCTGGTTTAATTATTATCTTTTAAGTCGAAAACTTAATTCTAAAATCATTTTTTGCTAAATTATACATAAGTACAGTATTTGAAGTTAATTCTACTATTTTTTTATAATTTATGCAGATTATTTACGAGTAAATACAATAATAATACAACAAACCCTTGATCAACCTTCATACATATTTGTTCTACTATTTCTTTTGGCAAATTTATACCAAGTGATACCTTACCTCATTTAATTTATTAAAATACTTGAAGATTAAATTTATTAATCATAATTAAATTACATATAATTTTATAAAATTATTTATGTAAATTCATTTTCTTTAATATAAGTAAAGTAAAAGCAGTAAAGCATCAAACCTTGCACATTTTCCTTACTCAAACAGGCAACTCCCATTAAGTTTAATAAGTTAGAACTAAATAATAAAGGCAAGTTCGTGTACACAAGAGCTTGAAAAGCACTCGAAAATGAAATCACAAGTAGCCGCCGTTTATTTGGGTCAATTGCAGTCATGTGTAGGCGATCATGAGTCATTTGAGGGCGAAGGACGACCCGCTGCGGCACCAAAATGTCTCCAGAAGGCCAAGACATTTCTGCTAAGTTCAGCAAACTTCTGCGGCAAACCGAACACAGAAATGGTCAATCGTCTAACTCGCTTTTGATGGCCATAAATTAATGCACCCCTCGGCCGGCCAAATCGGCAGTCTCCGAGGCCATAAAAACGTGCTGCATACAAACGTTCGAGAATCTTGTATATAGCTTTTCAATACGCAATAACAGTAAGAAAAGCAAAAGCAACAACGACAACGACTACGACACCTGCGTGCCCCGTTAAACGCAAATCCATGTTTGTGGCAAAGTAAGTAAAACTTTTGCCACACTCTCACATACATTGGCTTGTGGTTAGAAGTTAGATTTATGGCCACTTGCACAAATACGGCTGTAAGTATGTTAGTTTGCCGGCTGCCGATTCTTGTGGCAAGGTCACTTTTGATGAAGTCAGCAAGGCAAATAGTTTTTGCTCAAACTTTATCCTTAAATCTTTACAATTGATAAATCGCCAGCTGGGCATCGACATTGCCATGGAATCTAAAATGCTGATGAGGCTGTATTTTGGGAGACTTTAAAGGACAAATATTTATGTTAAGAAAATGGCATTTAATGGAAAATTATTTGACTGTAGTTGCATTTCCTGGGGTCATAATTTAATCAAGACTAAAGCATGCTTTGAGTGCATCCGAGAAAGGATGTTTAAGACTTTAATTGCTTCAAGTTCAATGAAATATTAGTTTCCTTGCCTGGCTTCCTCTTTTGCTGAATTTTCTAGCATTCTTTCTTGTGGTGTTACGAGGATTTTTTTGTCAGAACTGAAGGTTTTTCGAGGATTTTTTAAAGGAGAACTAAAGCATGCTTTGAGTGCATCCGAGAAAGGATGTTTAAGACTTTAATTATTCAAGTTCAATCAATATTAGTCTCTTTGCCTGGCTTTTTTGGTTGAATTTCAGAACACCATTTCTTGTGGTATTATGACACTGAATTCTTGTTTTCATGCATTGAAGGTTGCTCGAGGATTTTTTTGGTAAAGTGAGAACGGTCCGTCTTTTTAAATTAAATCCTTTAAAATTTAAAAGCTTTAATAAATTAACTTCAAATAAATATAAGTATCTTTGCCAGGCTTCCTTTTTGGCTGATTTTCCGAACATCCTTTCTTATGGTATTATGACACTGCATTCATGCTTCCATTCATTGAAGGTTGATGGATTTTTAGGGGGTAAAAAAATGTTCACTTTTTTTTATTTATATTAAAATCCTTAAAAATGTAACAAAGATGACTGTAATTATAATAAATTTCAACAAAACGTTTTAATAAATATCTATAATTATTTTTTTCTCAAGGAACTATATTTTATAATTTCTAGTTTAACTCATTGTAATTCCTTGACTTAATACAAGTTTATTTTTAAGTAAAAGCAGTACCTGGATTATTGACCGATTGCCCCAGCAAAAACGAGTGCATTAACTTTAAAATTATTTGTAGAGATTAGGAAACTGTGAAAAACCCACTGCCTGACAGTACAAGAAATCCAAATTTAAAGCCTAATTCCTTTTAAAAACTGTACAGCCTGAACATCAAAAAATGCAGACACTAATTAACGATTAAACACTAATTACCTACCGTACGTAATACAAACTAGTAATGCTTTGATTAAGGCAAAGCCAGCCTGGGAACCAGATGCTATCTAAAAGGTATTATATCAGCACCCCTTCCTTATATCAAAACTCGATTGGATCAAACTGCGGCTTAATCCTGCTTTAAACTCTTTAATGTGGACATCAATTACGTATGGGAAACTCTGGCGGCGACTGGCATATGCAAATGCATAATGCATACACAAATTTTCACTTTGTTTTCATTTTGAGTTTTCCCAGCCATTTTTTTCCGTTTTGTGTTGTTTTCAGAGTTTGGTTTGGCTCTGCAATTTTAACGCGCTTCCGTCAATTAAACTTACGAGGCGTAACTGGCAAACTGGAAAATTGTGTCACACACAAAACCCGCCCAGGTCCACCCACCGGAATGATGGAAGGGGTGGCATTTTGGGTTGCTGCACATGAATGTTGCATGTTGCATACACGTACGCATGTACGCGATGATCGACATAGTTAAGTGAAAATTTATTGGTAAAGGAAATGGCTGGCCGACGGGGAGACAACAGGCCTGATGTATCGGTTTCCGGGGCTTTCGGTTGGATAATCCTTGGCAGGGGCCATTCCGCAGCAGCAGCAGCAGTGAAAGGCCGTAACACAACAGGTTAAGCAAATTTGGCTTTGGCGTTTTCGTTTTCGCCTGGATTGGCTTCTACCTGGCCTGCCGCCTGCCGCCGTTGGCCATCTCCAATATTAATCTGCGGGCGAAGTGCAAAGTGGCTACCTCTGGCCTTGCGCCAGTTCTCTGTTTGAACTCCACGCAATTTCGCCCACAAATATTGGATCTCCAAAAAAAATTGCCTCCATAATGGGAATTCTGGCAGAGAAAAAATCGGAAAGCCTACAAGCTGCACGTCGTATTACTTAGCCGGGGGTCTATGTTTCTCAATAGGTTCTGGCTTTTGATTGAAAATGAAAAGTAATACTCATGAAATAAAAGTCACCAAAGTGTCACATGTTTAGAACTTTAAATTTGCTCAATAATGTGATTTCTCCCAGAAAAAAGTTGCGGAAACCACATAGTCCTGAGCTGCACGGTGTTTTTTTCCTGAACGGCTATATAATTCTTAATTGGTTATAAATATTATTTAATAATAAATTAAGTACAACTTATAAAAGAGATGAAACCTTTTATTAACTTAGAAGTTCCTTAATAATAAGATTTCTGGCAAAGATAATGTCAAAAAGCCCAAAAAGCCCAAAGCACAAATTATTTGGCTGAATGTTATTTCCGGCTCTATAATTCCCGATTAATTCTAACAATTTGAATGATGATGAAAAGTGAGATGTCAGTTGAGTTTCGCTTATAACTACAACTAACTAACTAACTAACTAACTACGAGCTTTATTTTAAATTTTTTCTAATTTATAAAACTTTCTTAGTCCTTTTGAAGTTTTTTTTTTAATATTTAGAATATAGCCAAAATAATATATTAACATAATCTGATCTATAATAAGCAGAGAAAATCTAAAATTTCTAAATATTCTTGGATGCCCGACGTTATTCTTGTCTGTGGCTCTATAATTCTCAATTGGTTCTAAGTTTCAATCGTTGGGTAAATCAGTATATGAAATCAGATATAATGATGATAATTTGATGATGTTACTAATATATCCTGTCACTTGTCTGTAACTACTTTAAAGTTGAATTTAATGTTAAATTTAAATTAAAGTTTTTCAGTTTAATGCAATTTTGCCTGCCAAACTGGAACCTATAAAATAAAGCGATTTACGGCATGTTAAGCTAGTTTAATTATTATTATTTTTACTATTATTACCACCATAAAAATCATGTTTCTTGCTGTGCAACATTTCTTACTTAGCTTTTCCGCTCGAAGGAAGAGGCTTTCAACTTGATGTTGCCACCAGCCAGTCGAATGTGGTGCTAATGACCCGATGCCGGGCCAACCGGGTGGATCGGCTCGAATCGAACCACTTTGTATGCAATTAATTTTGACACTTTTTCGCAATTGCGCGATCATGCTGGAAAAGTGGCCACGAAAAGGCAGCCAAGCAAACAGCCAACTAACTAACCAACCGGCCAACCGGTCAAATGTCCGATCATATTTCTTGCTTTTGTGATTATATCATCGAAAATGTGTCCGTTAATTGCCCAACTTCTGGCGGCCAAGTGGGAGCCCGCGAAAATAAAAAGAGAGCCAAAGGCAGCGGCAACTTTCCGCAATTACAATTGCAGGCCAATAAGTGGATGTATCAAAAGCACGGTTATATCATGTCAGGCGGAACAGCAGTCCAGAAACTAGTTGGATGAGCCACCGTTGCGAAGACAATGACCAAGTGTCGTGTCGGGGTCTGTTTGGTCTGGATTTGTCATTGTTATGCAACGTCGCCGCGGCGTGCCACGAAACCAGTTGATTAGCCAGCCGAAATGGAGCGCTTCCTGCATTACATTTTACATTCATTGCTGCCTTCCTCCCAATGCCTACCCAATCCCTCGCAAATCGCTAAAATGGCCAAAGTGCGGGCCCAGCGGCCAGAATGGGCCAATCAAATGGATTGCCATCGCGGAGCAGCGCATTTAAATTGCAATCAAATGCAGGTCGGTGCGGGTGGCAGGCAATGATACACTGTAACTAAAAATAACATAAATGTATTAAACATATTTAATGGATAAAATGAGAAGCATATTTTTAGAGATTAGGTTTAGGTGAGATTAAGATGGCTGTTAGCCGGAAATACTTATAACTATTAAAGTCCTTGAGGCCTGAAAACAGTCTGCATGCTAGGGCACGTTTTGTGGTGCTGCATTCCGTGAGGCTCAGTTTGATTGAAGGCGCTGATCCCTTCATCTTTGTTTGTAATCAAATTTTTATTTTCAAAGTTTTCCTTAACTTTTAATGTTTAATTTTTATAAATTAAGACTTGCATCCTATTTTTATCAGAAGGAAAATATGGGAAAGCCTTTTAAGCTCACCCTTTATTTCCCAACTTCACTACAAACGTACTTAATTTGAGGATAAAACCAATTGAATTCGAGAACATTTATTCATTTTGAGTTTTTTTTAGACTTAACTTAGAAAGAGAACATATTTGAGAATGCGTCTTCTCAATTTTAGGATGACATAAAGCTCACCCCTTAATTATCAACTTCACTACAAACGTACTCAATTTGAGGATAAAACCACTTGAAATCGAGAACATTTATTCATTTTGAGTTTTTTTGTACTCAAGGTGAGGAAAATAGACTTAAACCTAGAATTTTAGACAAATCCGTCTTTAAAATGAGAAGAGTACATATTTGAGAATGCGTCTTCTCAATTTTAGGATGCCATATTTTTTTCTATATTTAAATAGAAAACTAAAATAAAAACAAATAAGATCAATATTGTTTTGATAAAGAATATAAATGGTTATCCCTGATTTAAAGACTCCATAAATCTTACATTCCCCATTTAGCTTTTACAGAATTTCTATCACAACTCAAACTATAAAATATTTAACCAAATATTATTTTCTCTTTAACATTTTTCTCCCAGTGCTTTATGCGGTTGACACGACACGACATATTTCAGCGCACAACTCAATTTGCGACAAACGAATGCGAGACCGAATGCCTGACCAGGAAGCTGGCCAAATCCAAATCCTTGCCGCTGCCACTGAAAGTGCAACCGAAAACTGAAAACTGAAACTGCAAGCTGCAACGGCTGCAACCTGCTGCCGGCGCCAGCCAACCCTGCTCCCCAGTACCGCCCCCTTTCGACCGCTGGAGGCGGGCAGACCGACATAATCGCTGCGTTTATCTCAGAGGCAGAGGCACAGGCTTCAATTACACCTATGTAGGATCCCCCCTCGCTCTCCCTCACTGGAGATAGATTTTGCAATGAAGGGATTCCCTCGCCGAGCTTGTGGCTTTGAGCTTGAGTTGCTGCTGGCGTTTGACTTTGCTAGTTACTTTGGTGGCTCTCGTTTCTGTTTTGGCTCTCGAGTTTATTTGCGGCATCTGTTTTCACTATCATGTCAGGGTGGAGAGGTACCCTACACTCTATGAGGAGTTGGAGGGTATTTGAGGTCATATATATCATAAAATAATAAGTATAACAGAAGAAAAGATATATAAGCTTAGATTGATATTAATTTATTTATTTTAAACTAGGAACCACAGTTACTATTTAAACGTCAGTTATCGTTAAAGTTACACTATATTTCCCAACTGTTTCCAGCTACACTGGCGACAGAAATAATGTATAGTTCACTTTTTTTTAATAAATCTTAAATTGCAAGATTATAAATATATTTTTTACTCTTCCAAAAGTTATTACAAATTTATTAGTTCAATATTTTTAACTATGAACCCCAATTACTATGTAAGCCTCTGTTACCGCTTGCGTTGGTCTATAATTCCCAATGTGTTCCAGCTACACTGATCGCAGAAATATTATTTTCTTTCAAATTCTTAAAGAACTTCAGTTTCTATAATTAAAACTTTGTTTTTTACATTTTTAAAAGTAATTACAAACTTTTTAGCCTTAATTTTTAACTATGAACCACAATTTCTATTCAAAAGTAAATAACCGATTGCATTGCACTGTAATTCCCAACGGGTTCGAGCTACACTGATGGCAGAAATAGTGTTTACCTTATTTCTTCTCATTAAAATTTAGTTTTCATGATTATAATAATATTTTTAACCCTGTTAAAAGTAACTACAACATTTTTAGATTTATTTTTCTAATGCTGATGATTTTTTCTCCCATCAAGAAGCACTGCAGCGCCTAACCCAAGTCGACCAAATGCGACCCGGCGGCTTACTAATGCCAGGCGTCAGTTAACATGGCCACAAGTCCGAATCCGATTCCGATTCCGAGTGGGACCCAGAGACGCAATAGGAGACGGAGACGTGTAGTCAGCCTTAACCTGCCGCAATCGCAGTGGCAGCAGCAGTGGCAGTGGCGCTTCCAAACAACTTGGACAACTTGGCCACTTCCGCACCCCACACCACCGCACCGCACGGCACCGACTTGATTATGTTTTTGTTTTTACTTCGTTTTCCAACTCAGCAACTTCAGCTTGGCGGCGGCGTTCGCGCTTCCAGTTGTGGCACGTTTCACTGTAGCTCATAACTTTTTTTCTTTGCTTTTTGCCTCATATTTAAGCGGATGCAGGCGGCGGGTCCCAGAGCAATTCCATTTCTACGCCCGTCGACGCTGGTTAACCAAAATCCGCTGCCTTAATCCAATTAAACAATATCGAATAAATAGCAAAAAAATAAAGAAAGAAAAAAAAACAACAAAAAACCACAAACAATGCATTTGCCCCAAGGAGTAAGTGTTAATTACGCTTTGCAAAATGAACAAACAATGGTGGAGGCGCGAAAAAACAAACTCTCATCCCAAACTGTAAACACTCGAAATATTTGTGTTGGCCAAAAGGAAAACTCGTAATAAAAATAAATATTTAAAACGAAATCCGGCTTAGAAAGTCCCCAAATAATAATTCGCCGACAAAAATGTGTACGGATAATATGCAAATAAAAATATAAAAAATGCTTTCATTTTGCAACGATTTCATTGACTCCAATCGCGCGGGAAATGAATACAAAACAAAACGCAAAAAAATACTTTGCAACGCCAACCACAAAAACTTAATTTGCTTTTTACAACCGCCAATTGTTGAAACATGAAAAGAACTCTCAAGTGGGCCATAAACGGTTAATTGAACGCAAAATGTGCAACAAAGGGAAAGTCATATTTGGACAATAGTAAAGGGGAACAACAGCGAGTGAAAGGCACTCGTTTAGTGATTGTGGAAAAGCCAGAAAATTAAAATATATATATACAGGTTTATCATGATAATCCCTTGGAAATCTTGGCTATTATTCTAGGGAACAAACAGTCAAAGGGCATAGGAAAATATTTAAGCAAAATTATGTGGCTTTAACTTATGGATTTTTGTTTCGTTAATTTTTGTTTTCTTAAAAATGTTTACAATCAATTTTAAAATTTTCATTATTTTCTGAATCAATAAATACTTTATGGAAAAGAAACTAATTCAAAATTTACTTTATCTTTATACCAATTTGATAAATATAATTGTCTTTAAATTATACTAGCTCAGTTTTAATTATTAATAAAATATTTTCATGCTTACATTAAATTTAACCACAAATGTTTAATTCTCCAAATTAGTCAAGACCAGCTATTAATGATTATTTTTGAGACACTTTTAAGCTTTATTTTAATTTAATTTTAATAAAACTGATAATATCCTTTAAAGCATTTTTAAGACAGTTTTCTTTCTAAACTAAATTATACATTATTTTCCTCCACTTAATCGACATTCCAAAATAAAATGGCACTTTTGTTTAGAAATTTATTTGTGGACTCTCTTCGCTTTTTGAGCAATCAGCGAAAATGAATAACCATTTGATTTAAGGCGTCACTGTTGTTGCCAAGGACCAGGACCAATTGCCTGAGAGTCCCGGGGTAATCGACCACCACAGCGAGAAGTCCCAAAATTGTTTTCTAATTCAGAGTTGACCGGGTCCCCAAAATTGTCCTTGCCCTGTGCGGCTGACAGCTTCCGTCACTCCCACAAACGAAAGTGTCCTGCGAATGAAGGAGGTCCCATCATCGTTAGACGAGGCCTGTCTATATAATAAGAGCCTGGGATGCGTATTATTATGCGAATTGTATTGTTTGGCTGTTTATGAGCTATTTAAAGCAAAAAAATATATATAAATATAAAAAAGAGGGCGATAACCTCTAATCCGTAATCTTTATACTTGTTTCCGTTGCAGGCATTAAGCTTTCTGTTCATCACTTGCATGATGTTCGCACTGGCAGGCGGCCATCCATCAAGCGACAAGCTGAAGTAAGACCCGGCCTCCAAGTACACGCCCCTTTAACGATTACACTAAGCAAAAAATATTATATAAATATTCTGCCAAATATTTCATTTAATTAAAAAATTACTGAGAGATAGTAGTAAAATTTGCTTACAAAATAAATCCTTTTATAGACGTAAAACATTCCGCTAAATATTTTATATAATTAAATTTTTAAGAAGAGTTTGTAGTAGATTTTGTCCTAGAAAAAAGTCTCTTTTGATATTTTTAAATTATTTTAATTCATTAAATATTCTCTAAAGCATTTTATTTTTTAGTTGGATTTTTTTTTAAAGAGTAACTTGTAGAATTTCTCCAAGAAAAAAATCCCTATTTGATATTTTAAAATATTAAACAAAGTTTTAAATCATTTATCCATAGATTATTAAGGTTTTATGAGTTTTTAAATAAAATAAAAATTTATAAAGCTTAAAAAATTCACTAAAACTCCTCCTATAAGTACAAATCATAAAAGAACCCCCTAAATTTCCCTCTCTCCTCCCATTCACAGGATCCGAATACACGTGCCGGTGAAGCACCACACACATGTGCACACGAAGACGGTCATTAAGAAGGTTCCACTGCCCATTCCGGTGCCGGTCAAGGAGCACCACCACGAGCCGAAGAAGCACCACAGCAGCCGCAGCCACCATCACCACCATCACAATCACCAGGAGGACGAGCTGGACGACGACTTTGAGGGCTACGAGTATCCCATCAAGGCCAAGCGGCGCACGCGGCATCCCTTTGTCTGAGAGCCCGAGTTGGAGCCACCCTTCTCTTCCCAGCATCCGAGCACACACAGCGGGGAAAATGAAATCAAATGAAATACAATTTACGCAGATTAAGACGAAAATAAACCAAAATACGAGGCAGTAGAGAGTAAAAAAGGAACACGCACAGCGGCAGCAGCAAACACACAAGCCTGGGTCTGATTTGTCACTGTTTTTAGTGTCTAAGAAAAGAATACGTAAAAATAAGAGATGGCGAAGCGAGTGGGAGAAGCTACAAACATTTCTGTGCAATAAAATAAACAAATATTATACTTAAGCACAATTTAAAGGCGGCGTCTAAGAGTTGTTTTCTTTTTTTGTATTATTTTTTATTTCTTTGGGTTTAGTCCTGTCTCCTATTGGTATTTCAGTCACGACAAAGTTTCGGCAAATAAACATGTGTTTGGGTGTGTTGACTAAACTAAACTAAAGTTAAGCACATTAAATTAACTTTCTATCTTGAAGATATTTATAAATAGGATTGAAAAAATTAAGTTAAAGGAAATATGTGTTCAATTAAAATTTAATATATGTAACTTTAAGTGACTTCATTTTAAACTTTAACTAACATTAAATTAACCTTCTATCTTTCGGATATCTATAAATATAATTTTATTAAAATTTAATTATAAGAATGATGTGTTCTTTCTTTCTTTCTCTTCTCTTTCTTTCTTCTTTTTAAATTCCTGCAAAAGTTAACAGGAAATATCTTTCTTTAAGTTTTTCCCTATTCTTGTAAGCTTCACTGATTTAAGTCCTACCTTTTTTTCAATCTAAAAATAAAAACAAAATATTGTAATATTGTTTTTATTATTTTTTTTCTTGAAAAAATTCTACTAGTTACTCCCGCAGAAAAATCTTGGACAAATTTCACTACAAACTCTTCCTTAAAATTTAATTATATAAAAGCAAAATATTCTAATATTGTTTTTATTTTTCAATTTACAAAATACCAAGTTTCTTAATAAAAAACAAGTTTTATTTCTTAAATAAAAATTGTATAAATGACAAAACTTGCAAAAATAATAAAATAAGTCAAACTTTATTATTTTTATTGCAGTCCTAAACATTTTTATTTGCCAGAAACACTTAGCTCAATGCCCTGAATAATATAAAATGTATAAACAAAATCTCTGTAGTGATGAAATGACAACTTTTGTGGCCTTTTTCTTGGGAACTCTCTCGGCCGCGAGATTTAAACTGATTGAATTGAACATTTCCAGCTGTTGCTGCCAGGGATGTTGCTGCTTCTGGAGTTGATGTTGCCGCTGCTGGTGCTGCTGCTGCTGATGGCGATGTTGCTGCCAGAGCAAGGTGCTCTGCCACCTGCACCTTCTGTGGGATATTTGTGCATAAATAAATGAAGCGTGCGACATGCGGAACAGCAAAGTAAACCCGCTGCCGAGGCTGGCTGTTTGTAATGATGTTGTGGCACCGCATCCTCCGCCAGGAGGACTAGGGACTGGGGACTGGGGACGGAGACAGGAGCTGGCTTACGCCATGAAAAATGCATGCCCAGCTGGTTTCCGCATCTCCCCCAGCGTTGCTCCGTCCCACTCTTGGCCAGCAGCAGCACGTGCTGGGGCGTCTAGTCAAACAGCCAGGCTAAAAAGAATGTCAACAACTGGCTTGCTGGGCACGCTGCGTCGCCTGTTGCCGGCTTGTCCAATGGCCTCATAGAGGCACTGAAACAAAAAGCAAAGAAAATTAATAAATTTAAATAAAATTAAAAAGAATAAAGAAATTAAATTATTAAAAGATTAAATCTAAAAATTGTAAAAGGCAGGCTTGGATACATAATTGTTTCGGAAGACAGTCAGTATTTCCTTTCAGCATCCATAGAAACCCTGACACTTTTTGTTGCCAAATCTTATGAATATTGTAAAACTATTTTTTTTGTATGGCAATTAAAGCTACACTAAATTAAGTAAGTTGATTAATTTTTCTAGATTTTTCCCTCTCATTCCTCTTAGTGTCTCTGCCTTTTTTCCTCTTTTCCCGAGCAAACAAAGCTCGGAGCGGCAGCTGTTGATGGCTCATTTTCCACGACTTTAGCGCCACTCAAGTGGCAGCCACTCAAAGCGGAGGCAAGGCATAAGCAGCTACAAAGGCGGCTACAGAGGCAACACCGCCGACAACAGAGGCAACAAAGGCAGAGGCAGCAGCATAGGCAAATGCCACTCGTCATGTAGAGCCACTCAATTTACTCAGCACTCAGCACTCAGCGCCTCGGCGGACTAGGCGGGGGTCTAATTAATATGAACACCTACCGCCAGCCACTACACACCACCCACTGGCCACCCGTCGGCACAGCAAACTTAAAAGAGTGTGTGTGAGGTGTGGCAAGTCCAAAGAAAACCAAAGAAACATGCGACCTGCTGGTAAAGTGGGTCGATAAAGCAGGGCCTAGCAGCGCTGTTAGCTGATGGATGAGGCTGAGCCGCTGTTAAGTCTTGCTCAAGCGATCAATGTTTCTGTTCAATATTTCTAACTGGCTTAGAAGGCTTGCACATTTAAAAAGATAATTTAATTATTAACATTTTGTGTGGAAAAAATATTTTTAGGAAAATCTCATTAATTTAAAAAATTTTTATCAATAATGTAAATGAATTAATCACCAGCAGACCTGGAAAGTTGGTCGATAAAGCAGTATATAACAGCGCTGTTAGTGGTTACAGAGGCTGAGCCACTGTTAAGTGCATTGCTTTCATGTTAATCGCTCAAAAGGTATACTTTTTCTTTAAAACCTTTTCTTTACAACCTTTTTTAATGATTTTGCTTGATTAATAAACCAAATTAAAAACATAAATAATATAGCTTGTATATTACAAAGACACGAATAATTTCCGACAATGATTAATTGCTTTTATAAACAAGAGAAAAACTCTGGCAGTTCTGAATAATAATTTCTATTACTTGTAATAGTTTTTAAGCAAGATTAGTTGGTTAAATTAAATAATAAATATTAAATTTTCAGAGAGAGAAATTTCAGGCCATTCTTTTATTAAATTTTAAGATACTTTTTGAGATATTTCATTATCAATTAACAATTCTTAACCACACACATTAAAGTTTTTTGGAAAAAAATTCGTTGCTATAAAAAATATAATCACCCACCTTGGCAGATACAATTTAGTTCCAGCAAACTCTTTTAATTTATTTAAATAAGCTAATTTAATCAGTATGCCTAGATGAACGCTTTAGTCAAATTAAGCTTTAATGTTATTGTATGTTAAATTTTATCCCATTTTAATGAGTGCCCAGCGAGTTGAATGATCTCGTCTGAAATTGACAGGAGCAAACATAGATCCCGTGCATGGAATGCTTTACAAATCAATGGCCTACCAGTTCGTGGCTCGTGGGAATTCAGTTAGCCAAGGACTTGGAAAGTCCCCGCGCCAATTTGTGGGTGTGAGGCCCATATATTTACTTAGCACTTCGTGTGGCTGCTGCTGCTGCTTTTGGTTTAGCTTTTGCTTTAGCTTTTGCAGTAGCTGCTGCCTTTGCTGCCTCTTCACTTGTTGTTGTTTGATTTGGGCGCTTCTATTTGATTAGGCCGCCTAAGCGAGCTACGTGCCTGGGTTAATTTGTGGCCCCAAGTGTCGGCTGAGGGTGCGAAAGTCATTGTTACTGTGGCTATACTATATGTGTGTATTTTAACAGTTGTTTTCAGGAAAATAGAGGTGAAAAATAAGGGAAAATTTATTGGTTTCGAAGCTATATTAACCTTATATCACAATTTTTTTATCATGTATTAATATTAAGTAATAATAATATTAAAATAATATTTTAAAAGGGTTAACTTGGTTTTAGTTTGACTGCTTTTTATCTGTAGAATCCACAAAGCAAGCAAGCACCAAAAAGTAGGCAACGTTTTGCTTGCAGCAAATATTTTAATGGGCGGAATTTTTAAGTAAAACTTTTTTAAAAGGTGTACTTTTCATTTATTTCGTTATAAGAGAGCCTATACGATGTAAATTATTTCTTTAGTAATTATACAATATTTACCTTTAGAAAATAATAAACTTTTATATTTATAAATTATTTAATATTATTTTTAAATTAATTTATTATATTCCTATTTATTTGACATCCATTGTTTGTTGGCCTATCTGCGCTGATGTTTGTGTTTGTGGTGACAGCAAATAAATCGCACGCATGTGCCACCGCCGCCCCAACCACCCACTCACGCATACACTTGCACCGGCACTCACACACAGGCAATAATACAAATACAAATACAAATTTTGTGCATAGCACGCATAACAATGAGAGAATATTTCGGCATTTCAGGGGTTTTCGGGGGAATGGGGCTTGTATTTTTCTTTTTTTTTTCGTGTTTGTTGTATTAGAGAGTGGAAATGGCGTAGACAAACTACTTTTCGGCTACTTAGTGATAAATATGCTGGCTAATCAAATGGGAACTGGATTTGCGGATTAGTTGCGACACCAAGTTTGTTTTGGCCAAGTTACAAATCCCTTTGCTAATTTCCCTTTAGCTGGGAATGTATTTAACTTTTTGATTTGATTCTAAGCCTTTTGGATCAATAACTAAGCCGAAACAAGGAAGGTTAAGTCCTGCTAATGGTTGGTTGTTAATGATTTTGTGTAGAAAAATAGGAAAAAATTAAATCCTCCCTTAAAAAATGTTTATTTTTATTAAATTTAGTATATATTTTATAAGAATTTACTAAATTGCAATATTTTGAGGAATATAATAAAAAAATATTCGATTAAACATAGAAAAAAATAATTTATAGAAGAATGATGAAGTCTCAAATTAATTTTGAATACTTTTGTTGTTTTTTAATTCATAAAATATTTTTCTAAAACACTTGAATCCATTTTATTAATTCTTTAACATAGCAAACCAACATATTCAAGATGTTTTAGGGTCGCGATTCACTCTTAAACTCTCCCAGCCATAAATATCCGGGTCATTCATTGCGATTTACCCTTTGACTTGTCCTAACTAGTGAAACGCAAAAAAATCTATTTTATTATGCTTGGATTAGGCCAACACGCCCCCAGGGTATACATCATTCCACCTCAACCAACTGGCCATAATTTTCTAGTTGGCCAAAAATAAAATGTAGCCCCGCAACAACAACAGCAGCTTGGCCCGAAGAGGACATTTGTCTCGAGTGGACCATGGCAATCACTGGACGTGGTCACTGGCTATGGACCCTCGTGAGCCCTCCTTTGGCTCCTTTGGCATATTTGAAATACAAACATAAAAGTAGAGATTTGCTGACTTCGGTGCATAAAGCGGGAGGCAAACATAGTCCATATAAACAGATTGTTAAATATAGTTTATGCCGCAGGCCCCGAAAAGGAAAACTGTATGCCTGCTGCTGGTCACTTATGCGTGCCTCGACTTTTCATATTTCTTTACGAGTCCAAGAGGATGTGGAGCTGAATGGGCAGAAGAGTCCTGGGCTTAGGTCTGCGTAAAGGGATGGGCTGCCATTTTATTGCCCTGGGAAGAGGAGAAGCAGGAGGAGACTAAGGAGTAGGATGTCCGATTCAATGCCAGAACGGAATCAATGTCGGGCCTCGGTTTTATTATTTGCATACTGGTTTTATGGCCCCATTTAGCGATGAGAACTTTAGCGCTGCTCCCGGGCCCCGTTTAATTCCCAATTAATTTGGGATTTGGCCAGTGTGCTCTCCGACCAAGTTAATTAGACGGCCATAAAACGGCCGCTAAATGCTAAATGTATCCCCACCAATCCGGCGGCACCAGCTGCCGCCTCCGCCGCAATTTTGGGCAGAATAAATGCGTTCGTCACATGCACAAATTAATTACGATTTGTTTTGGCCAAAAGCCCAGCTGGTGAAACCGAAATTTAGTTGCCTATTTTACGGCCTGCAAGGGAAAGCTTCAAGCACAGCGAGCGGGGCTCAGGCCCGGGGAAAATGCAAACAAAATGCATCCATTACAAAAGCCAACAAATTGGCGACTCATTACGCGCCAAATGGAATTTTTCCGTATTCGGGAATGTGAAATATGTACGTGGCTCCGTACTACCCGCAGGTGCGAATGGAGGAGAACTTTATGCAGCCATAAATAAACAGAAATATTACCCAATTTCGAGGGAAAACCAATATGAATTCCGCTTAAAAATCGATTAAGAATCGAGTGGTTTATAAACACAATGCGGCCAGGGAAAATGTGTTATAAATAAGTGGGAAAAGGTAATTATAAAATAAATTTATATAAGTAAAAAAATAAAATATATAAATACGGATAAGAAGAAAATTAAATATTATATAATAAGTGTAAGAAGGTTTTTAAAATCAAGGTAAATAATATATAAGTCCTTTGGTAATAGAAATATTGTTAAGCCTTTCAATATCTTGAATTACAATTCATTTTGATGTGTGATAAACAGCTAATGATTAAATAATCATTTAATATATATAAACAAATTTTAATATGATTTTAAATGATTTAAAAATTGATTATTTATTTATAATTATATAAATGCTTAATAATTAAATAATAAATAAATTGAATAAATAAGTTAAATATAAAAGAGGTAAAATAAATAAAAATAAATAAATTAAAATATATTTTGCTAATGTTAATACTTTACTTAATAAATTAAAGAATATTTTTTTAATCATATTTAAGCCAGACAACTGTTGACCTTTTTCCTTAACCCCTTCATATTAATAGAATATTAAAACCTTGTGCCCTAAAAATAATTATTTTTCTTACCTTTTTAATAGGATTATTTCTCAAGGTCTGTCTTTTTGTTGAACTCACTTCACCTTCTTCAAATGATTAAAAAGGAAAAGCACAATTATTCTTTCGACTGACAATTAATTAAAGGAAAGCATGCTCCCAATCTATTCATCAAAATAATTGTGTTCCTAGGGTTATAGAGTCGCCAAACTAAACAAGCCCGGCAAATCCAATAGAACCCTTCCAATCAGGATCTTATTTGTATTCATAGATGGATTGTGGCGTCTTCAACCCGTTCTTAAACTAACTTTAGTTAGTTGTGGCAGTTCTCGGAATGTCATTATTCCTTGTATCCATTCAGCCGAGTACAGTAAATAAACGAAAGCGAAACCAAAGCCAAACCCTTTCGAGGACAACCGAAAACCGCACAAAGGAAACTGCGGCATCACGTGCAAATCGAGGGGTTTTCATTAATACGCCTTCGCTGTTTTGGCCTCAAGCAATTACCCAAAATTTCGGTATGTTTTCGGAGGGGGTTAAATGGGTGGCTTGTAGCCAGTAACGGTTACAAGCAGACGCCGCACAAGAACATACACTGGGGGAAATTATCAAGGGAAGAGAGAGAGCAAGAATTAATCCCCTAAAAATTTGGAAATATATTAAAATTCAATAAATAAAAGGAAATATCAACAAGGTTGTAAATAAGGTTTATTAGCATATTAAAATAATTTTTAATAATTGTTAATATTTTAAAATTAAGGAATTCTTGTAAGAAACAAGACCTTAAAAATTTTGAACTATGTAAAAATCTGATATATATAAATAAATATAAATTAGCTTGTAAATTATGTTAATTGTCATATTAAAATTATTTTAATGGTTGCAAATATTTGAAAACAAACAAGCCTTATAAATGTTTAAAAATTTTGATATAAAAAAAAATATATAAATAAATATTAAATAGCTTATGAATAAGGTTAATTATCATATTAAAATAGTTTAATGGTTTTTTAATCTTTTATTTAAATTTTGTGTAGATGACAAAATTACTGTACATAAATAACTAAATTATAACTACATAACTGAGTCAAGGTCCCCTCTTTTACTATTAAATATTGTAGGGAAGACTTTTTAAGTACCTTTCTAAATCATTAATTTAATAAATCCTTAAGAAAACTACCTTATCTTAGATACTAATTTTTATTTTATAAGTTAAAAACTTATAATTTCGAATTTAAATAATTTTTCGCTCCGTTTTTTTCCATCTTTCAAGATATATTGAATATATTTTTCCCTCCATTTAATAATTCTTTAAATTTTGCTTAAAAATATTTCAGTAATAATAATTTCTTATAAATTTTGGTTTTAAAATCTTTAAAAATCCAAAAATGTAAAGAAAATGCAACGCCTTTATTTTTTCTTTCGAGTGCAGACCATTGGAACTGTTGCGTTAATGAACTTATGAGTGGAACATGGCGTACAGATACAGATACGCCTCGTGCAGATACAGATACGGCCACAGAGACGCGCGCCTGGTGCCGATACAGATACAGATACAGATGCCGAGATACGTTAGAACAGTGACCTACCAACCTACAAAGAGACGGGCAACAGTTTCGAGCCGCAACATCGAACATGTTGGCCGCCGCAACGGTGACGTATGCTGGCGGGCCAACAGGGCGGGGGGTTGATATTGGTATTGTTGTCGGTCCGGACTCCGGAGCCAAGTATTGGCGGCATCTTTTCGTTTTTCGTCTTTTTTTTTTTTTTGACTTAGTACCGCCGAGAAAACAGCACTTTTTCGCACAAGTAACGAACGGCGATGACGATGCCGACGATGCCGCCTCCGACGACGCTGATGTTCGACGTCGCAACGTTCTGGCCGTGCGAGTTAATTTCGCATTTTCGCTCACTCGCTCGGCAACGCTGCTGCTGGCTGCTCCTCGTATGCTCCTCGGTCCGTTTCGATTTTCCTCCGCTTTTCCGCCATACGGATTTTCCGCGATCTCGCCTCGCGCGGATAAGAAGCCGGCGGACGACACAAAAGCGTGAAAATTATCAAGTTCGGGACGTGAGCGCGGCGGGTTAATAACAAAGATCGCAAAGCAAGTGTTCTTCTGTATTTGTGAGAGTGTGCCAGTGATTAAACCCCCTTTTCGGAGCCAGAAAAGACGCTAAACAAACAGAGAATTAAAGTTATAATTCTCATCAAACAAATTGTGTAAACAAACAAGTATCTTTGGCCTTTAGCAGCTAACAACACCACAAAATCCAGTCAGAAAGGTGCGTGCCTAGAGGGAAAAGAAATACCTCAACTTATTTAAATAAATAAAAATACGGCGGCAGTTAAAGTTCAGCTAAGCAAATATTGCAAATATTACAATTAACAAAAATTTCTGCTCAGCTGAAAAGGCAAAGAATTTATTTTGTTTTTCCTTTTTTTTCTCTGGTTGAAGAACGATTTTTGGCGGCGGAAACAACGTCCGATTTTATTGGATATACAGCTCTATATGTCTGCCCCTGCATTGGATCGAATATATATAAATATATGCGTGTGGGGAGGGAGGGCGGCAGGGCAGGGCGTTTTTGTATACACCACAAGAACCAATTCGTATTTATAAGATTTTATTTAAATATTCAAATATTCAGTTGTTAACGGCTCGTTAAAGCAAATTGCAGCGTTCTTGGCCAGCAGAAATAAAGAAAAAATAAAGCAGAAAATAACAAATTCGTCAGTGCGATCTCAAGCCATCCATTGGTATTATTTCCATGCTCGATTTCGATTTGTAAGTGAATGAAAAAAATATTAAGAAAAACGAGAGAAAAGTTTGCAAATTGAGACGGCCAAGCACGCGGTCTATATAGAAAATCCCAAATACAAAATAATCATTAAAAATTCCAAAGAATCTTCAAAGTAAGCGCCAACGACAACAAATGTGCTTCTCATAAAACATAAAAGAAATATATAAAAAGAGTTTAATTTTTGATAAAACATATTGGCACACTGAATACCCTCAAAAATTCGAATTAATTTGATATCTGCATGTGTCAAAGGCATTTATCTCGGTTCGCTGGGAAAGACCCATAGACGCATCTTATCGGAGTTGGAAAATGTGAAATATATGGCCCCCTTTTATGGAATCTTTATACTTTAAAGTCTTTCAACCTCGAACTGACATTTTAAGATAAAGTAAGCTTGAGCTAGAGGCGTAGTTTTTAGTAGATAATATTTTTTATATTATATATTTCTTTCAAATAGAGCAAGTCTTTAATGTAACTTTCATTGCTCTGTGTGGTTTCAGCTGAGGGTCACAGCAATCATAATAATATATTATCTCTACCCATTTGCACATTAATAATATTTTAATGCGAATTCGCGGCTGTGGCTTATTGACATTTCAAACAAATCTTATCTTATTAAATGGTGGCAAACACAAACATTTAATGCCATATTTGGGGTTAGAATTTGCCATAAACAGAAACTTTATCATCTTACCTTGTCAGGGAGCTAAAAATAACACTAAATGCCAATGAAACTCAGACTAAAACGGAAGAAGATTAAAAATTTGCTAAAAGATTACTTCTAGTTAATTATTAAACATTTATTTCCATGTTAAGAGACTTAAAACTATTCCATTTTATTTATATTTAATTTAATTAAAATATATAGAAGGAATTTAAAGTTTGAGAAGAGAGTTTTATGAAAATCTAATTTACAAAAATATATTTTATTCTATTTGGTTACATATGTATATTTATATTTAAATTGAGAGAAGTGCTTGGTGATTTAAAATTATTCGATTTTATTAATATTTCATTAGGAAGGCTCTAACGTCTAAGATAAGATTTTGGAGTCTTAAAAATATTAGATTTTATTAATATTTAATTAACAAAAATATATAGTAAGACTTTAAATTTTGAGTAGACTTTTTTGTACACAAAATCTGATACTTATAAGATATTAATATACCTTTTTCCTCCCTTACTAGGCATTTTCTTTTAAATAAATCTAACTCCAACATTTCTGAATTATTTTATTTAGCTAAACAGCAATATAAATATTCAATTTATTTATTTTTTAAAGCAAATACGTTTTCTTAAGAAAAAGTTTAACCTAAATACCCTAACACCTTAAATTCTATCCTCTCTTTCGGGAAATATGTCACAAAACTGCCACATAACTATAACAGACTGTCCGCAGGGTATTGAAACGTGTTGGATTCCTGGTCCGAAAAGTATTTTCATGGCTGAAACGTGCTGGGGATTGTCACCCACAGAAAGAGAGAAATGGCACCGAAATAGGGCCTATTCCAACTGCCAGGCCAGGCCTGCCCTTTGCGGTTGTCAAACCAATTTACTTAGCCCCCCATTCAAACTAAGGCAACAACGATATGGCAATTACAACCGATACAGCTCAGCAACAGAAACACAAACTGAAACGGAGACAGAAATTTAAAGCATTGAAAGTCGGAGGGAAATTAGAAGGAAAGGGCTGTGTACGTGCCTGAAATTATATCGCCCAAATTGGGGACACAACTCGGAAGGGCTGAGAGAGAGAGAGGCGAAGGCATTTGCATTTTGGTAAATCAATTATCCGCCCAACGAAGCCCAAGGTCGCTCTTCACACGTTTGCACCCATCAATCAGGCAGATATATACAGATATATCCCCAGATATATGTCTGTGGGGTAACAATTACAATCTAGTACTCAATTGGTTCGTGGCTAATCCCAGAGACAATGCCAGCCAGCAATCCATCCATCCAACTCGCATAGCTGCCGGCCTGGCCTGGTTAGCCATATTGGCCATGTTGGCCATGGTAAGCTTCTTTGGCCATTTCGCAGCTGACAAATGTCAGGATGATGCCATCGTACGACCCCGAACTTTCAATTTGCCTGGCCAGCCCTTTACGAGTGCAGTAAAAATCCACACAAAGAGAGAGTGAGCTCTTCTAAATATAAACTAAAACTAGCCAAAGGTGTAATCAGGGTAACCAGGAGTGTGAATAAATCCCTGACACAAATAAAGCATGCTTTTTGTGATGGATTAATTCGGGCACTCGCTGATTACTCCCGCAAATGAATAATAAACAAGGGAGATAGAATAATCCCTGATAAAATCTAATGAGCAAAACTAGCATATATATTAGGTTATTTTATTTATTAAATTTCTGCTAGGTAGAGTATTAAATAACCAGCACAAGTCACCCACAAACAAGTTCTTGCTCAGCGCAAATCGAAACGAAGTTGTCAAACTGCATTTACTTGAAAAATGAGAATGACTTGAAATGGCATCAAAGTGTCGTTAACCAGAGAAGCAATTCCAATTCGATTTTCAACGAAATCACAAGTTCTATTTTCCTGCAAAACAATTAAAACAGAAAAACCTTATTTGGGTTAATCAAAACTCGAGGAAAATGTTGCCCTAAGCAGTTTTAATTGAGTGCGGAGAGGGAGTAATGTTGAGAACTTTTGCATAATCGCATAAATCCAAAATCGATGCGAGGGCAGCTCGACGACATTTTAATAAAGATTTATATTACTGATTGCTGTCTAGACGTTGTTTAAGCAAATTTCGCTAGAAATACCTTAGACTTTATCTTGATTTTAGGAGGAAAATCAAATAGCAACGAAAATATTTCGCCCAGATTAATGACCTCATTTAAAAGCAAAACGTTTAGAAATTCGAGTAGCACGCAATAATCAAAGGAAATAAATTCAAGGCATATTAGCCATATTTTCGTTTGTTATAAAGACATTATGAATATTTATATCCGAATTATTAATCATCTGCTTGGATTCCTTGTAAAAAATAAATAAAACTTAACTTAGCAGGTTGACAAGTGAATAATGGAAATTAAATGCAACATCCCAGCTACGATTTTTATGTCCAGCAACCTGACTTGCGTTGACTTGGCAACTATTTATCATCGCTCGTTACCTTCGTCCAGAATTAATTCACTTTTGTGCATTTCCACGCTGCATTCTTCTCCAGCATTCTTTCAGCAAGAAAATCAACGAAAAAGAAAAGCGCTGAAACTTATGTTCAAGAACAGGGAAAAACTTTTGTTACCGGCACGAGTTCAGCAAGCAAAAGTCGTGGAAAACAAAAAGTTTGAAGGAGTTGAGATGGAACTTGCCGATTTCCCCTTTGTCGGGGAGGCTGACCACAAGCCCAGACCCTGTGACAGGTCTGCAAAATGCAAAATGCCCAATGGGGCATTAATTAATTGATAGTCCATGGCTGTCAATTTTGAAGTATTTACATAAATTTAACATTAATAAACCGCCGACAGGATAGCAAATTGAGTGTGAAATTTTACGCGCCATTTAGCAGGACGCAGAGGAGGCAGGATGAGGCTGAGTTGTAGGCCTCTGCAGGGGCTCTCGATTCTTTTAAGAAGGAAGATATGTATGAAAAATGCGGAAACGGAAATACGGAAAGAAATTACAGCTAAGAGAGCCACTCCTCACTCGGCACTGCGTAAAGCATTTAGCTTGGCTGTCAATTGCCTAGAAATAAATTATGAACACGCCCACACTCGCCTCTGAGACGAGGGAATGGAACCAGGCCAAAAGTGAAGCCAAATAGACATGTTCTTCGTCCTGCGTCCTGCGTCCTCCTTCCCTCTCCGCAGATATGCAGACATTCTGGAATTATGCTGATATGCTCGCACATGTATACATAATTTTCGCTATGAAAAGCGCTTAAGCAAGTACCAAGCCAAGCCGCCTTTTCCTCATTTTCATCTCCTTCGTTTTCGTTTTCCCTTTTTTCCGGAGCCAAAGAGTTTCGTTCTCACTTAATTGTTGCTACACATCCCTGTATATATACATATATCTTACACACATGTCTCATATCACAAAAGCTGACGCTGGAGGAAGGAAGGAATTCATCGCGAGATGTAGCAACTTGAAATTATTTTATTTGTGCAAATTTTTGCGAGGGCATCACAAAAATTAAAAGCATTTGCCGGCAAACAAATGGTTTTATCCCGACCAGGGAATATATAATCCCAGGGGTGTGTCGCCATTTTTTGGCCACACACAAAAACCGGAATATATTAACCAAATTCAATTGATTGTGGGTTTTGCATTTTTAGCGTAAACGCCGGGGCTGTTATGTTTTCTATAAAATCCCCCAAATATTATTCATATTTTTTTGGGCAAACAATTTAAGGTTTTTTCTGATTTTTGAATGCCAGGCAAATATTGTTTAAGTGGCAGCGAGAATTGGGCTATTAAAGAGGAGTTCACTCTAATGGTTTGGATTTATTTGGGCTACAAAAAATGGCAATATGAGTCAAACTTCAAACTAAAATTCCCTTTTAAGTTTTGTACAAGTTTTTAGGTATTAATAGAGAAATCTTTGAGTTGATATAATTTTATTTTATAAAGGAGAGCGTAAGAGTGATTTTATTAATAAAATTAAATGATAAATATTAATAAAATAACAAGAATAATCTTTTTAGTAAAAATATAGGTTAGGTTAGGCTAGGGTGCAGCATTTTGTGAGGCTATTAAAGTTACCTTGACAAACAATTATTATTCCAAACATTTTCATAAATATATTCCGAAACCTAACTAATTAAAGAACTTTCTTTAACATGTTCCTTCTCCTTATTAGCATAGTTCTTCCTTAGATTAATTAAGAAATGCACGAGGGTGCAGCATTCCTTGAGGCTTTTCAATTGGTTGTAGAGCTAGAGCTTGCGAACCCCTAAGCTTAATAAAATATATTTAAAAATGTAAAACCTTCCCAAAGATTTGCCTCCTTTTCTAAGCAAACTTCCCTTTTAGATTAATCAAGAAATGGTCCTGTATTTTTCCCACAACTATTTCATACATATATTTACAAAGGCAATACATGTTTGCTGTCGATAATCAAAGAATAAAAATAAATGTAGGTGCCCGATAGAGAGTTCCATTTCAATATTGATATATTTCGAATGGGAATGAATACAATTTTCCCCCTTTTTCGCCTGCCGAGGGTCCAATAATAATAATAGGAAATATTCGCTTTGGCATATTGCAGAGATCCCGAGTTTTATTCGCCGCCAGACGGGCAAGCCATACATATGTAAATACGCGCCCACAGCTGCGCCCGAATGTGTAAATAAGCGCGTTAGACTTTAAAATCGTTGACAAGAGACAGGATGAGGAGGGAAACTGGAGCCTCCTGCTCCTGACAGGATTTCGCCTTACCTTCTTCCTTTGACGCCGTGGCCGTCATCTTGGTCTTATTGCCAGCATTTTGTAAATGAATAGGAGCTCACACGACACACACAGCAGGCACCAACACTTTATGTTTGTTTACAATTTCGTTCTCTTTCGTTCTCGGTCTCCTCTCGGCTCACATTTGCATGTGTGTGTTTATGCGGGGGCCTGGGACACACACTGAGACACGTGTTTATTTGTTATTGTTAACCTTACCTCAAACACACACTTTTATGACATTCAATGGCAGACGCGAGAACGCCACGCGGCGTATGCGTAATTATGCCGATGACGTCACGACGACCAGCCATCAAAGTTCCAAGTTAATTTCCATCTTACTCGTAGTTTTCAGCCACGAAACTTCAAAGCTATTTTCCGTTGATGAATGAAAACTTTAACGTTGTCGGCTTTTGCGGCCAGGATACCCTTCAGATACTGAGGCTAAGGGTAGTTGGCAAGGGGTGCAGAGTAGGCAGAGCAGGCAGTAGGGGCGGTGCTGAGAATTTTCAATATAATTTTCCCATCATTTTGCACGAAATTGGAAATATACGCCCAACTTTATTTTCGCTTTTAATTTGTGTGTGCCGCCGCCTGCCTGGCTGCCTGGCGTGGCTCAGCCACACCCTGTCGTAAACAGGGTGTCCCTAGCAAGGACTCATAAACCTTTGCTTATCCAAAGTATTTATCATATTAAGGCAGCTGCCTTCTTTGACTTATAGCGATTTTAAATCACATAAAAGGGTGCCTAAAAGTATGCTAATCAGGCAGGCTCCGGTTTTCACTTTCACAAGATTCTTTCGTTTTCGTTTTCGAAAACGAAAATCGGTGCTCCCGTTTTCACTTTCACAAGATTCTTTCGTTTTCAAAAACGGGCAAGTTTGTCTTGTCGAAATGAAAAGTAAATGCCTTTTTCTACATTAAATCGATTCTTAATTGCAAAAGGAAAAAAATAGTTGGCTCGTTGGTGTATTGATGTTTATTTCACACCATCAGTAGATCAATCTAGCTCGTAATTGCTTTTTAAATAATTATTTTCTGACCCCACCTCGAATTCGCAAATAAAATATTTGCCGTCGGCAACAACAACTTTCGTTTTGGTTGCCAATGCTGCCGTACTGCTGGTGGAACCAAACAATCTGGTCGAAATGCTTATAAAATTAAAAGGAGGGCATTGGTTTTAAAATAAGGTTTTTAATAAATAAACTTGTTTAATTTTATAGTTTAAATGGTACTTTTACCATTTAAAAAATGTATAAAAGTCCCTGTTTAAAGAGTGGCAACGCTCCTGGACCGATAAATAAACAATTTCTGCATTTATTTGGGTTTACAACAAACAATTAAAAAAAGTAAAGGCATTTAAACATTCCGTTTACTTCTCAAAACATCCAAGTCAACTGTTTGAGCAATGTAAATAAATAAATATTTCGATAACAAACCGATGACAAAAAGTTTGTGAAAACCGGAGCACCTAAAAACGAAAACGTACGATTTTGGTCTAAAACGAAAACGAAAAACAAAAGTGAAAACCGGAGCCTGCCTGATTATTTATTTTATAGCTGCTAGTTAAGGCTAGAGTTTGTTGCATGAATTCATAAGCCCTTTAAGTGGAATTAAAGTAACAGATACTTAAATATGATGTTTAGAAAAATTATTCAGTATTTTCTTTAATATTCAGGCAGGCTCCGGTTTTCACTTTCACAAGATTCTTTCGTTTTCGTTTTCGAAAACGAAAATCGGTGCTCCCGTTTTCACTTTCACAAGACTTTTTCGTTTTAAAAAACGGGCAAGTTTGTCTTGTCGAAATGAAAAGTAAATGTCTTTTTCTACATCTAATCGGTTCTTAATTGCAAAAGAAAAAATAGTTGACTTGTTGGTCTATTGATGTTTGTTTCACACCATCAGTGGATCAATCTAGTTCGTAATTACTTTTAAAGAAATATTTTCTATCCCACCTCGAATTCGCAAAAAATATTTGCCGTCGGCAACAACTTTCGTTTTGGTTGCCAGTGCTGCCGTACTGTTGGTGAAACCAAACAATCTGGTCGAAATGCTTGTAAAATTAAAAGTAGAGCATTAATTATGTTCAAAGAAGATTAGAAAGGTTTTAATAAATAAAACAGTTTAATTTTAATGTTTAAACGGTACTTTTACCATTTAAAAAGGTATACAATTTCCTGTTTAAAGAGTGGCAGCGCTCTCGGACCGATAAATAAACAATTTCTGCATTTATTTGGGTTTAAAACAAACAATTAAAAAGTAAAGGCATTCAAACATTCTGTTTACTTCTCAAAACGTCCAAGTCAACTGTTTGAGCAATAAAAATAATTAAATATTTCGATAACAAAACGATGACAAAAGTTTGTGAAAACCGGAGCACCTAAAAGCGAAAACGTACGATTTTGGTCTAAAACGAAACAAAACAAAAGTGAAAACCGGAGCCTGCCTGATTATCTTATTAAACAATAAAATACAGGCGGGCTCCGGTTTCACAATTTTCGTTATTAAAATCCCACATCGTTTTGTTATCGAAATATTGAATTATTTTTATTGCTCAAACAGCTGACTTGGACGTTTTGAGAAGTAAACGGAATGTTTAAATGTCTTTACTTTTTTTAATTGTTTTAATTGCGTTGCCACTCTTTAAACAGGAAATTTTATACCTTTTTTAAATGGTAAAAGTACCATTTAAACAATACAATTAAACTGTTTTATTTATTAAAACCTTTCTTATCTTCTTTGAACATAATTAATGCCCTACTTTTAATTTTACAAGCATTTCGACCAGATTGTTTGGTTCCACCAACAGTACGGCAGCACTGGCAACCAAAACGAAAGTTGTCGTTGCCGACGGCAAATATTTTTTTTGCGAATTCGAGGTGGGGTCAGAAAAAACTTCTTTAAAAAGTAATTACGAACTAGATTGATCCACTGATGGCGTGAAACAAACATCAATAGACCAGCAAGTCAACTATTTTTTTCCTTTTGCAATTAAGAACCGATTTGATGTAGAAAAAGGCATTTACTTTACATTTCGACAAGACAAACTTGCCCGTTTTTGAAAACGAAAAAGTCTTGTGAAAGTGAAAACGGGAGCACCGATTTTCGTTTTCGAAAACGAAAACGAAAGAATCTTGTGAAAGTGAAAACCGGAGCCTGCCTGATAGTATTTTTTAAAGCTTTAAGCCACTTTTATTGCATACTTTACGACACCTAGATTTTTTAATTGTAGTCTTAAAGTCTTGAAAGTACTTTTAAAGATGTCAAAAAGTATGCAAAAAAATGTTTGAGGCATTAAATTCAAGGAAAAATTTTTTTTATGCAAAAACACATTTTGCAGCATCGTTTTAGACACCCTTTTAAGTGATTTCAAAACGGTAGTGATTTCTGTACCACCCCCAAGAGCCTATTATATTATTTTCTGGCTATATTTTGATTTAACAAAGCATTGTCTTCATATCTTTAAAAATCTCTGTTAATCTACGTTTATAAATCTACAATAAAAACTACTTTTTTAAAGCTTTAAGACTTTTTTATTGCATACTTTAAGAAACCTATATTTTCGAATTATAGTCTTAAAGTGTTGAAATCAAAAAAATGTTTGAGGCATCACATTAAGGGAACATTTTTTTTTATGAAAGTACATTTTGAAGCATAGTTTTAGGGACCCTTTTAGGTGATTTCAAAACGCTATAATTTCTGTAACACCCCCAATAGCCTATTTCATTATTTTCTGTCTATCTTTTGATTTAACAAAGCATTGTATTCAAATCTTTAAAAATCTCGGATAATCTACGTTTATAAATCCATTATTATTAACAATAAACTGTCTCAAAATAAATAATAGAATTATAAAAAGCCTTAAAGTATTTTTCAAACATCTTTCGACTTTCAGAATCTCTTTTCCTTTGACAAATTCCTGAAGCTGCCTTAAAACCCGTGCCAGCAATAAGATTGGCTTTTAAAGTGATTTAATTTAATTTTAAAATGCTTAAGATAAAGGAAAAATAAATAAGAATATTGCAACCTTCTTGGCAAATTATTTCTCTCTCTATATACCTAAACATGTGTATGCGTGATTATTAAAATATTACACACATTAAGAGGGACGCTAAACGAGTCGAGGGAGCCGAAATTTATGTTCAATTGTAATCAGATTGATTTTCCCGCCGGCCGGGGGTAATGGGGTGTGCAATTTGTATAATTGATTTAACATTGCGTGTGCCCAGGAGTCGCGGATATAGCTCTTAATTGGAGAAAACTCCCGGGCTTGAGCCCAAGAAAATAGGTTAGCAAAATCCATTGGAATTTCACCAAAGGAAAATCTACATAATAATTAGTAAATGTTAACCTGTAGTTGTAGTTCTTGTTGCTGGCTCGGAAGTCTTGATTCGTGACACATTTTGTTTTCATTTTCGTATTATTATTATACTGCGCTGTTTTGTGGGTCTTTTGTTTGGGAAGTCCCGAGTCTCGAAGCCGAAGCCAGCGATAAGGCACGTCTGGAATTGGGTCGTGTTTTGCTCGAAATGTTCATGGCAAAACTTTCCCTTTCCCCGTCCCTTAGCCCGCCTTTTTCCGGCTTTTCCCGTCAGGTTCGCACTTTTATTAGCCCCTGGCATGAAATTCCTCTGACTTTGACCGAAGTTGCTGCTCCACTTTCACTCGTCGCTTTCGAGCCCCGACCGACTATGATGAAACAAACAATAAAATGTGACATTTTCCTGCCAAAATTATTTGCTTTCCGCTCTAGGTCGCGGACAATTGTTTGCTGGCCGTCGAAAAGGGGGAAATGAGGCCAGAAAGGCGAACCCTTTCGAATCGAGACACACAAAATGTGGAGTATACTTTCAGGCGCAAAATGGACACAAAAGTTGTGACAAAAAAAAGGGCGAAAAGCCAAGCACTTAAAGGATTGGGATTGATGTTCATTTCACGATTCATTGATGAAACCTTTTGCAAATTTGTTTTAATTGTTTTATTAAAGGCATTGTAATGGCATTCCTTTTTGTCACATTAATTTCCACAAATTTCAGGCATTCCATATAAATTTTCATATAAAATAAATGATAAATTACACTTCATCAGTATAATTAAAAGGAACTTGCCTTGATTTATGTTTCTTGGTCGTGGGAAATGCAATCAATTCCCAGCTGGACATTTATTTTACGAATTTAGGAAACTAAACCACTTTTTGCGCAATTAGAAAATACAATAAAGAGCCACAGGAAACCGCTGGAAAACTAAGCTCCCCTTCATTTCCTAATGGAAGCAATTATTTCCACAAAAACCCCCCAAAAAAATTAAGCTCAAAGTCAACACACGATAGAATTTCCAAATGCAATTGAAAAACTTGCACACAAATCTAAATACACAGTCCTACTTTTCAGGACATGAGAGGGCCGTAATTAAATTGCCAAAAAGTACGAAAAAAATGTGCAAAAAATAATAGCAACGAACTTGAAATAGAAACCGAAAGCGTTGCAGTGTTGCCTTCGACACGAAAGCAATTTCAGAGCCACCTTTTGTTGTGGCCATCCATAAAATATGAAGCATGAAAGCTAAACAAGAGAAGCACTTTTCAGTGGAGTATAACTTTCGCAACATTGCGGCTGTAATAAATGCAGCATTGAAAAGGGCACTTGGCGGGACCGCAGACCGGGCCATGCATCGATATGTGTATCGAATTGAGAATTAATGTCAGCCCTGGACTGGCATTCTCGAGTGGAGTCCGGACTCCGGAGTGGCCACTACTTTCCCTGACCTGGCACACATATAATTTCGCCCATGCAACTTTTTCCCGGCTTCCGTGAGATATGGATCACGGATGCCACGTAAAAAAGTTACGGATTGGAGTCCGGCCCGAGGCGCAGCCTTAAGTAACTTTAATAACAGCATATTGGGGCTCACTTTCATGGTGCCTGGATTTTTGTGCCAAACTATGTGCCAGGCGCTGTGGCAGTGCGTGTTCTTTTATAGGCCAATTATCTGATAGAAAATGTGCATAGAATGGATAGACAAATTGGAATTCGCTGAGGCGTGTGCAACAGTTTCCTTTCAACAGGGAAAACAATTTTTGGAAGCCAAAAAATGGGGTTGTAGACGTAGACAAAGTTTTTCTGTATGATACACTAGAGGTAGCTGTTTTTTTTGCACAATTTCTGCTAGGAGAAAATATATTTTTTCTTTGTAATTTATGATTATAGATTTTTTATCTACAAAAGAGTTTTTATTTAATTTATTTTCTTACAAAATCATATAATAAAAAAAAATATTATGCGGAGGTGCGCCTATAATCACTAGACTTTTGAAATCACTTTTTAAGTTGCCTAAAAGTATGCAGTAAAATGTTTGAGGCATCAATTTCAATGAAGATTCTTTTCACTTACAATGACACATTTTGTAGCATACTTTTAGACACCTTTTTAAGTGATTTAAAAATACTAGTGACTTCCATACTTTCTTTTATTATTTAAAATTACCTTGAACCAGAGTTCTCTGTGTCTTTTTTGCAGTGTAATATGTTGAACAAACTACCTTTGCTATCTCAGCTTGGTTTTCGATAAATGAACAAAGAATTGGATGCTCCAAATACCGTGTCTCTGTTGATATTGATTAGGCGTACGGGCCTGATAAATTCATGAGTCTTGTAAATTAGAGAGTTCTTGCACTTTATTTTCTACCTGTTCTCCACCGGCTCTCCACCTGCTCTCCTCTCGACAAACAATGGGCTCAGCAAAAGGAACGTGCCACGACTCCACTGCGTTTCCCTTGAGAGCGTCAGCCAGCCCGCCGTACTCCACTTGGCCGCCCCCAAATCCTGAATCCTCCAGTTGCGAAACCCCAACCTCCTGGCTTAAGGACCTGCCCCACTCACCTCTGCTCTGCTGGTCTGCGATACCCTATCCGCCTCGGCAAAGTTGCATTTATTGGATCAGGTTTTTGCCGGTATTAAAGGTTGGGGTTGGGAAATTGGTTTTAAATTGAAAATCGAATTACTATCTAGGTGTTTGATTTTATTTAATTTATTTGAATCAAATTAAATTTGTAAGCTGATAAATGGAAATAAGTCCAAATGAGTTAGGGATTGCATTAGGGTTGATTTTCTATTTATTAAATCGATTTTAATTGGCTTTAGTTTGGGTTTTATTTGTCTGTAAATAAAGTGGGAAATTATTTTTCAGTCGAATAATAAAGGTTAGACTTGATTTATGTTCTATAACTTAATTATAGAATTTATTTGTATTATTATGTAAACTCCCAGGCTTTTATTTTCATATATTAACGTCGGATTGATTTTATTTGTAATGATTTCACGTGCTGATCATTCTAATTCGCAAAACTAAAGTGCCCGTATATTCTTTTCATAAAATCTAGCCTAATTCTATGCGTTAGGACTCTTATCGATAACATCATAACAAACTGGTCACACTAAGGCGTGCAATACAAAATGAGGTGTTTAGAATTAATAAATTTTATCTTTAGTTTATTATCGATTATTAAACAAATGTTTAACATTTTACATATTTTTAAAAATTCACTTGAATATACTGAAAATATTGCATTTATCAAGCTAAGGGCTCAAAAGCAGACATTACTTTGAATGAACTTAAGGTACTAAATAGCCTTTGTGTGAATGCAGTTAAGATAATTAATTTCCCTTTAATGCAAAAGATTTAAAAATCATACATTCAAAGGCTTTATCTTTCCGAATATTACCCATTAATTCATTTCCCTTCAAGCGAACACACATTGTTCAAGGAACACAAATTGTTGATGAAGCTCTTTGCATTTTAGCCAGAAATGAAATTGAATTCCTGCTAAAATATTCATAGAAACTACGTAGCACTAACTTTCCACTGAATATTTTGGCAGTCAATCCCTTTCCCAGAGGGCAAAATCGCGGAAAAAGTGGCGAGAGTGACCAATTGCATATTGAAAGGGCATTTCCGCTTCGTTGGCCCCTTAGCGAATCCAAAATGGCATTCTTGTACTTGATTTTTTTATACGCTTTCTTGCTTACGCCCGCCCGGTGTCATCCCCGTGAATTCAGCTCCCTTTATACGCAGGACCAGGACGAGGACGAGGACGTCGACGAAGCCAGGACTAGAGCATTTCGTTAGCTTCAAACGAGCATTTCGGGCCCGCCAGCAAAAGCTGTTCATAAATTGCATGTTGGCTTTTGTGGCATGTCGCCCCTGGCCCTCATCCCCCAATCCGGGGAAGCCCCCACACACTCCCCACCCCGCATCTAAGTGGATATGTGCCGGTGTGTACTCCATTTGGTTTTTAATAGACCCTGCTCGCATTTAAACTGTTATGCTTGGCCTGGTCTGGCTCGGACTCCTCGGGTCTGTTGCGGGCACAAAGGACCCTTCTCCTGGCTTTATCGTTTAAGCCAAATCAGTGTCGAGCTTTGGCACATCCTCCTCCTCAGCTGTGGGGCATCGATTGTTGAGGTAGCCGAAGCGCTTCTAACTTTAGTATAAATCTACAATTTTAACCCCTGCCCAACGGGATCTGAACACCATCAATTTCAGGTAATTCCCCAGCGCCTCGTGGGCGTTCCTGGCCAGCAATTAGCACCGCCAAGAGGACACATATTAATCGCTCCGCGCAGCGAATGTAATTAAAAACAAGTTAATTAGTGTAGGTGTAGGCCATAAGGTAAATAACTTTATGAATGTGCTAAACACATAGGCTTAAATGGAGAGTAAATTGTAGGAGATATTTAAAAATCAATTAGTAGAAATGAGTAATATAAATGGTATATTTGTAAAGTAAATAAAAACATCGAGCGTAATTAAAACCATATTAATAAGTTAAGTCCAAGCTAAAAGTAAATAAAACACCGTTTTGAGAGAATTTTAAAAATCAATTAATAGAAATATTTGTCAAATATATTGGTACTAAATAAATAAATAACTATTTGAGGTCTTAAGAGAATTTTAAAAATCAATTAAATAATTATACAAAGTTTTGAAAGAATTTAAATAATCAATTTATTGAAATATTTGTCAAATATATTAATACTAAATAAATAAATAACTATTAAAGGTTTTAAGGGGATTTTTAAAATCAATTATTCGAAATTAATAATACCTTACGAGAGTTTACTTAAAACCATGAAATAATTTCAATAATTAATAACATCACTAATTTTTACGAAATGTTTTATTAATATTATTTCCTAGAAAAAACTGATAAATCTTCTGGATTAAACAGCAAAAATTCCTTGTATTATTATTGAAAAACGAACAGAATTTTCCCAAACTTATAAAATAGAAAAGAAAATAGTCCATTCACAAAAATGAACGATATAATAAATTAATCTCCTTAAAAAGCACTTTAATGAATCTAAAAGAAATAGTTGTTTATTGATTATGGACCCCACTTTAATAAGTAAACTTTAAGAAAATGTATACACTAAATTGCCATTTATTAAATCAAATTAAATATAAAATTAGAAACCTTTCCAATAACCTAAACTCTAAGCTAAGGTAAATAATATCTATACATATTTGTACTTTCCATTTATTGAACCATTACCAATCTCATTTTTGGCCAAATGCTAAGTGGCGTGGGCCGAATTCGATGGCAGTCCAAGTGCCAAGTGATTTATATTGACGATTAGAATCGAACACGGAATAAAAACAAACATATCAAGCCATTGTATTAGCAGTGTTCGAAGTGCAGTCGACGGGTAACGATAACGTCTATATCGCGTCCCATTACGGAATGACAAATGACGTGAAGATATGACGGAGTTGGTGGAACATTAGACAATAATTTATTGCTAGTCAAAGATATTTAACTGTCTAAGTACAGCCTATAAAAAAGATAGTTCAAAAGCAACAAGCTTTAGAGGATATAAGTAAAGCAATTTCTTGGTAAATATACTATTATTGGCAAGTAAACAAAGTAAGTCTTTCGGGGAAAAGGCTTTGCTTATTTTATTTATTTACTTATTACACATAACACATTGATTTTCTTGCAACTCCCAAGACTTCCTCACCTACCTAACTCTCCAGAGTCTCGTTAACATTATATAAATGTGTTTCTTCCTTCCCAAAAATAATTTATTGAGAACTAAGCATGTGTCAACTAAATTACATTTATAATAACGCCCAGTGGCAGTCGGCCGCAGTTATAATTGCACAATTAGCAGAAAAAAACAAGAAATTGAAACCAAAAATTGCAATTCAATCATTATGAAATAAAATGCCAGGCAAACAAATTACTCAATTAGCATCTGAGGCAGTGGCAGCGGAGGCAACTGTAAACAACTACAAAATTCTAGCCAGCATTTCAACGTTAATGAGAGCCTGCATGAGTTGCCTGCATTTTCGTAAAATGCAACTTTGGTGGCATTAACTATTCATTAATTAAAAAGCCACAGCAGCTCTGTGTCTGCCTGACTGTGTGTTAGTTGTGGCAATTAAAATAAATTTATACCGGAAATTAAAAAGTTCACTCTACCCGTTTATTGTTGCTGACGTTCAAATCAAATGGTTTTTCTGCTGACTGCAACACATGACGTATACGCAATGCGGTCACAGTTATTATTGGGTTTGGGCGAGGTCTGTTAGTGGCTAGTGGAGCACATGCTTTCAAGTGTTTATTAGAACTATTTCCTGCGGTTTTTGCGGTGGCTTATTGTTGTTGTTATTCCTTGGCGGGGTGTTAGTTATTAGTGCAGTTCGTCCTTTGCCTTTCTGTTTGGTGTCTCTGCAGTTAGTCCTTGTTGCGGCTGTTGTGTCAAGTGTTGACGACAAATTTTTCCACCGCTTTGTATAGAATTTTCTACTGCCAGGACACGTAGGATACTAGGGTATGTTGGTTTATTCCAGTAATAGGTGTCTCCTAGGGAGTATATTTTATTTATATTAATGTAGAGGCGTCCTGAATCTCTAGAAATTAATTATAAAGACCGCTTACTTCCTTGAGACTTAATATTTTTAAGGTTTTAAAATTTTTAAATATCGAATACATGCCAAGAAATACGCCGAAATTTTTCTTAGACAAGGAACCACAGAATTACTTCAAAAAGTAGAGTTCTTTCTCCATCAGTAACAAACATACGCCTTCAAGCATACTTCCCATTCATAATTCCCGGGTATTTGCCCGTCGAACCTTCTCAACTATATATCTAGAACCTTCTAGCTTCTGCCTCTTCCAATTTGGCATTGTTAGCTGCAGTTGTTCTAGCCGCGTTTTGGCACATTTGTTAGCGACCCAAAAATAGTTCAAAGGGAAAACTCACCTGCAATTGGCGCAGCAGCAGCAGCAGCAGGCAGGCAGGCACCGCAGGCAACATTCCGGCTTGGTTTCATTAATTTGCATATTTAGCAAGTCACTTGAGTTTTCCGCCATCCATCTTGCCCCGAACCCTTCCGCTTCCCTTCTCCAGGCGGCACTTTCAATTTCCCTCAGCTTTTCCGCACTTTATTTTAGCCAGCCAGCTAACTGCACTTGGCGCTCATCAAAATTCACTGTCGGAAATGGTTGCTGCGCTGCGCTGCCAAAGGAAATCTGCACTTGACTCCGTTTGTTGTACTTGGCCATTAGGAATCTACATAGGAATATAGGAATTTAGGAATATAGATATGTATACAAGCCGATGGATAAACAACAACGGGGGGCGGACCGGTAGATATATGCCGGATGGTCGGAAGCAGATTGCTTTCTGCACTGCGGCATCAGCTTATGCAAATGACCGGAGCAAACTATCTATCACAGGTCAGCAGATTATGCTAATGCTTAATATCACTCCCTCCCTCTCTGTGTCTATATATATTTGATTCAGGACTAAGACGAACATATCTATTTCGATTTTAGGGGTGTATATCTGAGACCCAATTAGTGATAGGTTCAGTAAACAAATCATAAGATAAATCTTAACAATCAGTTATTAATAGTTGTTACTGAGTGATTGAAATTTGTCTTACTTAATAAAGGAAGAAAAGTAAAGATATAACTTTCTTGTGTGAATTAATTACATTTGCATTTTGTGCTAATGAAACAAGTTATATTCCTGGAAATTTTCTTAGAAACTTCACTTGAGTATTTAAATTATTATTTAGAGGCTGAGGTCATGCCAATTTCCCAGAAATGTGTGCTTACTAACCTCAATAATGTGCTAAGTGATAATAAACGATTTAGTCTAGCCAACTCAGTTTAAACAAATATCAATTTTTTGTGGCTCAAATGAAAAAAATATTTTATAATAAACTTAAGGACTTTTATTCAGTTATATATGTTTTTTTTAAATTTATTTTATTTTCTATACTTTATTTTAAAAATAAAAACAAAGAAATTGCAGGAAATTCAAAAGAAAGCAATAAAAATCGTATGATTATCATAATATCTAGACCAAAAAATCTAAACCTAAAACAAACCGGTTTTCTACCCTCCTAAATTATATCTTAACGTGAAAGAATAACATAACGCTGTCAACTGTGCCGTTAGCTATCGTTTATAGCTGTAAAGCACCAAATTGTGCTGTAAGGCGCATTTACATGGTTGCTTTGGTTATATAAACCACACAAAACAGCTGCAGGTCTCTTCTTATTCTTCACTATCGGAAATCAGCTGTTCTCTTGCCAAACCGAAAAAGATTTATTCATTAAGAATTACTTTACAAGATACTAACTATCACCCTAATTTAATATTCACTTATAATTACGCTCAGTCAAAGATTTCACCATAAAGTGAATTTTAATGAGTCGTTTAAATATTCCCAAGCATTTACAGAAGCTTAAGACATTCCCCTTAAAATCAAAACTAAATGTCTTACAAGCATAAATCTCCTTGGAACTTGTTCAAGAACAACTTTCCCACTTGTGTATGCTCGGTTGAGTGAGAAGAAGCCAAAGTTGCCGCAGGATTCGATGGCAGATGCATCTTTCCCCATTTTCGGCTGTTGGCTGCAAAACGAAAACAATTATCATCATCGAATTTTCACTTGAGCCCCCATCAACGTCTTGCTTTTAATCCCTTTCCACTGTTTCCGTTTTCCTTCTTATTCTTAACCCGAAAATCAATTATTCGCAGCCCGTTTAAATCATTTTAATTATTAATTGAGTATAACGAAGCGAAGGAAAGCCGCTTAAAGAAACGACTGGCGGAAATGCAAATTTACTCAGATGTTGGCTGAATTCTTGATTACTTGACTTGCATTACAAATTTTTGCGGAGCCGAGATTAAAACCGACAAGAAAAATAAAGAAAAGTTCGCTGGCCAAAACAAACTTGAAAGTTCGAACAAGAAAATGCAATTCGCCTCTTTTCCAACCCGTTTAGTTGGTTAAATCAGCTTAAACCGATTTTCCACCCGAGTTCAGAGCTTCGAGCTCCGAATCCTGAGAATGTGGCAACAACACAGGAAACCCTTAATCGGATTAGAGTTTGGCAAACTTAAGGTAAACCAAATGATTACCCCGAGAACTAGGCGGAAAAACAGTTGGGAAATTCGGTCTCACCACACATGGCACTCTGTCAGTTGGATGATCAGCCTTCCCCCAAACTACACAGGCCAACAAAATGGATTTTTGCGTAAATGGAGGAGGGTTGTAAGCACCATATTATGTTAATATGGTACATTATTCGAATATTGAGCGCTCCTTTTCAGGTGAATATCTGTTTTTGCAAAGTTAATTAACAGAAGTAGGGCTCTTTTCGTAAAGCATTTACTTTAAGAGGTAAATTTGTATCCCTTTTAGTAAAGCTTTACAAGAATGTCGATCCGAACTGGCATATATTTAAATATAAACAAAATGCCGCTGCACTGCAACTTGAAATATTGTATAAAGATGGCCAGTCATGGCAGTCAAAAGGGACAAGTGTGCTCGACCATGAAATACCCGGTACTCAAAGCTGTAAACGTTAAATTAAGAGAGAGATGGACAGGTCCTAGGGCTGGCTTTTACCTTCCTTTGTACCCTTGGTGCTTAGATAAAATCCCGTCTAAGATTATTCGGTTGTCTATCGTGTTAATGTGAGAGTTAACTTTGACGGGGACCCCGACTCCTTGTCAAATCGTATGCAGCTCGGCAAATGAACAGCTGATTTACGATAGACTTACAGCTGTTTTAAAAGGTAGCGATAACCAAAGCAACCATGTAGTTGCGCCTTACAGAACAATTCGGAGTTTTACAGCAATAGTCGATAGTTAACAGCACAGTTAACAGCACTATGTTATTCTTTCACGTTCAGATAAATTTTAGGAAAGTAGAAAACCGGTTTGCTTTACGATATGTTTATCTGGTGATTATCCTTTCCGGACAGATAGCTATCAGGCACTTTAATATTTTTAATTCTATTCTTTTTATAAATTAAAGGTTATGAAAACAAATACGGAGTGCATAAAAAAATGTTGTTAGGCAAATGTAGCAGGGAACATGTTTATGAACACATCGATATTTGGTAGATTTAGCTTTTAAGTCTCTAAAATCTTACGGACAAATGGACATGGCTTTATAGACTCGTCTAGTGATGCTTGAAAAGAAAATAAATAAGCCCATAAAGCGCTGGGAAGCCTCCTTCTGCCCCTGTTTCATACATTCTCGGTTGGTTGAAAGTCATAATATCCGTATACCCTAAGGGCACCGGATACGAATAGCATATTTATAGACCTGCATCATAGTCTCAGCTGCGGCAGTGCCATCACTCTGTTTTAAGTGGAATTCTGAGCATCGAGTTGCAGACACTCGGCCTGGCTTTGTCGGTTGCACTCGAGTGTGGTATCAGTTAATTTTGAAATCTGTCAAAAGGCATTCAGCGAATTAAACGCAATTGGCACGGCCACCACGGGGAGATGGAGTTTCGCAGGAACAGGAGCAGGAGCCAGCAGGCAAATAAACATGGCACATGACACTGGATTACATTTCATTTCACATTTCATTGCATTTGCCCCGCAGCCCACAGCCCGCAATATTTGGGTGGTTTTCCTTTCTGGAAAAGCCAAACTGGCAGCAGTCAGGTGGCGCAGAGACTGCTAAATTTTCAAGTGCAGCCAGCCAGCCCTTTTAGGCGCACAGCCTGTGGAAATTGGACATGAAAATGAAAGCCGCAGAGGGGCGAGCGAGGCCTCTTTGCCAGGCACCGCCTGGAACGTGGCAGTAATGCAGCAGCAAGTGGCACAAGTAGCAGCTGCCACAATTTTGCAGCAATGCGAAACAAGAGCTGCCTTCCTAACGAACTGGCAATGCCCTCAAGGAGTTTTTGGGTAACCCAAATTAGGTGACCAAAGCTGGGCAGTGTCATGTGAGTGTTTAGGGCGGGAACTCAATCAGGATAGTCATGGGAATATTTTTAAAAATTCTTTATCTAATTTTTCACAACAATATCAGTCAAAAGATATCCCTCAATATATTTTTTAAACTCCCTGATAAACTTATATTATTTCCCAACCCATCAAGCAAATTATTCGCTACATTTACAGACCCAGCCAGTCGAGGTTCTCCATGAGAACTTGCAGAAAAAATAAATAATATTTATGGCCAAAGTTCAGGGCTCCTCCGAGCTACCCTGCTGGACGTCAAAGTGCATGGAAAATGTGGAAAATGGACCGACGCTCTAAGTAGTTCGTCTGCCCGAGTGTCAAAGCCTTGCTAGCCGCAAGTGTAGCATACTTTCGGAGCGGTCAGTGTTCGCGAGTCTGCCTTCGTATACATATTATATAAACACACACACTTGCACTGCAGTTGTGTGCTAGTGTTTGTGTGTGTGTGGCCTAGTCCGAGTGGGGAATTGTTTCGTTTTCGTTTCGAAATGAAAGAAAATGCTGTTTAATGTGCTTTTTATTATTTACATCCGCGGCCCGAGGAGCAAGGAGAGCCCAGGCCTTAACAAACAGGAAAAGGAGCACTGGGTATACAAAGGGGGCTTAGAGGCTACAAAAATCGGGAAGAATCTTAACCAAGCTAGGAAGAAATTAAAAAAATTAATGTATCTTTAAGAGAAATAAATTATATCCCATTTTAAATCACTAAAACAACTTAGTTTAAACGATAAATTCAATTAAATAAATTAGCAATTATTTTATTGATTATTCTATGATTTGGTTTGCCAAATTTTTAAAGATACTTGAAAATATCGTATTGGATTTAAAGTCATTAATTATTATCGAGAAAATAACCAAATTCTTATAATAAATGCGTTTTTTAAATATATAAATCAAGAGCAAGTTTAATTCTTAAAAAATTATTTATTTATAGCTAAAAAATTCCTAACGGAATAAGAAGACAATCATTTCATTGAAAAATCTTGTATTTGGCTAGTCAAACCTTTAAAGAATTAATTGAAAATATAAATTAATTTAAGAATACTTTTTAACTACAGAAATAATGCTAAAACTTCATAGTACATAATTTAAAAATGTTACTATTATGAACAAAGAGTTCTTTGTTATTACGTAGGTCCTTAAAAACTCTCCACCAAAAAGTAGTTACATTTTTTACGAGTGCAACACCCCTGACCCCCTCATTCTTTCTCCGTATCTTCCCTTCCTCCTCCCCCCTCTCTTACCACAAACTCATCAACATTTCTTTATTTTTTTTGCATTTTCTCCTGCTTTTCTTTTTTTTTCGTGGCACAGTTCCGGCTGCGAGGCTTTCATTTCTATGCAAATTCCTAATGCCGCAGGCTAAAAATGTTTTATTGTATTTAGTGGAATTATTCACGCCAAACTAACTTTGTCAAGATAAAACACGAGAGGGGCGCTGAGAGGTTGAGGGTTCGGAATCGGTGCATATGTCTCGGCCATGTTTTGATTTCCGCAAGGCGAAATTTTCTTTGAGGCCGCATTTTAATGGATCGCAAATTGGCCTTTGTGGGAAATCCCATTCCGATTGCCATGCCCATTCGCTCATTTTCATTACGGAGGTGTTCCGGAAAAATGACATGTGCTTTGAGCTTTTTGATTGCCGCCAATCAATTGTAATGACAAACAGTGCAAATATTTTCTCAAATCATCCCAACCAACCCACCTACCGCTGCCCGCCATAATGCACGAAGAAAAGGAAATACTACTAAGTCGCGCGAAAATGGAATCAATATTATCGATCCCCTGCATGGGGTTCCGCACAATATATATTTGTATATATTCATGAGTATAAATTATTCCCATCGTGTTACAATTGTGTAATTGTTGCAATGCAGGGAAGCGACGAAAGCTTGTCAAGTGCATCGTCAAGAAGGCATCGGATGGGGGCGATAAAAAGAGTGGCATTCACTTTCCGGAACTTGGCTTCCCGCCAAAGTCTGTCCCATAAATTCATCAATTTCTCAATTTCTAGTTGCAATTGGAATGTTCTCAAAGTTTTTTGTTTCTATTAATCTTATCTGCTGTTTGAAGAAGGGGTTTTAAAGTTTAAATTCATTGGGAAATTTTTATTATGGTTGTAAAATATTTCTGGTAAATATAAATATTCAAAGTCATATATCAGTGGTTTCTTTTGATATTAGCATTTGATCTTGTGACTCTTAGGAATATTCATTTTATAATTTTGCATTTTTGCATATGCATATTCATAATGGTCTGTAAATTGGTGTACTTTTCCAGTTCAAAATAATTTTAAAATATATTTAAATATAGTCTTAGTAAGTCTAGAGTTAGTTTAGAGAAAATCCAGAAATTTGGGGACTTCCAGGAGGTATATTTTAATTATAAATTGAGTTTTCCTTAACTCGTTTATTTTCTTGATTTAGTTCTTTGCTTTTCATAGGACTATGATTATGATTCTTAAAGTTAAATATTTTTCACTTAAATATTTATATGCTTAAGACCTTTATTGAGTTGGATAAAAGTCAATTTAAATGTCTTGTGTTCTCTGATCATTATTAAATGCTTATAAATGTTTACGAATATCATTAAACTCTAAAATTCACAAAAAAAAAGCTAACAGATTCAAATCCCCTGTCTTTCCTAAAGTCTCCCTCTATCCCTAAATATTTTCCCTTCCTTATTGAGCCTCACATAACCGATTTCTATCATAACCATTTGCCAAAATCGACCTTAACCCCTGCTATTAATTAATTAAGCGAAGATATCTAAATACACTAATTGAAGGGCGGACATTGCAACCTGTTGGCCAACCCCTCTGTCCCCTCTTTCTGGCCCCTCATTGCACAACGACGGCGAAATCTTAATTGTCAATCAAAATGGAGCTTATTCAACATTCATGATACGCCGAGTATCAAGCAGCATGGACAATGTGACGGGATTGGAGCCCGGGAACGCGGAATGAGAATGAGAACGAGAATGGGAATGAGTGGCTCAAGAGATGCCGCCAGTTACGTAACCCGAGTCGAATTACTATATATAGCGACGACTGCATATGCATATCGGGGTATATGGTGCATGGCAGTGCCAGCGACAACGTTGCGTATGAGCAACTTTGAATAATTAACTCACTTCAATGGCTCTGCGGTGCCACCCCATACTTTCCTTCCATGCTTTCGCTCTCTGCCAAACTCTCCATATATCTCTGCCTCCTGCCACTTGATGTGGAACGTAATAAAATGAACGAGGGGGTGAGCGAGGGTGTGTGAGGTGGTGTTCGAGGGGTGTGTTTGTTCCGGAATATTTTGCTGACAATATAAATTGCATTTTGGCCATTGTCACTTGGCCCAATAACTTGGCAGCGAAAAGGTTATAACAACACCAGCAACGCCAAAAATAACAACAACATCAAACCATAAAATAGTTGACAATTTTTTTAATCAATTTAGCTGCGTGATGTGGTGACCTTTTGAAGACTTTCAACTTTCCATTTAAGAGCTCTTGAATAATGATGTTCAGTTTGCACAAATCATCGAGCCGGAGAAGTTTTCCCCATTGAGCAGTGTTAAGGGGAAAATCTAATTATGAAATTTCCTATTTGATTGAAAGAGAAATTATTGTTTGCTTAATTATTGAAGATTAACTAAGAGACTGAAAGTTTGAGCTGCTGTAGAAATCTTTAGAAGATTTTTAGGAGCTTTTAAGAGGCAGTTGAAGCCAATTAAATATTATAATCATTATATTTGAAAAGATTTTGTTGCAGAAAATAATATATAACAGATTTTTAAAAGGGAAACAATGATTACTTTTATAACAATCATTATTTTACCGAAAATAAAAGATATTAAAGGCACAAACATGGATTTTTTGCTTGACTTTTGTGAGAAAAAAAGACTTTCACACATTTTTTTTGGGTTTCTTTAAAGTTTGCCACAGTAAAGTCTTTTGAAATTTGTTAAGTAATAATAATGTGTAAATTAATAGTAATAAATTTAGAGAGAAATTAATATAAATTTTAGATTTTAGGTATCCTAAAATTTGCCAGTAAAAAATCATAAACTTTACAACCATTTTTCCCTTTAAAATCCTAAACAAACTTTACAGGATCTCTATGTATTCACACTTTGAAATTCTTAAAAAATAGATAAACTTAGCACCTTCCTTTAGTAAACCTTAATCCTAACTAATGTCAACTAATGTGATGAGTCGCACTGTATATCCACATTGGGAGCTAATCAAATATGTGGACACAAAATAATTGCTCGGTGAAGCCTGCTGAGACTGTAACGCGATTTGACGATAATTAAAATTATGCCTGCTGTTGGATGTCCAGGGGATGTGTCACGAATAACGCTTTAAGCGGCTTATAGAGCCCCCGCCCCCGCTCCCGCTCCCGACCAAGACCCCGGCACTGGCACCGCCCTCGAAAGGAGCAAGGCCACGTCGAATGTAATTATCATTAGTAGAGACATTGCTGAACAATTTTTGCGTGTCCGCACGTACACGGTTCTCCGGACTCGGGGTCGGTAGTAGGGACTCCAGAGTACGGGTCCCTGGGTCTGCTGAATCCCCGAACAACACGGTAAAGGGCAAGACTAATCTCTGGCCAAACAAAAGCCAAACACCCCTCCATCCGTTTGATGTTTGCCTTTGGCAGCTGCTCAAACAAATTACAATAAATTCGCAATTGTTTGAGAGAGAGAGCGAGCGCGAACAGCGGACATTTGATTGATGAAAGGCATCAACAAGTACAGACGGCAACAATGGCACTAAGATCTTAACAATTTAAATCAACAAACACCGGGCAGAAATTCGCGCTGGAATATGCAAATGCCGCGAAAGCAGGGCAGCCTGGGCAGTCAGGGAAAATTAGCGCACTTAAAGTGATTCATTGATAACTTTTTGGCACGCCAACCGGCAAAGTCTATATATGGTTATAATCCCCCATCACCGTCATCATCATCAGCCGGGGCAGGTCTAATCAGTGTCACACGCCATCGAACTGGGGCAAAATCCTAAACGGAGGCGACGCCACCCAACCCAATGCGACGCGACGCTCTAAAATGCAGCTCGACGGCGGCTTCAGGTGAATAGCTAATGGGTTAATGGCATTGGATGGCCGGGGTAATCAGGGTCTCTGTGTTATGACACAGTTAAATCGGTTTTCTAATCACACTTTTGTCAGATGCAACTGATGTCAAGCCACCTTGATTGACTGACTAACTGACTAACTGACTGACTGGCTTTCCATTAGAGTTCACTTATGGCTTAAAGCCGTCACTTTGAATAAAGTCTGATTCCCTAAGCTGAAGCAAAGACATTAGAACTTTAAGATTTTTACGCTCTGAACTGGGTGCAAGCGGAGAAAGCGCCACTTTCGTCGCCTGCTGAAAAATAGCCTGCATATTGCAAAACAAATTATATTGGTCTTTGGCTAGACTTACTTAAGTATTTTTTTACTGACTAACTGACTGCCTTTCCATTAGAATTAACTTTCAGCTTGCAACCGTCAAGATCTTTAGATTTTTACGCTCTCAACTTTCTGCGAGCGAAGAAAACGCGATTTACGTCGCCAGCAGAAAAAGAGCTGCATATTGCAATACAAATATATGGCCGTTCGCTATCTTAGTGATTATATTTGATCTTTGGGCACACCGTAATTAAGGTCAAAAATTTATATGCAACTTTTTAGATTTTAACGCTCTGAACTTTGTGCAAGCGAAGAGAGCGCGATTTTCGTTGCCAGCAGAAAAATAGCTTGCATATTGCAAAACAAATGTATGACCGTTCAACGGCTTAGTGATAATATTGGTCCTGGGCTTAACCCTAATTAAGCTCAATAATTTAAAAACAACTTTTAAATAATTCCTAGACTAGCATAATTATATTTGAATTTTTGTAAGCAGAAAGTTTAGTCAAGAAAAAAACTTAAAAATGTTAAACAGTATCTTAAACTTTAATCCAACAAATAGATCACGCCAAAAATAAACAAAAACCCAAAAGACTTGTAAAACTTGTAATTCAATTAAATTTAAATTTTTTTAGCAAACAAATTAAAAAGTGTAGCTCATTTGCGATTCCTCTTCTTGATTCCTCTCCTTGAACGATTGAGTGCTGCTGCTGTTTACACAAAAGTCCTCTGCTGGCAGGAAGCAGGCTCATCCCCGAGCAAAGCAAAAACACAAGAGCTTCCGATGGGGAGCTGAGTGGGAGTTGAGTGTTCTCAACGACGTTGCCAGGCATTTTAGTTTGATTAAAACATGGCACAAATGCAAAACAAACTGCTTAGAGAGGCAGCCCGTCGTTACCCGGGCTCGGAGTGGGTATAATCTATAATACGTACAAGTATCATCAGTCTGCGCCTGCTGGCGCAATTGATATGCAGATACTATGTGTGTGTGGAGTTGGATTTGCTGGCGAACACCTTGGCAACTCTGCATCAGTCATCTGCCAGGGTTGCAAAGTAGGCCAAGAAGGCACACACACAACCCATACCTCCACCTGGCAAATAATTTCATTTTCATTCGATTCCCAGGTAACACTGGCAACTTTTCCATATTCACACACAACAAACGGGGAAGGGAGAAAACTCGGCTAAGAAAACTGAGTGCCGCATGCAGTCAACTGTCAACGATTTTCCTTTTGCCTTTGCATTTTGTCCTAGATTTCATTATTGCCAGCAAATTAATTGCACCAAGCGCCCAGCACAACCTGCTTGTTGTATAATATTAAGAAACAAGCTTATTTTAGAAATAAAAACTATTTTGGCAAGTAAATATGGAAAATAAATTTTAGATAAATAAATATCAGAAAGCTGTAAAGAACATGTTTGAGTAGCTTTAAAAATATTAATTATTAAATGATAGTCTGAAATTCTTTCTCTGAGATTTGCTCAAAGTAATAAATGAAGGTGCTTACAACACCCAAAACACCTATAAAAGACTGGCTTAAGCTATTTGAATATAAAACCAACTAAAGGGCTTATATTCCTAAATTTTCCCAGTGCACAAATACCCATACCTGCTTTATGAATAATTCTGTTTTGCTGTCGGCTTGACCGACCACGCCATAAAGGACGACCACTAATTGCCCGTAATGAGCCACTACGTGGTAGCTGGCCAGAAAGGGTTTACCTCAGCGACCTTCTTGGCGTATACCCGCTACCATTCCATTCCTCGTCTGATTCAGTTAAGTTATTTTCCCTAATCAAGTTGACTATTATACAGAGGCGTTCACGGGCATATTATCGGCAAACTTTTCAGAGAGCTAACGAACGCCACCCAACCATCAGGCATAAGCCTTATCTGAGGCTGAGAGGTGCGACTGGGAGCAGTGACTAAGCCGAATATTATGGCCATAAAAATGTTTCTTTAAGC